>WSUB01000014.1:175623-314755 GCA_019633425.1 Tulasnella sp. 424 | reverse complement strand
CCAATGCGTTTTCGCGTTTCGTTGTTACCCCATACAAACGAAGGCATTCCAACGCGGAAGAAAAGTCCTTCTGAGACGATGGTGACGGCCTCTTGGAACTTCATCTGGTGACCGGCGGGCAGCGTTGCTGAAGCAGCTTCCCAATGCGTTTCTTGACCGAAGGCAACAGCTCCGATAATTAGCAGCGTAATCTGATAGCGCTCAATATTAAAAAGTCTTGTTCCTCCTATGACAAAAGAACCCTGACCTCTTTAGTCAAGTCTGGAGCGTGTTTTATCGGCGTAGTCTTTCCTGCCCACTGGTCAGCCTCGAACATTTCATTCACAAGACGGACACTTTGTTCCCAGACGTAGCGGATGCTAGTCTCAGAGAAGGAAGGGTTCACTAGTTTGCGGAGGCGACTCCATGTTTCACCTTCGGTCGTCACAAGGTTTGGACCAAAGAACCCTATAACCTTCTCGTAGACTTCAACATTCTTGGAAAATAAGGCTCTGTTTCCTGCTACCGCCTGTTTAGTAGACGGTGAGTGTTAAAGAGCTACGGGAAGTGGGATGTTCGCTCACCTTAAGGGCCAGAGGATCGGCGAGGTAATACTGAATGCCGGTGAATGAATAAATTGGGGTGACGATAGCGACCACATCCCATCCAACATCGAAAAAGACTGTGACTATGGTCATTTTTATTTCTTACTGAGGCGTAAGAATACTCACAGTCATATTTTGCCTCCCATAAACGGGTGTTAGTCATCCCGAGTGGCCTAGACTTGGGGTAAAGTGGATCTAGGATCTCCACCAGTCTGCGAGTGACAGAGTACACTTAGCTATCGGCGTACGTGTTGAGATACATCCACCTACGGGCCCGAATTAAATGGCCGAAAGTATGAACCGCTGTGCCGACTATGAGAGACGTAGAGCCATAAGCCATTCTAACGTGCCATTCGGTCCATTGTACAGTTGCATGATATCGGACTTACCCCACGTGGCGCCAGACCGCCCAAGCACCCCAACATCGCTTTACAAGCCATGCCAGGACTACTGTACTCGGCACCAAAAGTATATTACGAGGCTGCATCAGCTGGAAGGTCATTTGGGAACGGTGTAGAGGAAAGAGACATGAGCAGAAGGCAAATCGTTCAGATCCAGCTTAACGATGTTTGTGTCCGGAATCGGAGAGGCGCTCGGAGAGCGGCGATATTGTCACACAAGCCTCAAACCGCCCCAAGCATGGCAGCGTGGATGGGATTTGAAACGGAATCCCAATCCCACGTATATTAGCTCTCGGCATACATTAGTGTAGCGGCAAATCGGTCTCATTCCAAGCCCCCGCGCGAGTAAGACCCCTTCATTTGGCCCAAGCCTCCCTCAACGGTACATGTCAGGAAACCAGGCATTCATGATTATATTAGTGGCTTGAATGGCATAACAACGTTGCGTTTCTTCTTCTTTTTTCTTCGACAAGAGTGCTCCGGACCTGGGATCGGATCCACACGGAAATGACCACTTCCGAACAACCCGGCAACGACGGGGATCACGTCGTGTGAGGTGACAATCCTAGAGGACCCTGATACCCGTGGGGGTTGTTCGGAACTGGCCATCCGAGGGGTTGCTGTGGGTTGCTGGATAGAATTATTCGGACATCAGCCCATCCTAAAAGACCGTACCCCAACGACAAAATAGCTGCAAAGAAGTAATATAGCTACTTACCGATGCCGGCGTGGTTGTCAATGAGCTCGAAGTTGCCGGAGGACAGATTTCGACGGCGAGAGTGACCCTTTAAGACCGTTAAATCCGTAGGGTTTGCTTACGTACTACATCGAAACAATATCTCGGCCCAAAATCGAGCCCAGAGCCACCGAACAGGTTCCTTCCAATGCTTCAGACTCCGCATGAAACAGGATCGGACTCTGGCAGTGTGCTGCTTCGATCAATCAACATCACCATGTCATGCCGAAGCGGCGTTTCCCGTGCACTGTTTACCGAGAACTCAGAAAGCTGAGCGTGATCGCACTGACACTTCTTTTAACGCTTCCTCCCGCTCAGCCTCCAGTGTTATCTGTCTTGGACATTTCACCTCAACACCACTAACGATCGCATTCCCAGAAGGTTCGCTCTGCAAGGTCATTCCGATGCTCAGAAGTCGAAGATTTGGAGAGTTCGGTTAGGTCGTACAAGGAAGCGTTGGGTTTTAAGGGCGGTGCAATCCACGGAACGGTCTCTTCTTTGTATCGAGGAACCAAAGCAGAGGTATGCCCCTGAATGTGATTGCAATTGGCTCTTGAAACTTTGACAGGAAGCAGTGTCCTTCGATTGATGGGCCATTCTGTGCCAGATCAATGTCTACCTCTGCAAGCAAAGGACCAAAACCCCGTTCAACGCGCCGAGGTGATGATGATGGCCGAACCTAAGCTCGAGGAGCCCGGGAATGACGTTGGCCCGGTTTGGCTCTCAAGGCGTGGTGGGACAACATCGGGGTACGGTCAAGGTCACAGCCCCGTTGGACAGAAAGCCTTGGGGGTGGTATATATTTGATATCGAGGATCCAGATGGTAAGTGTACAGGTCTCATGGGTCCGAGCTTAAATTATTCTTCGGAGAACTTTGATGGATCCGATTGCTTGCCGCGCAAGGCCCTCGGTCGAGTTGATGTGCTTCCAGCATGGCCCCGGCGAAGAGTGAACCGCAAAGGCTATGATGTGCTCAGTATATCCCGCCTAAGAACAACATCCGGGCGGTACAACAATATGGCGAATGATATTTTGGCTAACGTCTTGTAAAGATCAAGGGAATGCTTCGCGGGGTGAGAGAGAGCAAAGAGGTGCTCGCGAGGAGCCGTTCCCTTCTCGCCAATGGGTCTTCGCCCGCGATGGTTGGGAATCGGGATTCGTCCACGGTAATTTTGTATCGCTTGATGACCAGCGAGATGATCGCGATAGCCTCTACTTCCGCGAACCTAGGCAAAGATGAGCGGAAAGGAGAGAAGGGAGAACAGGTGGGTACCGCTTGAGTATGAACTTTGAAGATTCGCCATGTCCGCGAAGAGAAGATCCCTCACCTTCGACCAATACAGGCTCTTGCTCCCATCGAAAACGGCGCGAAAGCGTCTCTCGGCCAATCCGGTTCGAGGAATCGTTCGGGTTTGAACTCTTTAGGATCTTTCCAATATCGAGCTAGAATTTGGGACCGAACGAACGACCGTGCCCACGGTTTCGTCAATCGAATAGATCACGACAGCTTCTACTCGGAAATTTACTGAAGAACCCACGGTTGTAGTGTAATCCCGTGGTGGGTATGAACACCTCGCTTCCCTTGGGTACGAAAAGCGACTTGGGTTTCGCTAAAGGGTCAAGTTGTGTAATACCGTCGTCCGCTACAGCCGGCATAACTGGAATAGTGGTATCCTTGGTTGCATTCCTGACTGAATTTATGACCTCCAGACGTGAAACCGGAGCGCATGGGAAGGAGCTTGTTGGCACATATATGACCACCAAAGCGGAAGTGAGCTCACTGGCGGAAAGAGTCTTAGAGACTCGTGGAAGTATGCGAGGACTAGATTTAGAGAACTGATGTCTTCGTACGCCTAATAACCTCGTGACAGTGAGTCTCGAATTCGGTGAAATCAGAGGATACATTCACTCACAGGCTGCTTGTCTCCTAGAACGGCCATTATATGGCCGTACAGCTTCTCCTGTTTGTCTTCCTCTAGCGCCAGAAGGCCCCAGAGGAACGCAAGGCTATGTGCAGTGGTCTAAAGGGATGGAAGGGGCCAATGTAGCATCCTATTACGGAAACAGAGGTAAACACAGCTAGTCGTACCTCGTGGCCCGCGATCAAGAATATGAACGTATCTGTTCAGAGGGAGAGCATGGTGAGATTCTAGAAGGTAAGGTTACGCACCGCAAGTCGAATCGACTTACTTCCAATGACCTCCCTCATTGATAGACGATCCTCGGCGTCTTCCCCGCTGCCTCGAACCAACTGACTAATGAGGTCCTGTTTATCCTGTGAGCCATTACTTGACTGCTCTATAAATATTTCTTCCATGTATTGCTATTGGAAGCCATGATCGGTGTTTTGCTCAAGCGGACGACGGGGACGACATCACGAAGTTACCTCGAGCTCCGCAAATGCGATTGCAACCTTCCTGATCTTCGATCCGAGCCAACCCCAGCTTGCGATACCTCCCAAACCAATGCGTTTTCGCGTTTCGTTGTTACCCCATACAAACGAAGGCATTCCAACGCGGAAGAAAAGTCCTTCTGAGACGATGGTGACGGCCTCCTGGAACTTCATCTGGTGACCGGCGGGCAGCGTTGCTGAAGCAGCTTCCCAATGCGTTTCTTGACCGAAGGCGACAGCTCCGATAATTAGCAACGCAATCTGATAGCGCTCAATATTAGCAAGTCTTGTTCCTCTTATGACAAAAGAACCCTGACCTCTTTAGTCAAGTCTGGAGCGTGTTTTATCGGCGTAGTCTTTCCTGCCCACTGGTCAGCTTCGAACATTTCATTCACAAGCCGGACACTTTGCTCCCAAACGTAGCGGATGCTAGTCTCAGAGAAGGACGGGTTCACAAGTTTGCGGAGGCGACTCCAGGTTTCACCTTCGGTCGTGATAAGGTTTGGACCAAAGAAACCTATAACCTCCTCATAGACTTCAACGTTTTTGGAGAATACGGCTCTGTTTCCTGCTACCACCTGTTGAGTAGACGGTGAGCGCAAAAGAGCTACGGGATGTGGGATGTTCGCTCACTTTAAGCGCTTGAGGATCGGCGAGGTAATACTGAATGCCGGTGAATGAATAAATTGGGGTGACAATAGCGACCACATCCCATCCAACATCGGAAAAGACTGTGACTATGGTCATTTTTTGTTTCTTACCGAGGTGTAAGAATACTCACAGTCATATTTTTCCTCCCATAAACGGGTATTAGTCATCCCGAGTGGCCTAGATTTGGGGGAAAATGGATCTAGGATCTCCACCAATCTGCGAATGACACAGTACACTTAGCTATCGGCGTACATGTAAATAAATATCCACCTACACGTTCGCATTAAATGGCCGAAAGTATGAACCGCTGTGCCGACTATGAGAGGCGTAGAGCCATAAGCCATTCTAACCTGCCACTCGGTCCATTGTACAGTGCACGAGATCGGACTTACCCCACGCTGCGCCAGACCGCCCAAGCACCCCAACATCGCTTTACAAGCCATGCTAGGACGACTGTGCTCGATGCCAGAAGTAGATCACGAGGTTGCACCAGTTGGAAGGACATTTGGGAACGATGTAGAGGAAGGAGACATGACGCGCGAGCAGACTGCCGTGAGACGTCGAGGTGCGGAGGGAGACAGTACCCCAGATACCCCGTTTAGAACCAGTATCTACCGGAAGAAGTGGAGAGGATAAGAACATCGGTTGATTACACTGGAGGGTGGAGATTGCATCCCCGTATCGAACCGATGTATGTCCAGGTCCACAGTCGGGAACATGAGCAGCGGGCAAATCGTTCAGATCCGGCTCGACAGCGATATTTGTGTACGGGCCCGAAAAGGCGCTTGGATAGCGGTGATATGGTCACAGCCACTTAGACCGCCCAAGTATGGAGGGTAGTGTGAATGGGGTTCGAAACAGAATTCCATAACCAATACCAGTCTGTCCGCGGTGCCTGACTGGCACCCCGCGTGGGACCCCGGGCTATCCTATGCCGCAGCGGCGTTTCGCAGAAAGCTAAGCGTGATCGCACTGGGACTTCTTTCGACGCTTCCTCCCGCTCAGCCTCCCGCCTTATCCGTCTTGGACGTCTCAACACCACCAATGACGGCATTCCCAGAAGAATCGTTCCGCAAGGCCAGTCCGATGCTTGGAGTTAAATATTTGGAGAGTTCGGTCAAGCAGTACAGGGGAGGGTTGGGTTTCAAGGGCGGTGAAATCCACGGGACGGTCTCTTCTTTGTATCGAGGAACCAAAGCAGAGGTATACACCTGAATGTGATTGCAATTGGCTCTGGACACTTTGACAGCGAGCAGTGTAGTTCGATCATGCACTGTGCTGTGGCAGATTAACGTTTACCTCCTGCAAGCAGATGACGAAACCCCTATTCAACACGCCGAGGTGATGGAACCGGAGCTCGAGGAGCACGGGAATGACGTTTGGCCTTAGCTATCAAGGCGTGGTGGGACAACATCGGGGGTACGGTCAAGGCCATCGCCCCTTTGGAGAGAAAGCCTTGGGGGTGATATATGTTTGATATCGAGGATCCAGATGGTAAATGCACAGGTCTCGTGGGTCCGGGCCCAAAATCATACTTCGGAGAACTTTGACGGATTCGATTTGTTCGGCGTGCAATGCCACCGGTTGATGTTCTTCCAGCACGGCCCCGGCGAAGAGTGAACCGTCAAAGGCTATGATGCGATAATTATATCCGGCCTAAGAGCAACATCCGTACGGTGTAACAATGTGGTGAACGATTAACGTCTCGTAAAGATCAGGGGAATGCTTCGCGGAGTAAGAGAAATCAGAGAGTCGCTCGCGAGGAGTCGTTCCCTTCTTGCCAATGGCTCCTCGCCCGCGATGGTTGGGAATCGGGATTCGTCCACGGTGATTTTGTATCGTTTGATGACCAGGGAGATGATCGCAATAGCCTCTACTTCCGCGAACCTAGACAACGGAAAGAGAACAGGTTGGTACCGCAGCGAACATGAATATTCTCCATGCCCGCGAGAGAGGAACCCTCACCTTCGACCGATGCAGGCTCTTGCTCCTAACGAAAATCCCGCGAAAGCGTCCCTCGGCCAATCCGGTTCGAGGAATCGTTCAGGTTTGAACTCTTTAGGATCTTTCCAGTATCGAGCTAGATATGAGGGTCACCAAACAGAACAACCACGTACATGTTTTCGTCAATCAATTTCATGAAAAGACTTCTACTGCGAATTGACCGAGGAACTCACGGTTGTAGTGTAATCCTGTGACGGAAACCAGCACCTCCGTTCCCTTGGGTACGAAAAGCGACTTGGGTTTCGCCAGAGGGTCAACTTGTGAGACACCATCGTACACGACAGCTGGCGTAACAGGAATAGTGGTATCTTGGGTTGCGTACTTGGGGGTATTTACGACCTGCAAACGTGAAACCGGAGCGTATAGGGGCTTGTTAGCACATATCTGACCACCAAAGCGGGAGTGAACTCACGGGCGGGAAGAGCCTTAAAGACTCGTAAAGATATGCGAGGACTAAATTGAGGGAACTGACGTCTTCGTACACCTAATTATTTCGTGACAGTGAGTCTCGAATCCGGTGAAACCGGAGGATACACGCACTCACAGGCTGCTTGTCTCCTAGTACGGCAGTTATATGGCTGTACAGCTCCTCTTGCTTGTCTTCCTCTAGCGCCAGAAGGCCCCAGAGGAACGCAAGGCTGTGTGCAGTGGTCTAAAGGGATGGAAGGGGCTGTAGCATCCTATCATGGAAACAGAGGAAAACACGGCCAGTCGTACCTCGTGCCCCGCGATCAAGAATATGAACGTATCTGTTCACAGGGAGAGCATGGTGAGATTTGAGAAGGCAAGGCCACGCGCTGCAAGTTGAATCGACTTACTCCCAATGACCTCTCTCATTGATAGACGGTCCTCGGCGTCTTCCCCGCTGCCTCGAACCAACTGACTAATGAGGTCCCGTCTATCCTGCGAGCCATTTTTTGATTGCTCTATAAAAATTTCTTCCATGTATTGCTATTGGAAGCCATGATCAGTGTTTTGTTCAAGCGGTCGACGAGGACGACATCACGAAGTTACCTCGAGCTCCGCACACGCGATTGCAATCTTCTTCAGCTTCGGCCCGAGCCAACCCCAGCTTGCGATACCTCCCAGACCAATACGTTTCCGCGTTTCCTTGTTACCCCATACAAACGAAGGCATTGCAACACGGAACAAGAGATCTTCTGAGACGATGCCGACGGCCTCCTGGAACTTCATCTGGTGACCGGCGGGCAGCGTTGCTGAAGCAGCTTCCCAATGCGTTTCTTGACCAAAGGCAACAGCTCCGATAATTAGTAACGTGATCTGATAGCGCTCGATATTAGCAAGTCTTGTTCCTCTTATGATAAAGAACCCTGACCTCTTTAGTCATATCTGGAGCGTGTTTTATCAGCGTAGTCTTTCCCGCCCACTGGTCAGCTTCGAACATTTCATTCACAAGCCGGACACTTTGCTCCCAGACGTAGCGGATGCTAGTCTCAGAGAAGGACGGGTTCACAAGTTTGCGGAGGCGACTCCATGTTTCACCTTCGGTCGTGATAAGGTTTGGACCAAAGAAACCTATAACCGTCTCATAGACTTCGACGTTTTTGGAGAATACGGCTCTGTTTCCTGCTACCACCTGTTGAGTAGACGATGAGTGTAAAAGCGCTACGGAAAGTGTGATGTTGGCTCACTTTAATCGCCAGAGGATCGGCGAGGTAATACTGAATGCCGGTGAATGAGTACATTGGGATGACGAAAGCGACCACATCCCATCCAACATCGGCAAATACTGCGACTGTGGTCAATTTTTGTTTCTTACTGAGACGCAAGAATACTCACAGTCATATTTTGCCTCCCATAAACGGGTGTTAGTCATCCCGAGTGGCCTTGACTTGGGGTAAAGTGGATCCAGCATCTCCACCAGCCTGCGCGTGACACTTAGCTATCGGCGTACATGTAAAGACATATCCGCTTACACGTTCGCATTAAATGGTCGAAAATATGAACCGCTGTGCCGACTATGAGAGGCGTAGAGCCGTAAGCCATTCCAATCTGCCGTTAACTTCTGTCCATCGTGCCGGGCATCAGACTTACCCCACACTGCGCCAGACCGCCCAAGCATCCCAACATCGCTTTACAAGCCATGCCAGGACTACTGTGCTCGATACCAAAAGAATATCACGAGGTTGCACCAGCTGGAAGGACATTTGGAAATGATGTAGAGAGGGAAGGCTCGAGACCGGAGAAGGCAAGTCGTTCGATCCACGTACTTAATGCTTCGGGCAAGGCACGACGATGGCCGGCGAGGTCATAATTGGTCGGACAGAGTCGGGCCCTGAATTAACCGCTGGAGCTAGGGACCATTACATCAATATTCTCGGCCATCTAGACTATCGCCGATCCTTTCTTAGCTGCCAAGGCGTGGGACGAGCGCCCCCTGCCAGCAACTCGGCGTAAGTCCACAAGGCAATTTAACTTGATTTACAGCTTTTTATGAGTACAGAGAACATTTGTGAATCCCCCAGGATTATCTGCTCGGCCGCCAATTACGGGGTCAGGGTCTTGTTTCATCGTCTTGTAAATACCAACGGAATCCGTTTGGGTGTGAGGGAAAGGGCCTGGAAACTCTCGAAGAGTCGTTCCCGTCGCGCAAGTGGAGTCTCGTTGAGGATCGTCGGGAATCGATTTTCATCTACGGTTATTCTGAACCGTTTGAGGAGCATGGATATCATGCCAATGCATTCAACCTCGGCAAACCTAGAGCAAGAGAAACGCACAGAGAATGGGTCAATCACACACGCCCTGTGTTGGTTGAAGACCTGGGCGCCAACCTTCGACCAATGCATGCTCTTGCTCCCGAGGAGAACGGGATGAATGCATCTCGAGGCCAATCGGATTCTAGGAATCGCTTTGGTTTGAAGGAGTAGGGTTCCTTCCAGTACCGAGCTACCAGTCGACAAGAAATGAGTAATCAACAACTCGAGGGCGTATGAAACTTGTAGGTCACTC
Organism: Tulasnella sp. 424; assembly: GCA_019633425.1. Lineage (NCBI taxonomy): Eukaryota > Fungi > Basidiomycota > Agaricomycetes > Cantharellales > Tulasnellaceae > Tulasnella > Tulasnella sp. 424. The sequence continues at coordinate 305,016 of WSUB01000014.1, read as the reverse complement.
CACTCACGATTGTAATGAAGAGAACCGGTATACATAATGAACTCAGTTCCCTTGGGGACAAATAGAGACTGGGGCTTGGCTAGTGGGTCGATCTGATCGCCATTGTCACGGACAGCTGGCATGACCGGGATCGAGGTGTCCTCCGTAGCTCGCTTTGGAATATTCAGGACCTGCCAGACCGCTAGGTTAGCATGTAGCGCTTAAGGTATTATTGACAACTTACCGGTGGGTACATGCGCAAGGCTTCATAAAAAGCCGCTAAGACCAAGTCTAAGCGAGGGATGTCTTCGTATGTCTTGAAGGGAACGTGTTAGCCGTCTGACAGCAAATTGTGAACCTGGTTCATTACCGGTTGCTTGTCTCCGAGCACGGCTATAATGTGGTCGTACAATTCGTCTTGAGTTTCCTGCTCAAGGGCCAACAAGCCGAAAAGGTACGCTGTAGCATGGGCTGTGGTCTGGTTTACAGAGGAGTCAGAAAGAATTTAAACAAGGAGGAGCATATCGACAAACTTCATGGCCCGCAATGAGAAAGATGAACGTGTCTGTCAAAGGGTCAAAATTATCAGTTATGCCAAGAGTTTCTCATAGCTCCCACATACTGCCTATAACGTCCTTCGTCGAGAGGCGGTCGTGGACATCCTCTCCGGTGGCCTGGACAAGCTGACTGAAAATGTCACGCCTGCCCTCAAAACCAACCTTTGATTGTTCTTCCATCATTTCCTCCATGTATTGCTATACAACAGCAGCTTAAGTCGCAACTTTTCGTGACAAGCGAGTGGCCAGCTTACCTGCAGTTCGGCGTACCCAATAGCAGAGTCCCGGATGGTCGAACCTAACCAACCCCAGCTAGCGATCCCTCCCGAGCCCATGCGATCTCGGGTCTCCTTGTTTCCCCAAAGCCATGAAGGGAGAGCGACACGAAGGGGAAGCCTTTCAGAGACAATTCCAACGGCTTGTCGAAACGTCATCTTGTGTCCATCAGGTGGTATACCTGGTCCAGATTCCCAATGAGTTTCCTGGCCAAATGCGACGGCGCCAAGAATAAGTAGAGTAATCTAGAGACCAAAATCGAGGGGTCAGGACGGGGTCCGAAGATTAGGTTCGTGGACGACCCACCTCCTTCGTCAATTCGGCCATGTGAGGAATTTCCTTCGTGCTGTCCTCTCCCCAGTCGTCGCACATTTCGTCCAGAATTCGCAGTGTTTGTTCCCAGACGTAGCGGATACTCGTTTCCGCGAATGATGGGTTAGCAAGTCTTCGATGTCGACTCCAAGTCTCGCCTTCAGTAGTGAGGAGATTGTCTCCGTAGAGCATCAGGAGATCGTACATCTCGATTGGCTTGGGGAATAGGACTCGATTGCCCGTCATGAACTGTCAAATATCATAGGGTCAGCTTTCAAGCTAGATAGAGGCTATTGAACCTAACTGACCTTGATAGCTGCAGGGTCGGCCACATGATACTGGATTGGGGGATACGACAACGGGGCAACCACCGTAGTCACGTCCCATCCAGCCTTTTGCTGCACTTTTGGAAGGTCGGCCAATTTCCACTCGCCCGAAAAAAAAAAAAACCAGTTACGAACTGGAGTATTTCATTTTCCACCTCTGGGAATTCGAGAACCCGAGGAATCCAAGTTTGGGTGACAGTCGTTCCAAGAGTTCTATCGCACTATGAGGCAATGGGGGTTGGTGATCAATTTCGCTGATCTTTCAATGAACCACACTTACACTGTTGGATGGAATGGCCGAAGATAGCTTGGAAAATACCTACGCAAATGGGGATATACAAACTTATCTGCCAGTTACAGCAGAAAAGCGCTCACCCTATGTTGCGCCACCCGGCCCAAGCGTCCCAGCAACGTCTAACAAGCCATGCAAGAATAAAGGTGCTGATTGTCAAAGCGGGGCTGATAGAACCTAGCATCTCAAGAGAGATTTAGTTCCCGGGGGGGGGGGGGGGAGAGATCTGAGACGGGAAGCATGAAAGCATCGAGAGACTGGCATATTTATATTTAGTTCTGTCAGGTACAGTTGTCGTGTTGTGCATCCCTGTTTTCAGTGGGAATATGTGGGGTGCCACGAGGTTGACTCAGATCCACATTGAGAATCCCTGAATCCAGAAAACGAGGTAAAGGTGCGGCTTCCTATACAATTCTTACGATAGCTAGGCTTCGAAGGACGGAATAGAACCATAGGGGTCAGAGCTCACGTGCAATGGACAATTGAAAAACCCACCTATATACGACCCAGAAAACGTGGCTGTAATCACCCCGTCTTTTCGACCTTCGACCGGCCCTCCCAGTCTCCACCGTTATTATCCATGTATTCCCATTGCCTCAAAAGATCCTCATCCCACACCTTACCCTCTACGTCACCCTCCTCTCGAAGGAAACGTTCCTGTTTATACTGCAGAGGCAAGAAGTCATTGTGTACTGGATGGGCGTATGATGGGTTGTACAAATATCCTCGACCATATCCCAGCTCCTTCATCAAGCCAGTCGGGGCGTTGCATATGTTGAGCGGCACTGGGATGGCAGGGTCTTCCTTGGCGGCTTCTTCCGCCTTCGGAATATGCCGGTTCAGCGATATCCAATGTAGCGCGGCATAAAAACCCTTACCCGATTGTAGGCTTCATACGATCTTGTGGATTTCGGAGACTCTGCTAGATAGGCCACCAGATGCGCGAGATTAATCCGACATTCCGGCATCCCAATGATCTGACAAGCATTATATGCTGCGATGGCCATTGGCAGTGCACGATCGTTGGCCAACCCAATGTCTTCGGAAGCCATAACAATACATCGGCGAGCAATGTACAAAGGATCTTCTCCAGCCGTCAACATTCTAAGAGTAGGTGTTTGTTCATCTTTCAAGACGCGCCAGAGTCGGGGAGACTCACCTCGCCAACCAATACATAGCAGCGCTGCCGTCGCTTCCGCGCACACTCTTGTGAAGTGCCGAGATCATATCATAGTGGTCGTCACCAGTCCGGTCAAAACTTGAAAGAAGCTAAATGAGACAACCCTGGCTAGTGAGAGGAGAGCCAAGTACGAACCGAGCAACGACACTCTTTTTCAAGTTCTTTAAGAGTGTTTCTTCGTTTGTCGACGGCGGAGCATTGATGGCTAGTTCGAGAAGAGAGAGGGCCGTCCGTGCGTCACCTTGGGAGTACCTTACAATCGCGTTAAGGATATTATCCGAGACGCTATGAAGACGATCGGTTGTTAACGGCGACGACGCGGGAGGTTCTGGAGTACCGGCTCTTGGTGGCTCGGAGTGACTGTTAGGCACGACCTTCTGTAAGGTGCGCTCCAGAATGGCTCGCATGTTTTCATCAGTCAAACGCTCTAGAACAAACACGCTAGATGGGATGTCAACGAGAATGATCGGCCTGGTTTCAAACAAGTATTCACCGGCAACGTGATAGTAGCGCATTGTTGATTCTGAAAGAAGGATTTTCGGTGGTTGCTCCAACAAGCTGCACTAATCCTTGTTCGACGTAGGGTAAGAACAAGTCCTGCCAAGATCATTGGGTCAGACGGAAAGCACAGTAATGGTCTCCACTCTTACCTGCTGGGACTTGTTAAAACGATGTATCTCGTCCATGAAGAGGACGGTCCTCCTACAGAGTGGTGTCATCCAAATTTTGCCCCTTCAGAATCGAGGGCGCGGAACCTGCCTTCCCGTCAGTTTCAAGCTGTTCTTGGCTTCCTCGAAGGCCGCTCGGACCTCTTGTGTCCCGCTGGAGGTCGCGCTCAGTTCTACCATTCGCGCTCCTGACTCTTTTGCAAGCAATCGGGCCAGGGTCGTCTTGCCTAGGGTTACAAACGGATAAGAGGCAATCCGCAAAATAAAAGTGTTCCTACACACCACATCCCGCTGGGCCCCACTAAAATATACAGTCAGACGTCTAAGCAGGTGGATAGGTGGGCGGTGTGCTGACCAAAATTAGGCTCCCCGTTCCTCCCCCACTCATCAGACTGCGAAGAAGGCTATCCCGCCCGGTAATGTGTTCATGCCCAATGACATCATCTAAAGACTGTGGTCGCATTCGTTCTGCCAAAGGAGCCGCGGCCTGAATATTTGACAAGACTGTTCGCGGTTTCTTGAACGGTGGAGGTCGGCTGCTCAAGGAATCGGATTTTGATGTTGATGCTTGGGGAGGTGCTTCGGAATCTGATATCTCAATCTCATCCTTGATTTCTGGTGATGACGGGGGAGCCGGGCGTTTAGGCTTGACTTGCGAAAATATGGGTGCCAGGGGAACCTCTTTTGACGGTTTTCCGGCTGTTCGGCTTGCCTTTCCTTTCGATGATCCACTCATCTCGGCAGGTCCAGCAGCAACTAGATAGTATCTGCAGCTAGAGTCGATATGGCCGTTGATGTTCTTCTCGAGGACTTGACCGTTGCAAACGGGGCTTCGGAAGGTCAGCAGCGTTGTTTGTCGGTGGTGGTGTTTTCAAAACCTTACCAGTTCACTGGGGCAATCAAACATCTACTATCAGTGGGATTCAGCGAAATGCGGGTGGCTGCTGACCTGCATCTCCACTGGGGCTCATCGTAAAACTTCAAACGAGTAGTAGCGAGTGGTGTTGGTGGCGGGCAAAATCAAAGGCGGAAATAGCCTGGAATAGCAAACAAAACCCACGTGGCGAGACGGCGAATAATTTATCGAGGTAAAATAAACAAGAGCAAAGACGGTAAAAAGGTTCACAGACGTCTACCGCGAACGACCTTGGAAGGATGAGGAAGTATTTGAAACCCACCGTTGTACAGATTCCAAGCATTCTGATGTCCATAACCACGCCTCCTCTAGAACCCCTTGCAGGACCCCCACAGTGTCAGCGTTTTGATCGGAGCTAGAAGCGTGTTCCGCGGCGGCAATGAATCGAAGAACATCCTTCACTGTTATCAGTCCGACCAGAGCACCGTGCTGTTCAACAAGAATGACCCTTGGCCTAAAGAGTGCGTATATCAGCTATGACGCCTCGACCAGAACCAATGCAGACAGCTCACCCCAGTTGTCTGAAAAGCTGGATTACAACCTCTAAGGGTAGTTGTGGAGCAACTGTAATTGGTGTCTAGGAAAGCAGAGCGCTGAGTGAACCAAAACAACTTGGACAATATGGACAATTCGAATGTTTGCCCTCACCTGGTTCACCCAAGGTCCAAAATCCAGGACGTCGTCCATGGCAGTTGAAACTGACATCTCCAACGGGTCATCTTCGTCCATTCCATGTATGACATCAGGGTCAGTTAGATGAGGAACAAGGCCATCCGCCATTGGGGCCGCGGACGAAGGATCTGGAATGAATGTGCAACGGGTATCTGAATGCACGTGCCGTCCCCGATTCGCCTTTTCTGAAAATCAAGTCAGATATTATATCGACCAACGTAAAGAGAGGGTGCCTACGCAGGACATAGTTCAGTTCGGTTCTTCCTATGTAGCCTAGAAGAGTACGTTGATCGTCTGGCGTCACGATTGGGAATCCCTTGACGGCGGTACTGTTAATCCTGTCCACTAACGGGAGATTTACGAGTCCATCAGTTACTGTAACCCAGAAATTGGCTTCAGGAGACTTACCGACTGCAGGGAGCTGCAATCCGGTTGCAGGCAATGTCTGAAGCTCCGTCCGCATGACCCGAGAGACTACATTATCAACGAAAAGGTAAGTGCTGAATAGGTGAGGCTCGGCGTGCTATTAGTTACCAGGGATATCGAATGCATGTTCATTCTTCGTCAAGTAGGGGAATCCGTTGAACTTGATCATTTCATCGGCAATTCCCTCCGCGTCAAACCAGTCGCCGACCGATTTGGTTACTAGTAGAACAATCTACCCATAATGGAATTAGCGGTTCTGTGAGGCAAAACCTGGGAGGGAACACTTGTCTGCGTACCATGGTTGGCAGGATATATGTCAAGGCACCCGTTAGCTCGAACATAATGACAACAACACAGACAGTGATCCGCATCACGCCACTATATGTATGTCGTGTCAGACAGAGGCGGAAACTGGGGGTTTTTCGCCATACCTCAAGGCAGCAGCGGCTCCAAGGAGGGCGTAGGTTCCAGGAGTGATACAGGGTACATCCGGATCGCAGGCAGCAAAGATGCCGGATGTCGGGTGGGACCTAAACACACGAGCTTCAGAGACTGTAAGAATTCGACAGCCGAAACACCTTACCGATACATGGCCTTTACGATGATACCGACCATCCTTCCAAATGTAGCACCTATTGCCATGGAAGGGACGAAGATACCGGCAGGTACTTTTGAGCCGTACGACAGAATTACAAAACCAAACCGGAACACAGTGGCCAAGAGGAGAGAGTTGACCATTGGCCATTGTGCCGCAGATCTGCATGATAGGCAGGTAAGTAATGAACAGATGCCCGACGATCATCGCTGCGACAACTTACTGACAAAGGCTTTCATAATCGCCTCCACCTTCGCATTCCTTGAAGAGGATGTACAGACTTTCTGTCATGTCGATTCGGAGGAAGCGATTGAAATAACCGAACACAGCTGTCAGGCCCGCGAGGGTAACCGCTTCGGTGATGGGGTAGGCAGTCAAATGCTTTCTTCGGAACGCGGCAACTTGTAAGTTGAACCGAGTCACAAAGACGCCATACAGCCCCTTGAAAGGATAGCGTCAGTCGTAAGCAGGGCTGCGAAGTCCTGAGCGCAGTTATCTTACCCCAAATAAACCAATGATGACGAAGAAGATGATCTCAAAGAAATGCCAGTCACGATCGTATGTGACTTGGAAGAGTACGAGTTTCCCAGTTCTGTAAGGATTCATCGCCTAGAGACACGCCAGTCAGTCAACTCAATACATGAACGTACATATGTGCAGCTCACTGATAGAGTGACAGTGGCAACGAGAGCGCAGAAGAAGCTACGCCACATCGTCTTAATACTGAATGCGTTGCTCATTTCTTCAATGGAAAATAGAACTCCCCCGATAGGAGAGCCGAAAGCGACCCCTACGCCTGCTGCGCTAGCTGCTGTGATAATCTCCCGCATTTTCCCTATTTCCAGAATTTGTCAATATTCTTGGCTCTCGCGTTTGAACGGCGGCGGCGGACCTTGGCTACGAGCGAACCGGGGGAAAAGCCGAGCAACAACATTCCCAATACAGCACGCTACGTGAACCGATGGGCCTTCTTTGCCGACAGAAAGGCCGGATGCAATGACGAGAGGCTATGGCGATAATTAGAACCATTTGGCCGTGCTTCGGCGAGCTTAACGTTGACCTACCAGTGTCAGGCTTTTGATGACGAGCGTCCCGAGTCCTAGATAGCCTTTCATGACAAATCCGGAGATAATGCACTTGATTTCTGATATACCGGAACCCGCAGCGTAGGGAGCAAAGGAACGGACCAGGTGTGCAGCAGTGTAGGCGAATAGCGACTAAGGATCACGCGAAATGAGCATTTCTGCTTGTCATTAAGGAATACAGATCTATACCGAGGCATACTTACAGCAATTGTAGTATAAATAAACCACATCCCGGCCGTATACTTTGTCCAAGGCTTCCACGCTGCGCAAGCCCCCTCTCCATCTGTCTCAATCTCCCAACAACAGAATTCTTGGTTGAGCCACCACCCATCCGAGCAATAACCCATTTTGAGGTCTGAGAGCCATTCTGTCAAGATGGCTATTAACGCGGCGTTCAGCCCAATACATATCCCTGCAAGAACACAGTCAGGCTTGAGAGACACGTTGAGCAAAGGCTCGCATAGCGGACCCACCTGCCAGTGACACGACGAACCAGCTTTGGCCAGCTGAAGATAGCCTCAGAAGTTGCGCCCATACCCATTGTTGTGTGATTTCGCCGTGTGCGCCTCGGAGCGATGTGGCTATTTCACGGTCATCCCGCAGGCGACGATTACGTTCGAGGATGGAGTCTTGTATCCAGTCTAGAGGATGAAGTGGCTCAGTATTGGCCAAGGTCGGTGTTGGGCTATACCGTACCTATCGTCGTGAAATCCTCGTAACGCCTGCAAACATTTGGGTGAGGTCCAGTCGATATTGCAATAAAGCTTGAAGTACCTACCTGATGCTCTCCAGCTCCTCCTCCTCCACTACATGCGCCATAGTTGTACAATAGAATCGTCGCCTGGCTCGCTTTTGAGCTCGACGGTTTCGACTTTAAGGTCGAGTGTGGGTGGATGATCGCTTTCGTGTTGGCGTGCTTGTGGTCCCTGACATAGACCCTGAACGGCGGACTTGACGGCCGGAGATTTTTCACGGAGGCGCCTATTACCCTCCATCTCCCTTCCCCCCGCTACCTCCAAGATGGTCTCATTCCAGTAAGTGTATCAGCGTTTAGTTTTTCATCGTAGCTAATAGAATGGCTTCACGTTTGCATAGATGTGATGGTTAGTGGAAAGTCACTGCTTTCACTTTGACCCAGGATCCTCACGTTCATCTCGATCGAACAGGATGCGGCGACGTCGTCAAAAAACCAAAACTTGATTCTCACGGATGCGGATCGTCATTTACTTGCCTAGACTGCAATAAGACCTTCCATACCCCAGCAGATTGGAAGTACGTACAGCCGAAGTTTTCTTAGACAGTCATGCCCTGACGACTTTGTCTTCTACATACAAGACCACATACAACTTGCATTACTGAAGATCAGAAATACCAGAAGAGCGTTTACAAGCCGAAACAAGAACGGCAGCAGAACAGCTCGAGTCAAAACGGCGGATGGAATCAGTTCGATGCCGATCCGAACGCTGCCCCAAACCCATCGCCGAACACGAACGGACAAATCCCGAACGGACGGCCTTCGTATGGCTCACCGAATGGATACAACAGAAACAGAGGGCCAAACAATCGTCAGTATGGAAATGTGGGTCGTTATTCTTTCTTTGAGGTACCGACTCTGCTAACAACGCAACATGGCTCTTGCAGCGACCCCCGCCACCTCCTCGCAACCAGTCAACAGGAGTCAACTCGATCCCTATGAGAACAACTCGCGTATGGGGCTCAAACGCACCCTCTCCATCGCCATCCTCACCTCCTGCTGAAGAGCAGACTGGAGACAAGCGGAAGCTCGACAATGCGGAGGTACGCTGTGCCCGTACCAACAAATTTCGTGGAACTTGCTAATCATGGTTTATGGCAGACTCAATCGGATAGCGCGCGGGAGTCAAAGCGCACGAAACACTCTGAAAAGTCTGAGGTTGAACAGGTATGGAGGTGCTATGGGTATCGTCATTACCGAACTCTCAAGCCTTCTCTAGACCTCGAACGCTGACTCTACTGTCGTCGACTCGGCTTCTGATTCAAAGAAAAGCAAGAAGGACAAGAAAGATAAAAAGAAGGAGCGGAAAGAGAAGAAGTCCTCTGATGACCACCTGACGGTAAGCAGAAGGATTATTGCTGACGACTACAGGATTCAACTGAGTGCGTCTTAGGGAAAGCCCGATACAGATGCGATGGACATAGATACTGCCGTTGAAGATCTGCCCGAGTCGTACGTCCGAATTTCCCTAGCCTACGCTGGCTGTGGTTGATCACCGCTGCTCTAGGCGATCCAAGAAGGAAAAGAAGGAAAAGAAAGACAAGAAGCGCAAGGACAAGTCCGAAGACGCCGCCATCGCAGACAATGCTGATGAATTGTCATCCAAAATGGTAGAGAAACGGGCCAAAAAAGAAAAGAGGAAGGAGAAAGAGATCGCAGAGACCACAATTCCCGACGAACCAGCTGGAATGGACGGTGCCGACGTCGAGCCCAAGAAATCAAAGAAGAGCAAGGAAAATCGAGACTCGGGTGAGAAGGAGCTGAAGAAAGAAAAGAAGGAGAAAAAGGAGAAGGAAAAGAAGGAGAAAGAGAGGAAGAAGGAAAAGAAGGAGCGGAAGGAACGAAAGGAGTCAGCGGCCGTGGAGGCATAGTACGCAAGTATCTTGAGCCTATTATGGCCTGCTTTTTTGGTGCTCTCGCACTTTTTCGGGAGGGAATTCTCGTCTCGAGTTCGTCGGAAATGCTATAGACATCCCAACAGTTCAGGATTCGAATTCATGGGTTGATATGAATATATAACCAAAAAAGGGAGGGATACGTAACGACATTTTCTTCCTAACCATATAGAGTGCGGTGGAGACGCTGTTTCGGACGGAATGACGTCCTTGAAGGAATTCATGCCCACTGGCTCTTATCCCTGGAATGCGAGCGAATGGTTAGTCTTACGCCTCCTGGAAGAGCAATCACGATATGTACCATTGAGGGTCTTGAAGGAATGCGCACAACACCTTGCTTCCAGTCTAGAGCGTTAAACAACCCCGCAGCGTCAGTTCCTGTGGAGAACTGCTGGTACTGCGCGAGATGACGAACCTGAAGTAGCGGATGTCCAGCAACGATAGCCAAGAACCTCTCCAGTCCCTCTCGTCTCCCTTCGATGACTTCGTCGGAGAAGCGGTTCGTAAAGACTTTGCCCGGTAGCGGTGGAATGTTGACCCGAGTGGACTCGCGTTCTAGAATATCGCGGAACGCTTCAAAATCGGAGTACCGTCTTCGAACTATGGAGCGAGTGAGCTTGAACGCTGGTATGTTGGTCTGTAGAGTGAAAGGGATGAGTACAGGGGCTAGTTCGCGCAGCGGTTGGCGGTCCAGCTGACGCCGAGGTCGGGGTGACATACCCTGCACTGGACTTCGTAGTCGGTATACATCTTCCTCCCAAAGCCATGAGTCTGCGGGTTCCGCACTTCGATCTCCAGGAAGCTTTCTGGTACACTGTAAATCTCGTCAGGCTAAACGAGAGGCATGACAGGAGGAGCATTATCAACACTGCGGCGGAGCCTCCTTATCGTTCGCGATGATAAATACGTACTGTTGGTTGCGTTATAGGCCTAGATTCGATACGAGCAAAAGGGGAAGGGGGCGCGTAGCCTGCCATATGTTGCTTGAAATAATTGCGCTTGGTCAGAAGTAGAATGGAATGATAGACAGGGGGTTCGGCGGTGGCGGACTGAGGCCTTGGACTTCGGACTGGAAAGCAATGAGGTAAACACCGACAAAGCCCATGAAGCACTCACATTTACACTTCAACGCAGGCCATTGCAATTAGACTAGGAACAGAAATGAATGTACAAAAATCCAACATATACAGCAAGCAAATCTCAAAAAAATGAATTGATTGAAATGTGATATGGAATGCGAACGCGTCTATGCTTAGAAGGCAGCAGTGGAGTCCACCTCGATGGTTGGCACAATACTGGCGATGAACTTGAGGAAAACCACCAAATAGAAGTCTACTCTCATTCCATCCGCCGAATCGTCGACGTACTCCGCTCCTGGTGTTCCACTAGCTTCAGGTGCCTTATCCGTTGACGAGGGTGTGGTGGTTCCCGTCACTTTCCGCAGTGCACCCCCTAACCAGCCCTTCTTCGATGGCTCCTTGGGGCTTTTAGACGCAGCAGGGGAGGGTGGGGGCGCTCCTCCACTGGCTTTCCGCTGCTCATCTAACACGTGGGCGTTGAAACGTTCGATGACCTTCTTCATCACTTCGGCATGCTTGCAAGGGTGAACTGAGGCCGCTTGTAACGAAGAGTGAGGGAACTGCTCAATCGTGACGGTCTTATAAGCGTGTTCTGCCGAAACGTCTTCGAAGATTTGTTCCGGTTTGAGAGGTCGACGATTCTATGAATTGATGCAGGGTAAGCTCCGGCCCAGATTACATGATCAAGACTTTGCACGTTACCTCATCATATCCGTACAGCCAAATCCTTGGGGTCTGGTAATGCTTGTCGTAGGTAATCATAACGTCGTAGGTTCGTACTGAAAGCAGATTGGCATTTTTGCCTTCTTCGGTCGCGCCACTCGGACCGGCGGTGGCGGTGGGCGCTGCCGCTGCGTCGTCGACATCACCTTCCAACCCTTCCTCCTCCATGTCTGGAATGTCATCGATGTCCGGAATATGAGCTGCAGGTGCACCGGAAATACTGAGCTTAGCCATGTGTTTCGACACCGAAGACGCATTATGCTCGTGGTCAGAATCGTGGTCATCTGCATCGGGAATGTCTGAGATATCATGAGGGTTGTGATGGTTTGGAGGTGCTGGTCCGCGTTCCAATGGTGTTAACACGGCACACACTGTTGGACATGGATCGAACTCGACTCACGCCTCCCAGCGTGGGTCTCGACCCACTCGTCTTCCTTGTTTGTGGAGGACGGATCGACAGACACCATGCGCTCGGCATCCTCATCAGCATCCGTATAAGCTAGTGAGGTAGCGCGTCTTAGGCAGGGCACTACAGGTTTCACGCCACATTAGCACATTTGCGAGTAAGGATGGGGTTCTGCAACGAGGCGTACCACCACGAGTGAGGAGATACTGCTTGTCTGCAGGCAAGAAATCCCTGGTCTTGGACGGTTCTGCTTTCTCCCTGACGGTCAAAAGATCGTGTGATGAGTACAAAGGACATTGAACACATCCCGAGAGACGTACCACGTCCAGACGGGAAATTTGTACGCCAAAAAGTCGCCGGCAGCCACGAACTCCTCTATGGGTTAGGGTAGGATAGGGCGACGTGAGTGGTTTGCAAGACTGAAGCAGCCCGATATAGCATTTGATGTTGCACGACTAACCAGGAGTGATACGCCCATGTTCCTTGAACTTGCTTTCGCGCAGAACCTGTTGTCAGGGGTCGGTAAGTGCACCTAGTATCTGGGTGGCTGCTGAACAGGATTGAGCGTACTGGGCTGAGGATGTCACGGACGGCCCAGTATTTGGACTAGAGAAGATGATGTGAGATCGAGGACTTTGAATAGCGCGTAGGATGACGGGAAATACCTGGATGGTGTGGAATGAGTACTGCATATGGTTGCTCCTGAGCGGTGATCGGAGGGTGGTTGTTCGAGTTTGCTCAGTTCTTGTTGGAATTCCCTCCAGCCTAATGCGCCGTCAGCAGCCCCATCCAATCCAGCTGCCTCCAGTAAAACCTCAACTGACTATTGAGGAATGGGAGGCCAAAGCTCCTCTAACTGATGTCGAACTCGGCAGTGTTCGAGATATAAAAGCTGCTTGTGAGGCCCGAAGGCTGCCTGCCAAGGTAAGCGCTACCCTTCAACGCGCTTTTCCGCGTATCCACTACAGTTCCATCAGTTCGCAGATGCAGTAGAGTCTATATCTCGACCTTCAACCCCTGTGACCAGGAACACGGCATCTCCGACAGGGGAGACGCCCTCATCCCGACCGCAACATCCTCTGCACCCAGCTCATCCGATAGCGACCCCGCAAGACTTTCATGACTGGTTCGCCTTGATAGATAAATCTATCTCTCACTCTCAAGAGGCGCACTTCCGAGCTCACCTTAACACACTGTCTGGCTACCTGAACACCTGCGACACGCTTATTGACCAGGCGAACGAGGTTGACGAAGATGTCTCGCGGATGATGCAGGATTGGACCGGCGTGGAAGAAGGCGGCCAAAGCTTGCAGGGCGCTTGTGAGAGGATGCTTGAAGAACGGGTGCGTGGTTTTCTACGCCCACTCAGAGAACGGCTGCTGAAAGGTTGCCCTGAGTTCAGGATAGGCTAATTCGAGTGACCGATGAAATCGAGGAGCGGCTCGAATACTTCCAAGAGCTGGAATACGCAACTCGAATGTTAAACCACCCCGGAGATGGGCTGGTTCTTCAGGAAGACTTCCTCTTCATGGTGGAACGTGTTGATGTTTGCATCGAATACCTCGAATCCCACGTAAGTCGTTCCAGGCCCGCAGCACGGAATGCAAGGGCGCTGAAGGAGTTCCCCTTGAAAGCGAGATTTCAAAGAGTCTCAGCTCTATTTGATGCGCTACCAGCATTGCCTCACTCGAGCTATGACACTCATTAAAATCCATTGCGTCAACTCCTTAAAAGCACTTGCCTCCGAGATCCATAGGCGGCTGACTTCATCGGTGAGACCATCCAACGCTAAAATAATCCCCCCCGCTGACGTAACTCAGGAAGTATCGTCAGCCACTCAAACTCTCCTCTTGTACCCCAAATTCCAATCCGCGGCCAAAGCGCTTCGACCCTTGATCACCGAATTGGAAGCCCGGGCTGTTCGACGCCCTGACGACTTGTCAGCTCTTCTGAACGAATGCCACGCCGCTTACTTTTCATCAAGGAAGCAACTAATTACGAGTCGACTGATAGAAGAGATTCAGCGAATCATTCGTGGATCTGAAGTCCAAGGAATAGGAAAGGGCGCGGGTCCGACTATCGATTTAGTAGGACTAGTGGGTGCAATACAGAGCATCGCCAAGAGAGAATGGGGCTGACTCCCTTGATCCAAGGCCCGCGCTGGGTGCAGCTACCTCAAACAGCTCTGCTCAGACGAGTTTAATCTATACCGGCACTTCTTTGACTCTGGGGAAGACAAACTCTAGTGTGTGCTGTGATTCTGGGTCCTGCACTGCACCAACTAACCCAGGTTTCTAGCCGCTTCCTTGAGGGTCTGTGCGATTATCTCTATGATGACCTTCGGCCTCGCATTCTTCACGAGCCAAAACTCGCAGTATTATGCCAAGTCTGCACAGTCATTCAAGCTCTTATGGTCCTCGACCTATCCGGCGATTACGATGAATTCGAGCCTTCGACTCAACCGGATGAAGATCGTCTCCGGCCCCAGGACATCTTCCAAAGCCCATTATCGCCATCCTTGCGGGACCTGAAGTCGGCGCATTCTGATCCCGGCCTTAGGTCGGACCTAGCACGGAACATTCGCGCTCAAAAGCATCAACAGCTGAAGCACCTCCATATCGGGAACTTGTTGGAAATGGTTCTGCAAGATGCGCAGACGCGTCTCGTCTTCAAGGCTCAAGCAGTGATCCAAAGCGAGATTCGCTATTACGTGGCCAAGGAAGGCGATCTCGATTATCCGCAACACCTGATAGGTGAGCCGTTTCCCGTTTCATCCGACTGGAGAAAATACTGAGAAAACGACCATCAGACTTTCGAAAAACCGGCTCCGAAGCGGCATCTATCCCTCCCAGCCCTTCCGAGAATCCGTTATCACGGATGACCTCGTTGTCGCGACAGTCAACTTGGTATCCTACGGTGAAGAAAACACATTGGGTTCTGTCGCAATTGCATGATTACGTCAAGGTTTGTGCTATTAGTCTGCCTCATTTCGGCGAAATCGCTGAGCACCATTCGTTCTTAGCCCGCGATTTTCGAAGATATTGCTTATGAGGCCATCTCACTGTGCCGAGAGTCTCTTATGTCAGCATCCGACCTCATCTCCGCAAAGTCAAAGTCTGCAACGGCTCTACAGCCAAACTCTCCTGACGGGCAATTATTCTTGATCCGTCACCTATTAATACTGAAGGAGATGGCTACTGCTGTTGGTCTTGATGCTCAGAAGGAACGCGGAATGGATTTCAGCGGAATGGCAGGTTGGGATATCTCGGCCATCTGAAGCACCTTGATTACTCACCCATGCGCCCATTCCCAGACACTCTTAACTCGATCATATTCCATCCAAATGCCCTTCTAGGACAGGGCCTGACGAATCTTCGCTTCCCCAAGGTCGTTGAAAGCATCACCGATGCACGACTGGTAAGCTCTCTCTATCCTTCGAGCAAAGCCAAAGAGCTAAGCCTGCTTTCCTAAAAGGAACTCGACGCTGCACTGAAGCGGGTTTGTGAAGAAGCGATCTCTCAATGTGTTCAGACCGCCACGGCGCCGATTCAAAGCTTCCTGAGCTCCGCTGTTGACCCAACGGCAGCCTCGACTTCCAAGGCCCATTCGGAATTTATTGAGGGATGCAAGAAGACCATTCCGGAATGGACCGAAAAGCTTCGGCTTTACTTGGATGACGATGAAAGAACTGTCAGCGTGCTTCTACCGCCCATGCATGACAAAGTGGTAGAAGCGTATGAGACGTTCCGAATTAGAGTCTCAACTTCGAAAGGGGGGCAGAGCGTGGAAGGAGTTCTGCTGTCAAGAAACGCCTTGGAGGAATTCCTTCGGTCTTTGTGAATACATTTGATATGATATTGCGGTGCTCTTGGTCTAGCACTTCATCACGGGGACCCCTTAACAACGTCGCTTACATCAAGTTTGTGCTTTACGTTCGGCCAATATTAGATGTCTTATATGTCTTGCGTGACCACCACAGCTACAAAAAACAAGATCGCGATATGTCGACTTTGATGTTACACGCTGTGGACCGCCCGCACAGGGTTGCGCTGCTGCAGATATCCGGACACACGTATAGCCTCCGAGGTTGGAGATGTCAAGGCTCGACGGACAATTATATCTGTCGGTTCTACCAAGTAACGGGGTCTTTCACCCAATCCCGAGACTAATCTTGACCTTTGAGATTACTAGAAAAGCGCACAGTGGAGGCAAACCAGAACTGCGTCCCGCGGAATCACGCTCGATGCCCACAGAACACGGAATCTTCTTAACGTAGCATCCCATATCGCATAGCAAATAAACCGAGACATGCATCAATAGAGTGAGAGAGTCTAGCCACGAGCCTTGAGAGCTGCGGCGTGTTGGGTCAAAAGCGTGTAGGTCGGGTCGCTACAAACGGAGGATTAGTTCAACTATCTGGCTCCCCTAAGCAAGACTTACGTGGGGAAGATCGCGTAACCGTCGTTCCAGCTTTGACCGTTGGATAGCGTAGAACCAGCTTGCCTGAGCGTGGTGCATCCCGGTTAGAAAGAGTTGCCGTCTCGGCTTCAGGGTTATATCGCTTACCAGATGAGATCGCCAGACATCCCAGAAGTGACAACAGTGTTGAGCCAGGTCGTATAAGTATCGTACTGGTCGGATGGAACACCGTATTCTTCCAAAATGACGGGCTTGTTGACTGACTTCTGGACCGTGACGTGGTTGGTGATCCATGCAGAGCCCCATCCAACGGGGTCGCTAGTCTGACCCCCTGGGAGGAAATAAATGCCATTAGCTTAGCATGAGATAGTATAGACGGGACCGCTTACATGATTCAGGGTATAAGTGAGCCGTGCCAAAATCGACGGTGGAGATGGCGAGATTGGTCGGGAAGTCGGGGCCAATGCCGTAGCTGATGGGGTTGTCTGTATTAGCATGATAAGAATTACCATGTTGCAGAAAGACACTTACGTGTATGGGTAGCTACCGTCGCCGGTTAATCCAAAGCCCTCATCGCCGATGCTGACTGTGGTGCGACGCGACGTGAGCAAACGCCTGGCCGCGTCAAGCGAAATGGCAGGGACATACCGAGGTGGCAGGAGTCGATGCTCTTAATGTAAGCACTGATATTCTGTACCCATGAAGTGATGGTGGCGCTAGTGCAGGTTCCAGTCGTGACACCTATGAGCCAAATATCCTATCAGAATGTTTCACGCTTCTTCTCTGGTTACGTAACCAAGCACTCACCGGTACTTCCTCCGCAGCGGGGCTCGTTTGCCAGCTCCCTAAAGCGTATCAAATGTAAGTTGAATCGTATAATCTGAGCCTTCGAAGAGTAGTACGCACCAAGCTAGGATAGTCGGTTCGTTCTTGTACCTGGCAACCCAGACGGCGATATAGTTCTTGAACGCTTGGATAACGCTCGCATCAGTGTAGAACAAATCGTGATTGCCCGAGCCGAGGATTTGCTTGACATAGACGTCCATGCCTCCATAGTCAGACCAGTTGTTCGTCAAAGCAACAATGAGCTTAAGGCCGTGACTAGAATTTCAATGAGCATGACATCTTCCATGCAGGCAGGGCAGAGAAAACACATACGATTTGGCCGAAGCGACAACCGAATCGAACTTAGCCAGACCGTCGGATCCGTAGTTGATGGTTGGAGTAGAACCATTCCAGATCTGGTAGTAGGTTCCGCTTGCGCTCGTCACATCGTTGAAGCCCCTGGTTGTAATAAGTGCATGTCAGAAATGTAGAGGACGGTCTGGACCGGGTGGCTCACCAAGTTCGGACGGTGGTGGCACCAGTTGCAGCAATGTCGGCGAATGCCTGGTCTAGGTCGGCCTGAGTGGCGGGGAATTGAGCTAGCCAGTAGGCGTTGGATCCGACCACGGTATAGGTGGATCCGCTGAGGGTGAACTTTTGACCGGAAGTACCGACGAAGCTGGAGAGCAGACTTTGAGTAGGATACTTCGAGATCAAACTAGGAGAACGTCTTACCCGCTGCAGGAAGAGGGGGTAGATGTGCTGCTGGTCGTAGTGGTCGTCGAAGTCTTGGTTGTGCTCGACGAGGGTTTTCTGTGATAGAACCGAATGGAGCCTGTTAACGAGAGTCGTGAACTAGTCTGGGTAGAGACCTACGTGGTGGTAGTGCTGCTAGTCGTAGTAGACTTGGACGACGAAGTGGTGGTAGTCGTAGTAGACTTGGACGACGACGTGGTCGTCGTGCTCGACTTCGTGGTTGTAGTCGAAGCCTTTGACGTAGTGGTCGAAGTGGTACTCGCGGAAGATGCAAGGCACTGGTAGTACCAGTCTGGAATACCAGGTTGAGATCAGCTTCAGGGAGAGTAAAGCCTTTTACTCACCATTTTGGTAGACGCATGTTGCTCCTAGATGCGGCAGAGAAATGTCAACGAAGGATCCCTCCGACTACGAGAGTCCTTGACTAACCTGCAACACAAGTGGTATCACCAGTATAGCTCAGTCCGCCGCACTGTCCATACAAGGGGACGGTGGCAAATGCGAGCTTAGCGAGGGCTGCGATGGTGATGGCTTTTTTGATCATGATGAGGTGGGTCCTGCAGAAGTGGCTGGTTGGTCAAGCCCCAGCTGCAATAGCACTGAACTTATATAACCTCCAATGCTGAGGATGTTTATCGGAAAGGAAATATAATTTCTGTCCAGAGGTACCTGTATGGCGGGGAATCACCTCGGCGTAGAGGCGCTGTTCGCATCATCTAAACTTACCGCCGTAACAAAGGTGGAAATTGTTGGGCCAGGTTACACGCTTTGTTGCCCATTCGTTCCGAACCCAAAGACCAAAGTGCCTCGCAGTAAAAGAGCGCCTCGAGAGCTGCATACCCTGTAGTAAACAAGCTGTCGAATCGTCCTGTTGTTCTGATCGCTCGTCTCGGAACACAGCTGCTAGTCAGTGCTCATCCGAGTGGTCGACTTGCCACTCCCAAAGTAAGCAACGAGAACGCGAGCGACACAACATCGTGACGTCTCCGCAGTCCAAGGTCTCATCTTCTCGCCGTTGACAGTTAGAAGCGGACTCTTGGTGCCGAGTCCAACGGCCCACCAGTCGGAAGCTGGCCGGACGAATACCGGATTCAGAACTTCACATTGGACCGGCCCTTGTCGGGGAAACATCCGGTTGGACGAGTTGAATCAAGCGGCGGCGCTGATTGATCCTAAAATAGGTCCTCCGAGATGCCTTCGGGTGCCGTCGAAGCTCCGTGGGCACGAAGTAAGCGGAGTGGGGCTCGAGCGACCTTCCGATCGGGTGGCCACGGCGGCGCACAGCCGGGAAGGCCAAGGAAAAAAGTCTATATGAAGGGAACATCTGTTCTCTTAAAGGGGAAACTAAGTGCCTGGTCTTCGCAACGAGAGTAGGAGGGTGGACGACACAGCAACGTGTTGTGGGAACCGACAAAGATGTCCGCTGTTTGCTCCGAAAGGAAATATGGATGGGTCAACTGATACCCATATGAACCACGGGAGTAGACTCAAACCTGACTCGGATAAGTCAAATGGCTAGGAATGCGCGGAATGACCGAAAGAGACTGTAGGAACGAGCTAAACTACATGCCAGCCCAAGTATTATGTCGTTGGGGGGGGGGGGGGAGCGACTCCGGAGTAGGTTGTCTCAGCCACGAACATACAGACATGTCCTTTCCGAACCAGCTATCTGACTCGTATATGCACTATAGTGGGTGGGTCACGTAGAAACTCCGTCCGCCAGGTTCGGACCCTCAGAAAAATTGCGGGGTTGGTTGTCGACCAAAAAACCCGTAGCCCGCGCGGTAAAATCAAGTTCAGCGAGCACAAGATTCCCGTTCCATTATTCGGTCACGAATGCATAATATTAGTTCCAGTGGGAATGGGTGATCGGAGCACTTCGAAATCTTCGCGGAAACTCCGATAGTGCAGTAGGCCACCAAGCTGGTGTCATGCAAGCGTTGCAAATTAACCGCGAGCTTTGATAGCAGCAGAATGCTGAGTCAAAAGTTGGTATGTTGGGTCACTGAGATAGGGGTCATGTTGTCACCAACCTGTTCGAAGCTTCTAAAGCTCGGAGATACACTCACGTAGGGTAGATAGCGAATCCATCGTTCCATGTCTGGCCGTTCGAGAGCGTTGAGCCGGCTTGCCTGGATGAGGAGTATCCTTCTGAATCCCGTCTAGGCGTCATGCAGTCTCTAAGACTTACCAGATGAGATCACCGGTCAAGCCAGAGCTAATGACGGTGCTGAGCCAAGTCTCATAGGTGGAGTATTGGTTCGAAGGAACACCGTATTCTTCTAAAATAACTGGCTTGTTGAGTTGTTTCTGGATGGTGGCATGGTTGGTGATCCATGCCGAGCCCCAGCCAACGGGATCGCTGGTCTGACCCCCTGTCGTAAATGAAAACATCAGAATGGAGTGAAAGAAGAAATTTGAAACGTCGATTGGGTTGGCATGGGAGACGGTACGTACATCCGACTGGGTATGAATGAGCAGTGCCGAAGTCGATCGTGGATATGGCCAGATTGGTGGCAAAGTCTAGACCCTCGGACGTTCTATATAAGCACGTTATTTTCTTTCCTTAGTAAAGCCTTGAGGGAGGCGGATCAAAGGCCTACGTGTATGGGTAACTGGTGTCTCCGGCCAAGCCCATGCCCTCATCCCCAATGCCAACTGGAGGGTGGCGGGTTAGGTGTTTCAGTATTGCCTACAGTCTATCTTGATACATGCCAACCCACCGAGGTGACAGGAACCAAGGCCTTTGATGTAAGCACTGATATCCTACGACGACATATCAGCCGACTCTCGTTGACTGTAGGATGCTTTTGACGACACACCTTCGCCCACTGCGTAATAGTTGAAGTGGTGCAGTTTCCAGTCCAAGTACCTATAATATTGTATGAGATTCACCGCTAGTGTCGATTGATGGTCGTAACGTCGCACCAGTTGATCCACGGCAGCGGGGCTCGTTAGCGAGTTCCCTGAAACGCGTCACACCTGCTTTTAGCTCCCACCTAAAAGAGAAGGGAAGAACCTCGAAGCTGGTGTAGTACATACCAGGCTAAAATAGTTGGCTCGTTCCTGTACCTGTTAATCCAGACTGCGATGTAGTTCTTGAAGGCTTGGATCACGCTTGCGTCGGTGTAGAAAAGGTCGTGGTTGGCGGAGCCGAGGATTTGCTTGACATAGACGTCCATTCCTCCATAGTCAGACCAGTTGTTTGTGAGCGTGATGATAAGTCTGAGCCCGTGACTGTGACCAAAGTAAGGACGTGACACTCGTAAAATGCACAAGGTTGTACTTACGCTTTGGCTGACGCAACGACTTGATCAAATTTGCCGAGACCATCAGAGCCGTAGTTGATAGTCGGGGTTGAACCAGACCAAATTTGATAGTAAGTACCACTAGGACTGGTCACATCGTTGAAGCCCCTGCACAACGTTCGTGAGATCAGACAGGCAATCGAAGAAAAAAGTGGAGCTGAAATCGACGGACAAGGTGCGAACCGTTGTGGCCCCCGTTGCGGCAATGTCAGCAAACGCTTGATCAAGGTCGGCCTGGGTCGCGGGGAATTGAGCGAGCCAGTAAGCGTTGGATCCGACGACTGTGTATGTGCTTCCGTTCAAAGTAAACTTCTGACCCGAAGTACGAACGAAGCTGAGGGAACCTATTTAGCATGAATAATACTCATTAACAGCTGACCTCCGGCACCTACCCGCCGCAAGAAGATGGGACAGAAGTACTGCTAGTTGTGGTGGTCGACGAAGTCTTCCTGTAGACCCAGATTGAGGGTTTGATTAGACCTACAAAAACAGGAGCGGGAAATCACGAGGCGCACGTCGTGGTTGAGCTAGTCTTAGCAGTAGTGGTGGTGGTGGTAGTGGAGCTGGATTTAGACGTAGTGGTCGAAGTCTTGGACGACGAAGTAGTTGACGTAGCCGCCAGGCATTGCCAGTACCAGTCTGTCCCAAATGGTAGACTGTTAGAGTACATCACGGAGCTTGGTTTTACTTTGGGGGCTCACCATTTTGGTAGACGCATGTAGCTCCTGAATGTTACGCAACGCATTAAATGGACAGCATCTCGGACTGACGACCCACACAACACTAACCTGCAACGCACGTAGTGTCGCCCGTATAGGTCAGGCCCCCACATTGTCCCCACAACGGAACGGCAGCAAGGCCCAATTTGGCGAGGGCAGCGACAGTAAAGGCGGTCTTGAGCATTTTGCAGCGAGAGGTGCGCTTGCTTCTGGGTTTGGAGGGATCTGAGGTTTATCGCCCTTTGCCAAGCATGCCGATCTGTGGTTATATGTGCGGCACATAGGTTACTGGGGTGATTTTCGGGAACGACATGAGAACTCTGCTGAATATTTTCGAATTCGAAGGAATCACTTCGGTGAAGGAAGCATACGTCATGATCCGCAAAACATATGCACTCTTCAAGTTCATAAAATTCCCTTTTGGGGGCTTCTTCCAAATAATATGGATCACTTATCCCAGAAGAAAGTCTATATCCTATGGACGTCAGGGCTTCAGCTGCTTATTTATCCCGTTCAAGCGTAATGTAAACGAACCTTCGATTACAAAAAATCCATGGGCAACGTTGCCGGTACTTGACACATTTTAGGACATATTGAACCCGATTCTTTCCGTCGATTGGTGAGAGGCGGCAGTCGATCCGACTCAGCACTGGGACACCAGTCGGAACTTGACCGGGCGAATGCCGGCTACTCCAATTGACGGCCTTCCCGAACCTCACCGGTTGATGTCCCGATTGGATTTCTGGCGCCTATATTAGGGATTTCGATTGATTTGTTGGAATTTAGGAAATTCTGAAGCAGGCTCGGGTCCCGCTATTAGAGAGCATGTTCGTCAAAGGCGGCTTTGGCGGCAAAATACGATCTGCATCCCACGGTTCTTCAAGGTGATGGCGAAATGTGATCAACCACGACCTTCGGTCCGCCCGGCCCCTTCCCCAGTCATGCACTTGACTGATCCAGAACTACTTCTCTGTATTGTCTATTATATAACAAGCCCTTATGTAATCTGGGTTCCTCTTCCAAGGCCTCGTCTCACCTCCATCGGCAACTTCAACAGACATAACCCAACCAGGAAATGAAGTAAGGGACGTTCGTCTTATAAGCTTAAATGGTTAAAGCTTCACAGGGCAGATGAGATTCACAGAATCTTGGTGGTCGACGAAGGCTTCAGAGCAACTCGATGCCCGAGCCTGGCATGAAGCTCAGACCGAACAAGACCAAGCGAATCGCGACAAGAAAAACTACTTAAATGACAGAAATGGATGATCAAACGATACGATAAGATAGAAAGTGAATTGATCTACTTATACGAGGCTTCAGATTGTTCTATCGTATGTTAGTAGTCACTGTTCCGGAAGTGATACGCGCAAACCGGCCGTAATCCAGTAGATATTGACAAGAAACAAACGAAGGCCGGAAGGATGAAAGAATAAAAGCGAGAGTATGTAATGCGTTTAGCACAGCCCCTGATGGCGGCGAACCTTTTCCGGATTCTCAACTAGATCCAAATGGCCCGGAAACCCCGAGAAGGATAATTGCAGACTGCAGCACTTCTCATAACCCATACAGCAAACATCGGGCTCAGCGAGCATCCGTTTACTGCTCCTTTCAGGGGCGCATAATATCGATATCACTCGCAAGAGGGGGATCGAAATGTAGTAGACTTCAAAATGCATAGCACTATCCAAAGCCAAGAAGGCAGCCAAGCACAAAACCATTGTAGTTAACCGCGAGCTTTGAGAGCAGCGGAATGCTGGGTTAAGAGTTGGTATGTTTGGTCGCTGAAATGAGGGAGTTACTATCGAGTTCATGAGCTTCCTTCACAGTCACTCACGTTGGGTAGATAGCGTATCCATCGTTCGGCGTCTGACCGTTTGAGAGCGTAGAGCCGGCTTGCCTAGATAAGCAGCATTTAGATGAAGCGCCACTTCAGGGACCAGACACGTTCCGAAGCTTACCAGATGAGATCGCCAGCCAATCCAGAGCTGACAACAGTGCTGAGCCAAGTCTGGTAAGTCGCGTACTGGTTGGATGTAACACCATATTCTTCCAAGATGACGGGCTTGTTGAGTTGCTTCTGGACCGTGACATGGTTGGTGATCCATGAAGAGCCCCAACCAACTGGATCGCTAGTCTCACCCCCTATCCGCAAAATTATGTCACCACTTTAGTCTAAGTGAGAATTGATGCGCATACTTACAGCCTATGGGGTAAAGGTGAGCTGTGCCGAAGTCGACGGTGGAGATGGCGAGGTTGGTAGCGAAGTCAAGACCCTCGGTAGTACTGGTAGATCAGTCCATATTAGCAAGTGGAAGGGTTACCAGCTTGAAGAGTTAGTGCTAACGTGTATGGGTAGGAACCGTCTCCAGTCAATCCGAAGCCCTCGTCACCAATGCTAACTGCGAGCCACAGCGATCGTTAGCTGAATGGCAACAATTGGGAGAGCGGGACGGGATTACTAAGGTGACAAGAGTCGAGACTTTTAATGTAGGCGCTAATGGTCTGGAAGAACGGTTTTTAGGAATATTCCTGTCCGTTTGGTGCAGTTGAAACTCACCTGTATCCACTGTGTGATGGTGGTCGTCGTGCAGGTTCCAGTCCAAGTACCTGTAACCCAAACTCATGTCAGATTGTTTCACTTTATAAATAACTGCATGGTAAGGTACTCGCCAGTGCTTCCCTTGCAGCGGGGCTCGTTGGCAAGCTCCCTAAGTGAGTCAATGATCTAAGGCTGCATTCTCCGAGGCTCAGAGAGGGAGTACGAACCAAGCGAGAATGGTGGGTTCGTTCTTGTACCTGTTAATCCAAACTTGAATGTAATTCTTGTAAGCTTGGATCACGCTTGCATTGGTGTAGAAAAGATCGTGGTTGGAGGAGCCGAGGATTTGCTTGACATAGACGTCCATTCCTCCGTAATCGGACCAGTTGTTTGTGAGGGCAACAATGAGCTTGAGCCCATGGCTACGAGTTTTATGAGAGCGTGATATGTGTAAAGTGAAGAAGGTTGTACATACGCTTTGGCGGAAGCAACGACTTGATCGAACTTGGCGAGACCGTTGGAGCCAGTGTTGATGGTTGGAGTCGAACCAGACCAAATTTGATAGTAAGTACCGCTGGCGCTAGTCACCTCGTTGAAGCCCCTGTAGGACATTCAAGTGAGGTCAGTCATACGATTGTTACGAGACTCAAATTCGTGGCAGCACTGACCAGGTGCGGACGGTCGTAGCTCCAGTAGCCGCGATATCAGCAAACGCTTTGTCAAGGTCAGCCTGGGTAGCAGGGACTTGAGCGAGCCAGTATGCGTTGGATCCGACGAGGGTATACGTGCTTCCGTTCAGAGTAAACTTCTGGCCAGAAGTACGGACGAAGCTGAAAGACGACGTTTAGCACGAACACCATTAATCCAACAGCTGACTTGGGATACCTACCCGCTGCAAGAGCCTGAGCTAGATGTAGTGGTAGTGGCGGCCGTCGACGAAGTCTTTCTATAGTCCCAGGATAGGTTTCTGATCAGCCCCACACGAGAGATGAAAAAGAAGAATGAAACACACGTGATCGTTGAGCTAGTCTTGGTAGTAGTTGTAGCGGTAGACGTGGAGGGAAGACATTGCGAGTACCAGTCTGTCCGAAGCAACCGACCGTTAAGCGTCCGCCACGAAAATGAGCTTCAGGCTTAGAGCGTACCGTTTTGGTAGACACATGATGCTCCTGAAAATCGTCCCATACATCAGATCAACGCTACCCTCTGACGGTCCTCTCACTACTGACCTGCAACGCACGTAGTATCGCCCGTATAGCTCACACCTCCGCATTGGCCATACAATGAGACCGCAGCGAAGCCCATTTTGGCGAGGGCGGCGACAGTAATGACGGTCTTGAGCATTTTGGAGTCAGGAGTGAGCTTAGTTTCTGAGATGCGAGGGATAGAACGTCTCTGGTAGTTTTGCCAAGCATGCGATCCGCGGTTATATATGCGGAGTCCAGGGCACTAGGATGTTTTTCGGAAACGTCAAGGGGGCTATTTTTGAGTCTTTCTGGGCTCCATGGAATGACTTCGGCGAAGGAGCAGAGGTCGGGATCGACGATGATTGCTCGAAGACACCATTTTCGATTTTGCGAAAGTTTTCATACTAGCCACACTCCCGCACGTCTATAGTTGAAGAAAGGGCCTAAGCCATGTCTCAAACTTGAGCTAGTTCGGGCCGTCGATGGGCTTGAGCCGTCCAAGGCAGCTGTCTCTCGTTCCGTGAAGAGTTGGGACTCTGGGAGCAATGTTTTCTCGAGAGGATTGAAGTGGCCATTCTGGACAAAGCTTCAAGTATAACACTTACGAATTCTAGACCCAGTGGGGCGTCGATCCGACTTGGCACTGTAACGCCAGTCGGAACATGGCTGGACGAATGCCGGGTACCCCAGCTGACGGGCTTCCCGAATCTTACCGGGTAGAATCCCAATTGAACGCCTTGTAGCTAAACCCGGAGCTATTTTAATTACAGAGTTAAAAGTTGGTGCAATTCTGAGGCACGTTCGCGCTTCGCTGGAGCCGGTGAGGGGAAGGATGGCGACTGGTTGAACTCGGCGGGCGAATGCCGGCCACTCCAATTGACGGCTTTTCCGAACCTCACCGGTTGATGTCCCGATTGGATTTCTGGCGCCTATATTAGGAATTTCGATTGATTTGTTGGAATTTGGGAAACCCTGAAGCAGGTTCAGGTCCCCGCTGTCAGAGCATGTCCGTGCGGCAAATACGATTTGCATCCCACGGTTCTTCTAGGTGATGGCGAAATGGGACCTTTTATCCGCCCGCTCCCTTCCCTTGAGCAGGCGACAGAGAGTGGATTCGGAAAAGAGATCTCAACGAGCATTGCATGCGACATTTTAGTGGTTGATTCCGTGCTAACGTTTCAGACAACGGCGGAGGAAAACTTGGCGGTTGGTTGGCTGATACCGGGGGGGGGGGGCCGACATTTTGCCTCCGTTTGTATTTATAGAGGAATCCTTCTTGACCCAATCCCCAGCCCCACATCACCCACTCGGCATTACGCATTCTTTTAGTACGTCGCCCCCAAGCCTTCGCTCGCACACTTTACCTTGTGGTGTGGTTGAGAAAGGCTGCAACTGGGCGAGCGACCAACGTTCACAGCTTGATGCTCCTAGTCCGCTGTTGTAAGACGTGATCTCTTGATTATAAAACGTGCAGGGCCAGTGGGGGCCGTATGATACTGTTAGAGAGTGGGATGGGCTTGGCCGTCTTCGGAGAAAGGAAGCCCTCCGCGACGTCGTCCTGCACTAGAGAAAGAGAAACTATGACATCTTCGACATGCTTTAGCTGCCACAACGCTTGCCCGGATTCTTGCCTGGACATTCAAGCGGCTGGTCTGAGGTTTCACTGCACGCCTATACGGAGGTTTAATTGAGGAATTCGGAACAATATTGGTGTCGCCTCGTATACGCGTACCTCGTCCCCTCTATCGAGCTCGAGCGTTTGACCACTTTTCGAGGGAATCTTAGCTCAGGTTGACCGCTAGTTTTAGGGCAAGGTTTACTGTGATGTCATGTTATCCTTTGTTGCAGTACCTTTCGACGACGACGCGCCTCGGCGCTCCGAGTCTCCGTACATCAACTGAAATCGCAGAGTCAATATCGCCAATGGACGACGTACGCCCAGAGCCGAGTACCGTAACGGTCGTTTTCTAAACACCTCGTGGCAAGGAAGGAGGACTGATATATATATAGCTGCCTCTGGAACTCGTCTTCTCCCCAACTTTCGACGTTCCAGCACTCTTGCCCTCGCCCTCGTCGTCTTGCCTCCACCTCTCCTGCCCTCGCTCTCACTCTCAACTTTCCTCTATTTTGACTTAAGAACTCTTCGCCGATCATCATGCTCTTCAATGGCTTTCCAAGCTTCTCCGCCACCAAGTCGACTGCTCGTCACAGTACCCCCACGCAGCCCCAACTCAGTCATACCTCTCACACCGCTCCGACGCCCTCCAAGCAATCCTCAAGGCTTCAATCCATGCTCAAAGCACTTCGTCTATCTCGACCCCAGTCAAAGGTGATTCGGTACCAACTCTGGTCGTTTGAACCGTTCTGAGTGAGAATACTGATGCTCTCGAGCCAGGTTGACGAATAATATCATCAAGCCCAAGTCACCCACACATCTTCCGTGACTCTTCAGGTTCGTGATGATGCGGTTCGAGTGTCCCTACCTTGTGTTCGACTCGCCAACGCCCTTCCCCTCGTCGTTTAGCCCCCTTGCCCTGCGACGCACCAAGGCACTACTATTTCCGCATCAGCTAGGCCTTCAGCCGCCTCGAAACCTCCTTCCATTCCACATTCCACATTCTTGACCGCCGACTCCGCTCGACTTACTCTACCGCGATCGGCCGCGACCACACCCGCGACCAGCTCATCAACCCCCCCCGGCCGCTTCCGCGCTCACCGTTCCTCTCCCCGCCACTTACCACGTCGCGACAACCAGGCGTATCGCCGACCTCGAGCTCACCATCTCGCAGCTCGAACAAGACAACGCTCGTCAAATCAGCGATACCAATGCGCTTTTCGACAAGAAACTCTACCCTCGCATGATGGCCTTCGCCAAAGAGCGCGACGACGAAAAAGCGGCTCGGAAGGCTGTTGAAGACCAATTGGCGGAGGTGATCGCTAGCGAAGCGAACATGGAGGAGGTGATCATCAAGGAACGCGAGCGCCGCCGGAAAGCGGAGAGAGCAAAGATCGAAGCTTGCTTTGCTCTTAGAGAAGAAGAATGCCGACATTCAAGCTGCTATCCTCGACCTGCAGGCAAGAGCCGATTTCATTCGCGTCGAAGAGCTCCACAAATCGCTCGTTCGGCTTGGCATCGTCGACCCCGACGATCAGCAGTACCCCCTGGCATACCCCGTATGCGGGGACTGCATGACCCCGTTCTTGAAGTCCGTCTGCGCGGCGGCTAAAGGGAGTACCAAATCGGGAGATGGACGGGAGCAGAAGCAGAAGCGGGAGCTGGCAACAGTGGCAGGCCATCAAGCTGCCGAAATGTTGGGTGCTGGGGATGATAGTTCGGAGCCGGTCTCTGAAGAACCCGCCCTAGAAGGTTTGTGCCGCTTCTTCGGATACGTCTTGGTCACGATGGCTGACTGCGAACTCCTTCGGCTCTTTCTGCAGACTTGCTTAAACTATTCACCTTACTTTATATACCCCGCCGGGCTTGGTTTTGATTTCCTGCTTCTATTTTTTCTCTCTTTCCACCTGTTTCGGTCACGTGCTTTAGTTTCCCCTTCAGCGACTCGTAAATTAAATCCTTCTCCTGATTTTGTTTGCCTCTTTTGTATCCTTCAAGTCTCACCGGTTTCTTATTCACGTATTCTATTTATTTACTAACGATTGAGCGCGTTTCTTGTTTCGAATATATATTCTGTTTCTCTGCTCCCACCAAGAGTACGACTCGCGATCGGAAAGCAACCCGCTCAGCCTGAATTCAAGTCTAGGAGAGGAAAACCCGGAAGCTTCGACGGTTGTTCCCCGCGGGTGCGAGAGGCCTAAACAAAGTAGCGCTTGATTTGGTAGCCGATCCCAGTACGTTAGGCTATACGGATCTGGCTCAACTGAGAATCCGGAAATGAAGTAAGGAACGTTCGTCTTATAAGCTGAAATGGTTAAAGCTTCACAGGGCAGATGAGATTGACAAAATCTTGGTGGTCGACGAAGGCTTCAGGCCAGCTCGAAGCCGGAGCACCCTTGTAAGGGGTCGGTCTTGGCAAATGCGCCGACCCTCATAATCTCGGTATCACTCGCAAAAAGGGGATGGATATGCAGTAGACTTCAAAATGTATAGGAACACCCAAAGCCAAGCCGGTAGCCGAGCACATGTAATAAATGAACCATTGTAAATTAACCGCGAGCCTTGAGAGCAGCGGAATGCTGGGTTAAGAGTGTGTATGTTTGGTCGCTGTGATAAAGGAATTACTACTCAGTTCATGAGCTTCTCCACAGTCACTCACGTTGGGTAGATTGCGTATCCATCGTTCCAAGACTGGCCGTTCGAGAGCGTAGAGCCGGCTTGCCTATATAAAGAGCATTTAGATGATGCGCTACTTTAGGGACAAGACGCGGTCCGAGGCTTACCAGATGAGATCGCCAGCCAATCCAGAGCTGACAACAGTGCTGAGCCAAGTCTGATAAGTCGCGTACTGGTTGGATGGAACACCGTATTCTTCCAAGATAACGGGCTTGTTAAGTGACTTCTGGACCGTGACGTGGTTGGTGATCCATGCAGAGCCCCAACCAACTGGGTCGCTAGTCTGACCCCCTGTCCTCAAAACTATGTCACCACTTTGTCTCTAGTGAGAATTGATGCTCGGACTTACAGGAAGTGGGGTAAAGGTGAGCCGTGCCGAAGTCGACGGTGGAGATGGCGAGGTTGGTAGCGAAGTCAAGACCCTCGGCAGTGCTGGTGGATCAGTCCGTTTTAGCAAGTGGAAGGGTTACCAACTTGAAGAGTTAGTGCTCACGTGTATGGGTAGGAACCGTCTCCGGTCAATCCGAAGCCCTCGTCACCAATGCTAACTGTGAGCCACCAATATCGTTAGCCGAATGGCAGCTATTGGGAAAGTGAGACGGGATTACCAAGGTGGCAGGAGTCGAGGCTCTTAATATAAGCACTGATGGTCTGTAAGAACGAGCCTTAAGAAGAGTCCTATCCGCGAGCCACAGTCGAGACGCACCTTAGCCCACTGCGTGATAGTGGCAGTTGTGCAGGTTCCGGTCCAGGTTCCTAGAATCCAAGCTCGTGTCAGATTCGTTCACTTAATAAATACCTGCGTCAAAGGTGCTCACCAGTGCTTCCCTTGCAGCGGGGCTCGTTGGCAAGCTCCCTAAGTGCGTCAAATGCACGTGAGATTGTATTCTCCAAGCCTTAGAAAGGGAATACTAACCAGGCGAGAATGGTGGACTCGTTCTTGTACCTGTTGATCCAAACTTGAATGTAGTTCTTGAAAGCTTGGATCACGCTCGCGTCGGTGTAGAAAAGATCGTGGTTGGCCGAGCCGAGGATTTGCTTGACATAGACGTCCATTCCTCCGTAGTCAGACCAGTTGTTTGTGAGGGCAACAATGAGCTTGAGCCCATGACTATGAGACTGGTGAGGACGTTATACGCGGAAGGTGCAGAAGGCTGTACATACGCTTTGGCGGAAGCAAGGACTTGATCAAACTTGGCGAGGCCATCGGAGCCAGTGTTGATGGATGGAGTCGAGCCAGACCAAATTTGGTAGTAAGTACCGCTAGCGCTAGTCACATCATTGAAACCCCTGTGCGACATTTGAGTGGGGTCAGTCATACGGTTGAGAAGGAGATTCAATTCGGGGCACCACTGACCAGGTGCGGACAGTCGTGGCTCCAGTAGCAGCGATGTCAGCAAACGCTTTGTCGAGGTCAGCCTGGGTCGCAGGGAACTGAGCGAGCCAGTACGCGTTAGATCCGACGACGGTGTACGTGCTTCCGTTCAGAGTGAACTTCTGGCCAGAAGTACGGACGAAGCTGGAAGACGATGTTTAGCATGAGCACTATTGATCTAACAGCTGACTTGGGACACCTACCCGCTGCAAGAACCTGAGCTACCTGTAGTGGTAGTGGCAGCAGACGACGAAGTCTTTCTGTAGTCCGGAGATAAGTTTCTGGTCAGCCTCACACGAGAGATGCAGAAGAATAATGAAACACACGTGGTGGTTGTGCTAGTCTTGGTAGTAGTCGTGCTAGACTTGGTGGTAGTTGTAGAAATTTTGGTTGATGTGGAGCTGGTTTTGGTGGTGGTGGCCGTAGTGGCCGCCGTACCGGCAAGACATTGGGAGTAGAAGTCTGTCCGAAGCAACCGACCATTAGAGTCCGCCATGGAAGTAATCTTCAGATGTAAAGCGCACCATTTTGGTAGACACATGTTGCTCCTACAAGTTGTCCCATCCTTCAGATCAACGCTACACTGCCTGACAGTCCTCTCGCTACTGACCTGAAACGCAAGTCTTATCGCCCGTATAGTTCGCACCTCCGCATTGGCCATACAATGGGACCGCAGCGAAGCTCAAGTTGGCGAGGGCGGCGACAGTAATGACGGTCTTGAGCATTTTGGTGTGAAAGAATGGGGCGAGTTTCCGTGTTGTGAGGGATAGAACGTCTGTAGCAGTTTTGCCAAGCCCGTCGATCCGCGGTTTTATATGCACGGTTCGGACGGCTAGGCTCTTTTTCGGAAATGGCAAGAGGGCTCTTTTTGGACCTTCCTGAGCTCCATGGAATGACTTCGGCGAAGAAGCAGCGGTCGTGATCGATCAACGGTCGTTGCTCAAAGACGCCATTTCGGGTTCGCAAAAGTTTCTCATACTGGCCAAGACCCCCGCGTTTGCAGTTGAACGGTGTACCCAAGCCGCATCTCAAACTTAAGCCCATTAATGCAGTTATTAGTACTTGAACTAGTAGAGGCAATTGGCTCTCCAAACTTGAACCGATGAGAACAAATTTAGGTATAGAGCACTAAAGTGGCCGTTCGGCACGGAGGTTCGAATCTAGCTCTTTGCAAACTCCGCACCCAATGGCGGGCGTCGATCCAACTTGGCACGGGAACGCTAGTCGATCCGACTTGGCACGGGAACGCCAGTCGGAACATGACCGGACGAATGCCGGGTGCTCCAGTTGATGGTCTTCCCGAACCTCCTCAGGCAAAAGACCCGACTGGATGTCTAGTGGCCCGGTTCGGATTCATTTAAATTACTGCGTCAAAAGCTGGGGGAATTTTGAGGCACGTTCGCGTTCCGCTGGAGCCAACTCGGGGAAGGATGTATGGGTGCGCGCGTTGGTTGAACTCAACGGTGAGAAACTGGGCTCAGAAGCTCAAAACTCGAAGGAACGAAGCAAACCGGAAATAAGTATTTCGCGACAAATGGAGTTACAAGGATCACTAAGAACAGAGTATTCGACAAAATGAGATGATAGAGTGAAATACGCTGCCTACGTGAGACGGTAGGCGGTTTTGTGTGAATAAGCGAGAAACAATGACAGTGACACGGGTGGTCGTAAACCACTCCCAATCCAATAGATATGCACAAGAAAGTGAACGAAAAAGAACCGAGAAAGAAGGAAGGGAGGCTGAGAACAAGTAGTGGATTTAACCACGAGCCTTGATGGCAGCGTTGTGAGAAGTGATGAGAGAGTAGACACCATCGCTGCAGGATTGGAAATCGTGGTAAGTAAACCTATCTTTGGCGTTATAATGAAGAGGCGGTAGACGTACCCTGGGTATACGCCATAGCCATCCTGGGAGGGTGTAGTCTGGCCGCTTGGAAGGCTGTTAGAACCGGCTTGCCAGATCAAAGAGCCAGTCATGCCGGAAGAAACGACCGTGCTCAACCAGCTGGTGTAGACGGAGACCTGGGAGCTGGTGGTGCCGGTGACACCGTATTCCTATTGAGATGATATTTCGATCAGTAACCTGCTTCAGTTTATCCGAGCCTGTAGGATGGTGGTCTCACCTCGAGGATAGTAGGCTTGCCGACGGACTTCTGAATGGCGGCGTGGTTGGTGATCCAGGTGTTGCCCCAGTTAGTAGAGTCGGAGGCGCTCCATGGGATGGGGTAGAGGTGGAGGGTACCAAAGTCGACGGTGGAGATGGCGAGGTTAGTGGCAAAGTCAAGGCCGGCAGGGGTGTTGCTGTAAGCAGGATTGCTGTCGCCACCAGAGAGACCGAAGCCTTCGTCACCGATAGCAACTGAAAAGCGGGTGCACGTCGCGTTAGTCCACAATCAAGACTAGGACATCCGGATAAACTCACCAAGATGGTTGGTGTCGATGCTCTTGATGTAAGCGCTCATGGTGGTGATCCAAGAGGTGATGGTAGCCTTGGTGCAAGAGCCAGACGTGGTACCGGTGCTGCCGACGCAGCGGGGTTCATTGGCAAGCTCCCAAGCGAGGATACCGGGCTCGTTCTTATAGCGGGTAACGAAGGTGTTGACGTAGTTCTTGTAAGCAGTGACGACTTGAGTGTTGCTGTAGAAGTAGTCGTGATTGTTCGAGTTGAGGATCTGCTTGACGTAGACGTCCATGCCACCAAAGTCGGACCAGTTGTTGGTGAGGGGGACGATCAAGCGGAGACCGTGCCTATTACGAGTGGGAAGTGAGTAAAAAGGTTCGGTGGGTACCGAGAAGAGGTTCGACGCACGACTTGGCGGAAGCGACGATCTGGTCGAACTTGGTTAAAGCGGAGGTTTGGATGGTCGGGGTAGAGCCGGACCAGGTCTGGAAGCAGACGGTGTTGCCGCTGGGGCAGGAGCCGACGACTTCGTTGAAGCCCCTGAAGAATCAACGAGCATGAATTAGAGCGAGTTAAATGATTAAGGGAGGCTAATGCTTACCAAGTGCGAACGGTGGTAGCACCAGTGGCAGCGATATCAGCGAAGGCCTTGTCCATATCAGCTTGAGAAGCGAGGGTAAACATCCACCAAGCGTTCTCGCCGACGAGGAAGTAGGTGCCTCCGTTGACGGTGAACTTCTGACCAGAGGTCTTGACATAGCTGAGGGAAGGTTGGATGTCAGCCGCGGGTCAAGAATATTAAAAGCAGAGACATACCCAGTCACAGCGGAGTAGGTCGGGGTCGAGCTGGTGGTGGTTGTAGTGGTCGTGGTCGAAGTCTTGGTGGTAGTGGTCGTGGTCGAAGACTTGGAGGTGGTGGTGGTAGTTGTGCCGGTGCCGGTGCCAGGCATGCATTGACTATACCACTGGCTCGAGTAGGTGCAAGTATAGCCGGACGGGCAGTCGGTGCAACCAGTATAGCCAGAGCCTAGAGTTTACGAGTCCGTCAACGACTGCAGCTCCAAAACTATCGAAACCAAGGACGTACCTCCACATTGGCCGTAGTTAGTGCTAGTGCAGGCCGAGGCAGAGCCAGCCAGGATGGCGAGGGCGATCACTGCTTTGGAGAGCATTGTGAATGGAGAAAAGAGAGTGTGTGAGGGTAAAGACTGCAAGTGAGAGTGGGTAGGTGTGTGTCAAGGAGAGGATGGGAGCACTGGTGGAGAGAAGAGTGCGAGGGAGAATGCTTTTTCGTAACCCAACTCCCAACCGTGTTTTATAACGCTTCAGAACGGCTACTTGCCGCAAGAAGAAGTCCATGACGAAGATCTAAAGAAAGCCGAACGAGTCGACCTCAAACACCTGTCATTCACCCTCAACTGAAGGGCCCGTTCCTTGGGTTCTGGGCCAAGCCCTCGCTCCTTTCCCTAAAACGGTCGACTGAATGCTTCTAGTATTGAGGCACATAAGCCACCTATTCAAGGGGAGGTCAACTGACGCTCTTCTCAAATTTAGAGGTGGCCTTCTAGCCAGGGCATGGTTGAAGGGTCGACCACGCCAGGGGGAGTGACCTGACGACCAAAGAAGCTGATCCCGACGGTCCTTCTACCCGCGCCGCCCATCATCAGCCAGCCGCTTTGATCGAAAACGTGAGCCGCACGTGGACGGGGGCAGAATGAACTGCACGTTGTCGTAAAATTTTTGGAGTCTCGTGGTGCACAAGCCGAACGAGACATCGGGATCTTTTCACTTTTTGATATCAGTGGCGTTTCCTGGGAAAGAAACAGACAGGGGGTTTCGAGAGAGAGATCCGCTCTTCTTCGGGTTTCCTTTACCCCTTGGTCGTATTTGCTTTTACGAAGGGCTGGCTCTGGAAATGCCCGGACGCCCTCGCTGTGTATGGTAATCGCGAGCCCCCTCGCGGGAAGGCAAGCATTCCGAGTGGGTGGCAACGACGAACAGGGATGATGGCTCGGATGACAGCAATTTCCTTGATGGAGTCGAAAAACCAAACATAAGCTGTTTCCCACATTTACCAGTGGTTCGGGCAATTTCTCCGAGACAGCCCAACCACCAAGCAACTTCTTCTAGCTCAAACAACAAACCTGAACTGCGTACGACCAACCCAGCCTCAGATTCGGTTCCTATTTACTCTACCGTAAAATCTCTTCTAAGCCCCTGAACTCAAAAGTGCAAGAGAACCAATTTATTTTACACAAGCCGTTAATTGATTTCAATCCAGCTGTTAGAATGCCGGCCAAGGATCGGGACACCTACATCGATCCTGATGCGGAAGAGGACTACTTTTCGGCTGAGGAACACGATTCCGTTGGGTCCGGAGACGACTTTGATCAAGGCCCTTCGTCCAGGGGCGGGAAACGAGCAGGAGGGCTTGGAGGTGGTAAGAAGGGTGCAGAGTCGCGCTTGAAGTCCAAAGGCAAAGGCGGAGATGTAAGTCTCTCTCTCTTTCGCACTTCGTATGCCTCTCTTCCGGATTTCGTTTCTCGGAGGGGAGGCTTTGTATGATCAATCCAGCTTGGCGCGTTCCTGGCAGACATGATGGACCAAAAGTTGTCCACTGTCGAAACCAAGTGTCTCTCGGACACGAACGCCATGCTAACCCCCCTTCACTTCAGTCCTGTCTAAATCCCTCGTGGAGTTTTTTTCCTTCGTCTCTTCGATGAGAGGTGGCGGCCAATGGGGTGCGTCCCCGGGAGACATGCAGGATCCCAGGTCGCCAAGTTCGAACGAGGGTTTCTGTCAGACACGCCCAGGACGCTTTGATCTCCGAGCTATGGGATGCCATCATGCCGGATTCGCGGGTTGGGATCGCCATGTTTCATTCATTCTGAAAAGCCTCCTCCTACGTCACGGGACTTGCCGGGGCTGGGCAAGGTCATCAGAGGATTTATTTTCCTCATCCTCCCAGTCCAAAGTCAGCCTTGGAATTGGTCTGTACCACCTGCTCCCACATCGTCTTTCGCAGCACGTTCGATTTTTTTCCCCGAGGAAGGATGTCCTTTTTTTGGTGGTCGTTGAGACGACAACGTGCTCTGTCACTATTCTTGGACTGGTTAAAAATACAGCGAGCGGGGTATATCTTTGTACTCGCACAGCATGCACTCCTTTATTACGAGCATCCTATTTTTTTCCCCCTCGAACAATCCTTTCCTTCTTGAGCACGTCCTCTGCCACGCCTTTGCTCAACTCTCGCCTTTTGACCCTCTCTCGGTTCAGCTGACTGATATAAACGCGTATGAACGCCTCATTTTCGTCAGGGATACGCATGGGAGGGCTCTATCAGCCGGACATGGGACCAAGTGCGGGAGGATGACGGGGGAAGTCTTGAACTCTCGGTGCAGGAGGCCATCGCTCGTGCGCGGCGCAAAAAGTGAGTTTTCCCGACCCACCTTCCAATTTACCTCCTTTCCCCTTTCTAACTGTGTATCACCATCATGTTGGTGCACTTAACCTTCACCTTTTTTGAGGCTTCAGCAATCTGGTCAAGCCGTCCGCCGAACGATCATCCGCCACCTCGTCCTCATGATCGACTTGTCTCGTTCCATGACCGATCGGGACCTGCGGCCGTCTCGATTCGACTTGAGCTTGGAGTACGCGAGAGCGTTTATTTCTGAGTGGTTCGACCAGAATCCGTTGGGCCAGATCGGGGTCGTGGCATTGCGGAACGGGATTGGTGAGCGGATGGGAGAGATGTCAGGTATGTCCGACTCTTTTTTGTTGCGGTGTGGACAACTTTGGGCGTGCCCATCGCCCATCGTCCCTCTCTTGGCGGCGCGTTTCCTTTGTGAAGGGCTGATGTAGGCTGAAAGGGCGTTTGGGTTATTTGATTCAGGGAACCCTCAGGATGTGCTTCGGTCGATCGCGGACCGCGACAAGCTGCTTCCCGCTGGTGAACCTAGCTTACAAAACGCCATCGAAATGGCGCGAGGAACTATGAGGTTTGGCGCGCTCGGACCGGTATCGCCCAAAAGCGAGGCTTGCTAATGGCGGCGTCTGTCTTCACAATAGCCATCTCCCATCCCATGCCTCCCGAGAGATCGTGGTCATTTTCGGTTCTCTCACAACGTGCGACCCCGACAACATCTTTGACACGCTGGAAGGATGCGTAAAAGATAAGATCCGAATATCGATAGTGGCCCTGGCAGCCGAGATGAAAGTTTGCAGAGAGTTGTGTGAGAAGACCGGCGGTGAGTGGTTATTCGGGGGCCACATGCCATGAAGATCACTGACAATGTCGCTAAAATTACTTCTGGCGCTTATTGCAATGCGGTTAACGGCCATATAGGGACATTTGCTGTGGCTATGAACGAGGGACATTTCAAAGACGTGCTGTTTGAGCTCGTTCCACCACCTGCCCAACGTGTTGCAGCACCTGCGGGTGGCCCTGGCCGACCCGGCGGAACGTCGTCTGCCGCCGAATTGATGCTCATGGGATTCCCTTCACGGCTTCCAGAGACCTCGCCTCCGAGCTTGTGCGCGTGTCACTCGACGATTAAGAGCGAAGGATTCATTTGTCCGCGGTGTAAAGTCAAGCTGTGTGACGTACCCACCGACTGTGACGTATGTGGGTTGATGATCGTCAGTTCCCCGCACCTGGCGCGAAGCTATCACCATCTTTTCCCAGTGCAAGGTTATCGGCCCGTGTAAGTTTTTGGTTCCTTTCTATGGCGTTTTCCCCTCTTCGCAATCTTCGCAGATCGAAAACTGATGACGAAGTTGATAGAATGTCGATGACGCAAGACAACCCTGCTGGTGTGCCTGCGCAGCTTGCTTGCCATGGCTGCAGCGTGCCGTTTCCCTTAAGGATGTCTGGAAACATGCCGTCGAGCGCTGGGGGTGGCGCTGGGGACGCCGCCGCCGCTGACGGGATCAGTCCGTTTGGGAGGTATCGGTGCCCGAAGTGCGCCAAGGATTTTTGCAGCGACTGCGATGTGTTCGTTCATGACGCGTTACATGTATGCCCAGGATGCTGTTGACTCGAGAACACGTTATAAAATTCGTTGATCTGAGTGATTATTACGCGCCTATAGGTTGTACAGTTTGGGGGGGAGGGCCTTTGTGTGTGTCGTGAAGGGAGGAGTTTGCGGCTTCGCGCGTGGGGGGGCGTGCGAGCCTCGACTTGCGGTCATCCCCCCCTCTGAAAAAAGAGAACATCTCGGTTTCGACCATCTCTCCTTCCCCCCTTGAGCCCCGTCTCTAATCCGCCGGTTCCTCAAGACTTCCTCCTTTACCCTTCTACCTCTTACCCTCAAGCCAGCTGCAACGTTTTATAAAGCTCGTTCAAAAGACACTCGTTTATCCTTTTTATATCCCCCCTTGCCGAACGACTAGCTTTCCGCAGCAGCACCAGTAGTATTTCATCACCCCCCCCGTCTCCCGCTTCTCCTTTTCAAAAACCCTCCACCAGATGTTACCCCTCTCACTATCTATCGGCCTGGCATGGCTCGCCTCCGTATCGACCTTGGCAAGAGCAGGATCGGTCACCGAAGGCGGTACTTGCGATATTGCCCACAACAGGCTCAGTCCAGACACTAAGCAGTTCTCGTCCGACTGTACCGCGACAACCTATTGCGCATCAGACAACACCTGCCATAGGAAAGGATGCAGGACAGCCGAGTATCCATTCGGGTGAGTACCAACGCTCGTTTTTTTTTTACCACTGTGCCGCGGTGGCTGGCTCGTTGGCATCCGCGTTGCCAAGCGATCTCGGAAGAATATGTGCACTAACGCCTCTTCCCGCCGCGTTTCCCCCCTTCACTCCTTTTTTCGCGTCACGCCTCATACAGATACCGACAATGGTCGCACATCATCCCAGACCGATGCCCAAAGGGACAGTTCTGTCCCGATGAGGAGGACGCGTGCCAGGCTTTGTTGCCCGTGGGTAGCGTCTGCCAGCTCAACCGTGACGGTGCGTACCTTGTCTTCCGGCGCTTCGTTCCAGCCGTCTCTCCCCACCCTCTCTTGGCGCTCCCCACTATTTTTTTTGTGACAACTGAAGACTGAGTTTCATTATCGCTTAACGTTAGATGAATGCGAAGCGCCACCAAATTACAACGAGTTGGCTGGGCCAAACAACCACAACGGAAGTGTATGCTTGAACTACACTTGCATGTATGTTTCAGATCGGCCTTCTTTCTCTTCTGCTACGGACGCTGACGAACGTTTGTCTCACGCTTAGGTGGGCCAACGCGACCCTGGGCAACGCCTGCGTAGTCGAGAACACGGCGTACATTGGTTACGAAGCCGGGTCTGGGACTCAATACATCAACGTGGTATCTCGGTGAGCGCTCCGGGCCCGGCATTGCGTACTTCGATACCGCGGGCTTTCTAACACCGGCGGCTTTGTCTTGTCTTCTCGTAGAGGCAATTGCGTGACTGGTCTGTATTGCGATTCGCAAACCCTCCAGTGCTTGAAGACACTCGACATCGGAGCAGCATGCACGGCAGACAAAGAGTACGACAAGATCTTATCGATTCTACGCGAGAGAGACTAATTGGTTGCGATAGATGCGCGAGCGACAACTGCACTGAGCAAGGCGTCTGCGGTGCCGAACCCAACACCTCCAAGCACCTTCCCGTGGCCATCTATGTCGTCGTAGCCATTTGCATTCTCGGACGTGCGTATCAACTCTCCACTCTCGGCCCCTCTCCTATGCGCACGTTGGGCTCACACTCACTTTTGTTCTAGTTATGCTTGGTGTCATTGGCGGTCTCTACTTCGTTCACAGGCGTAACCGTACCGAAGAGCGGGAGAAGCGTGCTCAGTATTGGCGCGAGCAAGAGCAATTCCGTCAGAACATTATGCAGATGCGGGAGCAGGCTCGGACCTCTCTTTTATCCCTTCCGTGGCAAAGCCAACCAGCATCTCCCCGGAATTATTCTGGCGCAAACCTCGAAGAATACAACAACAACAAAGACTTCAACAGCAACACCCCGATGCTCCACGCAGCCGCTCAACCCAGTGGCCTCCGCAACGAATTTTCCGACAACGGATCAGAGGACAATGGGGGTACTGAAGAGACGCTCGTCATGCGACCAGGCCCGCGAGGAGCGGCCGCCGCGAATGGGAGCTCAACGTCTACTGGCCGGAGAGCAGGAGCACCCACGAAAAGAATCTAGACATTGGTCGGATGGATTGGTTCTAAGTCGCCTGCTGGATCAGTTTTACGATACCCGCGCTACGCCTCGGATTCTTTCGAATTCGTCGGGCGGAGACCACAAAACAACGTGATTGATGCTTTTTTATAATCATCATTCACTTTGCACACACGACTCTTCCCGCCGGGCGGCTGTTTCCCTCTCTCTCTCCCTTCGTCCCCAATCATTCGATTCAGTAACGTTCTTTTTTCTTCTTCCTCGTTTGCTCGTCTCGCCCGCTGTCTCGCTATACACTGCCCTTTTTTTTTCTCAAACATTATCACATCGCACTCTGCATTGGCAATATTCTGGGTAGTCCTAAGCCTCTCTGGTCTTGGTTCGGGTCTTCCCTACCGCATCTTACGAACTGCCCCTTTATTCCTCGTTGAACTCTTTCCTGACTTGATTTTCGGACCGTTGCTCCTCCCATGCATTGTTTAGCGAACCTTTTTTTCCTCCTCGTACAATGTCCCGAATTTCTTTCTTTTCTTCCTTACATGTTCTGAGTACTTACTATTTATAATCTGAACATCGTTCTTTCAAATATAGAGCCATGCATGGTGGTACCTGTTCTATATATTGCATCATCCATCCCCCTGAGTTTCTCGGTTTTTCAAGTGAGGGTGGGTCCCTGGGAATGTCAGCCTCACAGTCTGAACCGACCTTTTCCACCTCACCCGACAAGCGAAGCGCAGTAAATCTTCAAAAGGCTGTACATTAAAGAGCTTTTGGTCAAATTTGACACCCCTTCCCTTTAACACTCGATCCTCTCAACAACCACCTCCCGCCAAATGGCTACTCTGATCGCCAAGTTACCCTCCATCGGAAGACCCGACGGTACCGCGGGCTCTAACACGGGTCACCAGCGCCTCGAATCGGCGCCTCCTTCCCCTCTCGTGGAAGAAACAGACCTCGCGACGTTGCCCAACGAATCAACTTCTCCATCTGATGATTCCAACCGCAAGAGATGGAAGGGCAAGGGTATAGACCCTTCCGAGCGACGAGGTTCAAGCAGTCCCCCAGCGGAAGAGGGTGTTGATGGAGTGGAGCCTCCTGAGGCAAGCGCCCTATCCGGTGGACCGACGGAGAGCTACCCACCAACGAACGATGAGGCGTTGGAAACGAGAAAAGTGCAAGAGGTGAGTTTGAACCGGTCGAGACCTCTCTCTCTCCTAAGGGTCGAAAGGCTGCGCGTCCTTTGCTATTTCCGGTTATTCTGACGATGGGATCTTTCTCCTCATTTCTCTTCACATGGTCCTCCATACACGTTCGAAACGCCTCTCCATCAAAAAACAAAACAACAACAACTAGAATTTACGACGATGGGAAGAGGCCGAAAGACAAAGACGCAAGGCAGCTCGAGACTCGAGGGCCGCGCGCACACCCAGCACGCTCATAGCAGACGTGGCTGGTTATGTGACGAGTTTCGGCTCGTCGAAACCTGCATCGAGAAGAAAGGATAGTCGGACGGATAGTGTAGGGACGATACCTACGATTCCCGATGGTACAGCTACGAGAGCCGGCGGATGGACGGCGGCCTCGACCCGGGATAGCGAGGACGTAGAGTTGGAAAGCACCAAGGATTCGAGACGAACGCCGCCGGACGCCACACCAACCAAAGCCGACTTCCAAAAGAGGGTCGCAACTCGACCGTCACTATCGTCCATCGCAACAACAGATACGGGATCGACTGTGACTTCTGGACCGCGAAACCCCTTTTCAACCTCGTCATCATCTGGCGTCATCCCAGCCAAACCTTCAGAAGACCGAGACGAACCGTTCACTCCACCAGACCACCACCTTATCTCCCGCGAATCCTCAACTTCTTCGACGGCGACAACAACTTCAACTACTTCCGCCGATGACCCGTTCAAGAATCCCGAAGCGACCAAAACCGATCTCGACCTCCCGCTTTTGGCAACACCCACGAACCTCTCACCCGCGACGTCACCTCGCATAGACAAAGGGATGTCTTTGCTTCAAGTTCCCCGTTCCCCGACCCGCCCCAATCACTCTTCATCGAAAGCTTCGAAGAAAACGTCTGCTGCGAAACAGGCTCCGCCTCTGGTCCGGCCATTGGATTTACCGGAACCGACAATGCCGAGGATGGAGCCGGAGCCTGCGTCCGGACATTGGCGGAGAGTTCAGGATACTAAACAACGGGATCGGGCGATACAAGAGGAGTTTGAGGAGGACCAAGCGAAAGGTGGACGGTGGTGGACCGATTGGATTTGCGGTTGTAGGGAAGGGAACGTGCGAGAGGATCAGGTGAGTATGCTGGCGGCAGCAGAAATCACGCCATTGCTAACCGACATATGCTTAGGCCGGGCGGACCAATCCATTCGAATAAAAGAATGGTCCATGTAGGATCAAAGAAATCACGCGGCTTCATTGAAAAACTTCGAAGAACGTTCGATCCCCACTTCTACTTCGTCTTGTACATTCTGTATTCCCTCACTCGGACTCTTCACTCTTCCATGTGTACTTGGTATCGCACGGACTTTGTTTTTGGACGTCTTTGAACTGGATAGCCGTCTCCTGCATCTGAATTATGTTTTGGGATCGCGTAGTTTTTAGGTCATTTCCTTCACAGAACATTCTCCCGATCAACATATCATTTCCAAAATAAATCAGTTCGTAAGGTAAGATACGTCCAACAATACGGCGAACAAAAGAGAAAATGAATAAGGGTATCGTTCAGAAATATATATCGTCTAGCGTCGCGAAGCGTTTCCATCTTCCCACTCTCCAAAATCATCGGATCTAATAGACGGGCTCCTCGTTTTCAGGTTCCTGGTCCGCGCTGGAGCTACTAGACTCGAGGACGAAGCGTTCCCGCCGACAGGCAGAGGCCAGTCCTGCCGCACAGGTCTGGGGCTAACAGGCGACTCTTCATCCTCCTCGTCGTTGGCACCCATAAGCCCTTTGCCTTCTTCCCCAGAGTGCTTCTGCACCTGCAAGCCCAACCCCCCCAACCCAATGGACGATGCCTCGGAAACACGGCGGGCGACTCCACGCACGCTTTCCCTGAGAGTCTGGACGGGACTCAACCGCGCCGCAGCGGGACTAACAGAAAGCGAGCTGGCTTTCTTTTTCGGGGTGCTTGGGCCTTGCCCGTCCCCTTCAGCTTCGCTCTCGCTCTCTGCCCCGATCGACCAATTCGATTGGTCGTCGCCAAGGACTTTGGGCCCGAGCTTTTGAGACTTCGACGGGGAGGTGAGAGTTCGCATGGAGTGAGTGTCGTCTCCCGCTCCCGTTGGATTGGCGGCAGGCTTTGGTTCGGGTTTCTTGTGAGTGAGAAGGACGACTCCACTGATGAGTACCACAATGGAGAGGAACAGGCAGAATAAAGTCTAAGATATTGTTAAGATGCCTTTCGTCAGACTGGCTCCCTCACAGACGTAAGAGTGCGAGACCGAACGTACCCAGGGTTTATACGCATTCACCTCGTCGTTAAAGACAAGAGAATTAAGG
Organism: Tulasnella sp. 424; assembly: GCA_019633425.1. NCBI lineage: Eukaryota > Fungi > Basidiomycota > Agaricomycetes > Cantharellales > Tulasnellaceae > Tulasnella > Tulasnella sp. 424. The sequence goes on along the minus strand of WSUB01000014.1, from coordinate 260,384 downwards.
AAGCCGGATGCAGTGTAAATGCCGTAGAACATCGGTACCACTAGAGTGGATTCGTAAACCTTGAGACCCCGGTTGAGTGCGATGATTTGACTGATCGCGGTTGCAGCAAGCAGAACGAGAGTGATAATTGTAGCGGGGTGCGCGAACTAATTGTGGAGACAGATGAATTGCGAGCACAGCAGTTGGATACATCGAATATTCTTACCTGACTGCCGGGCGCATGTCCGCTCATGTATGATGACACGAGGTTGACGCTAACAGGAGCATCGTTAGTTGAAGAGGGATCAAAAGGAGGAAGGACGGCGGTCTTACATTGCTTTAGCAAACTAAACCAATGCGTCAGTTTGGAGAAGGATCCCGAAGTATACTGGAGGACTTACAATCAAACACCCTCCAGCGAGAGCACCGCCGACACAGCTCCATCCAATACCAAGCATCCAGGCGACGAACTTGTCGTCTTTTGCAGCGGTCCAGTTGTCCAGTTTCTCCTTCATCCAATGCAATGCATGGTCAAATTTTCCCTTGGTTGAGGCCCACCAGCCAGCATCAGCTTTGACGGGCGGAGGTGCGGTCCGGGACGTTGGCAAAGCTTGCAGATCTCCTCGAGCCACCCAGATGGCGTCCAATTGCGATGTTCCGATGTAAACGATAATGGTGCCCAAGGCCATGAGGACGAAATATACTAGCCATCCCGGACGACTCCACATGGTCTTTAGACGGTCGAGGTCCATATTCGGATGCAAACCCGAGTTGACCGAGCCGAAGGCAACGATGCCAATCACACCTGCGACGACAACGACCGTACCCTAAGGAAGGTCAAGTAGACATGAGCTCGTACTGTGCAACCGGGGAGGACGGGCAAAAAAGGCCGTAGCTCACGTAGATATCCCATTTTGTGACCGGTGTTCCGATTAACGAGGCGAACATGAAGTTGAAGACCAATGAGGTACTACCCAATGGGGCAACATATTCTGGGATTACCGCAAGAAGCACGATGAGACGTCAGGTTATTTGAAAAGACGGTTGGATGTCCGGGCGCACCTGCCCGCATGTATTCTAATGCCAACGTGCTTCCGATTAGTTGAGATAAGCTGGTTGAATAAAGTTGGTTTCAGAGCTTGGATCTCGTTGCTAAGCTGAAACAATCCTACATGTAAAGTATCTGCAAAACCGGTGTGGGTTAGTTAGAGGACCCCAAGCCGCGGTTTTCCAAAACCGCACGATGGCGACACACCATGCCGAGAACCCATAACGGTCGTAAAAAGTCCTTTTTCCTTGCAGATTTCGGAAGACTGCTCGTTCGTAGCTGAAGAATGGATGTTCGTCTTCAGAAGTTCGACGGAGTGCTGGGGGTTTCACTGACATGGTCAAGTTTTGTGAGGTTGAGCCCCCCTGAATATAACCAAGCGCTTAGCTGCTGGCTCTGATGGAAGAGCGTTTTGCTATCTCACCTGCATTTAGTATAGATGAGAGCAATATGATAGAAAGTCCTATGAGGAACGCAACGACCGGGCTGCCGTTTTTTCGAGACCGCGGCGGCCGACGTCATTCTACGAGCACCCCGCAGATACAAACGCACTGACGCACTTTTGACCAGAGCCTGGCGAAGCCTCTACACTTGATGGTGTTGATGATGGTAGAGTCACATTTGAAGCTGCCGTTGTCGTCGCTGACATTGAGCTCAGGTAGCGTAAGGAAGAGAGATTGCAGTCTGAACCCGAAAAGGCCTCGGGAAAGTTTGGTAAGCAGAGGACCCTTGCTTGTGTTTCGCCACCCTCAACGCAGCTTCTCCGTGTACCCAGAAAGCAGCCTGCGATGAACTGCAACTCTCTGCATACACGCGACTGCTTTGCATAATTGCAGAAGAACGTGCCTTGCTAATTTCCATGGTAAGTGGTGCCAGGACTGGAGAAACACGCGCTTAGGCCTAAAAGCGCGTTCTAATGAGAACCCCTTTTGTGGACCGTGTAACAGCCTCCTCTTTGTCCCCCCTTGCCCACCCTTCCACCGTGCATATAAGCGAGAATTTGGCCCGCGTTCCAGACGTACTCATCCCCCTTCAGTCCTACCACCAGCTACCTCTCCGATGTCTGGTTGCCCTTCCCCTATGTCCGAAACCTCGGTTCATTATTATCTGACTGCCAACCCACTGTACCGTCACAAGAGTACGTGCGTTAGGCTAAAGTTTATTCGTATTTTATCTCACTCGAGTTTCAGTCCGCTGGCGCCTGGAGCAGTCTGGCCAGATGGTGGTGACCTCGAGCTCCAGCGGCTCACTATCGTCACGAAGTATCTCACCAGCAGGTATGCGCGTCCTGTCATTGAGATTCAACATCCCTATAACTGCATTTCGCAGAGTCTACGCTGTCTTCCAGCTCCTCTGTGTCAAGTTCGGTTCCGCACGCGGCGCCTAATCCCAACTGGTCCACTTCAACCACTCCTGAAATCACCCCAGTCCTGCCGCCGGCTATCTTGAAGCCTAGGGATAGCCTTGTGGTCCCATCTCCGCCTCTCCGGCTTCCTACCCGCGACATGTATCCGAAAAAACCTGTCTTTGCGTTCCTCTGGCGGGAATACGACGCAACCCAGGTTTCAGTGAAAAACGCCGTCCGGAACATCCGCGACCTTGTCGACGACCAGGACCCCGCGCGTCCAACTTGCAAACGCGCGAGGAGAACCGAACGAGACCTTATTGCTGCACTTTGGGTGGAAGGTCCTCGGCGGACGGACGCTATCGTACGGTACTACAAAGCGAGAGCAAGGCTGCAGAAGATCAAGGGTATCTTGAACGATCTCCACGCCAAGTACGAGGCAGAAAGTCCTCCAACTCCCCAAGAAGCTATGCCGTCACTCTTTTCACCGACGCTGGGCAGAGATACCTCTCCATTGACCCCATTGCCATCTCCGCTTCCAACGTTAACAATCTCGCCGCCAGAGGAGTCTACCCGGGAAGCATCGCCACCTCGCGAGAATGGTGGGCGCTCTTCGAAGAGGTTGCAAGCTCGAGGTGTGCAAAAGCGCCGGCGAGAAGAGGACTTTGCGACCCCGGGATCCGATGAGCTTGCCAGCAAGCCACGAGTGAAGCGTATTCGCCTCAAGCAGCCATCGAATCAGCCTGTCACAGAAAGCGAGGTTAGCGCGGTAAAGACTCCGATCTCTGCCACCTTCAAGGGCAAAGAGAACGCTCTGGACCTGATTTTGGATTGACGTCCGCGACGATCATTCCGAATATTCTTCCTTTCATGTTTGTCTTTCATACTTTGTAGCTTTAGCATCACTCCATCAAGCTAGTCAAACTTTGTACTATTAGTAATCATAGTATGTAGCAATGAAATAGGTAATAGGTGACTTCTGTCGTTCTTCGATCAAAGTGGAACTAATTTCTGTTACTCCCTGAAAATCTCTGTTCGGGACCGGCGCTTCGACATGACTGCCACAACCTTGCTTTCCAAGTCGAAGATATCACCTCCCTTGTATGCAGCGAAATCTTCGCATCTAGGAAGACCGAAAATCTTCTCAAGATTCGAGCTGGCGAGTGCAAGTGCATCTTCTTTAGAAATGTCCCCGGGTGCTTGAAGAGCCGCCTAGGATGCAGAAAACCCCATTTGGCTGTGAGTCATATTCTAGAAAAGAATTTTCGGTGAAAGACACTCACCCAGGCCACTTCGAACCTCGTGTTCCTTGCCTCCCATCCCTCAAGGATACCGACACCGACGGTAACTCCGTGACGCAGCAAGACGCTGATATTGGTGTCCCATGTGAGAGGGGGTCCGGGAAGCATGCGACGGGCGTCCCAGGTCAAGGGGAATGATCGGGCTCTGAAGGATGGATATGCGTAATGAGTCATCAACGATCCCACGTTTAGGCGGTATTCAAAGCACTCACCGGGAGACAACAATACCGACGCCAGCATCCGCAAGTTGCTTAGCCAGGATATGTGCTTCCGAAGCGCCAAAGAAGGCCATCCGGATGGTTTTGCCAGTCAAGTCCTCGACTTCAGCCTTCAACGCCAACAGCTTAGCCATAATATCAGCGCCTTCGGTGTGAACGATCAACGGCAATTGGCCCTCCACGACGGCTCTGAACCATCCCGTGACCTTGGACTCGTCGTTGGACGTAAGGATTTGTCGAAGGAGACCAATCTGAGTGCTAACGCTTGGCTGCCTCTTCGCTTCAATAACGACATGAACGGCAGTAATATCTTTGATGACGGCTCCGTTTTCGAGGCTATGGCTGGCACCGTTGCTCAAGGCGACGCTCAATCCCGAGAACATCGTCCTCGTTCTGGGTGCGGCGACTGAGGTTGTAACACCAGCGCGGTACGCCAACCTAGGGACAGGTTCCGATAAGTTCGTTGGGCACAATCAATCAACCGAAACCGGTCCTTACAGCATGTCTCTTCCTTCAAACGAGAGTCCGTCCACAGCTCTGCTCAAGTCCGCGACAACCTCGAACTCCTTGTCAAATGGTCCGTACGAATATCCATCATTAGTTGAAGGCTCCTGGTCGATCTCCACCACACCAAGGTATCCTCCGAAGGATGTCAAACCAGGGCCAACCGATCCACCTTCTAGATCAATCTTCGGAACGTCGGGCAAACGGTCTTGAAGGCAAAGGAGATCCGGTCGGAAAGAGGAGCACACAAGTTCTCCCTCGGCAAAATGCATGATACTGTCGTACCAAGTGCGGTTATCCTTGGTGACCTGTGGTTCAGCTTGAACCTCGACGAAACGGCCGCTTGATTGACGTTCCCAAGCGCTCTTGATGTTGTATAGGATAACTTCCTCGGCATTATCGCCCTTCAGAGGAGGTAAACCGCGGTATTTAACGGCCTCCTTGGCCTCCTTGTCCCAGTTCGGAGTCTTGGGAGGCTGTTGCAGCGCTTCAGGCTTGGGAACCTTCACTGACTTTTCGATTTGCGGAATTCCGTCTATGAACACTTGTTGAGGAGTGGCACCCAACGAGAGTGGATCTGGGGGAGTTCTTTCAGTATCAGCACGAAGTGCGACGTTAACCATTCCCACTGACGAGAGTCCCAAACGACGATATCCGCGTCATAACCAGGTTGAACATAACCGAGACGATGGCCAAAGCCGGCAACGTCAGCCGGGGTAGTTGTCACAGCTTGCAGGGCTTTGTTAAGAGGAAGGCCGTAGTGGTGAGCTTGTTGGGCTTCCCACAGAAGGTATCTCGAGTCCATGACGGGATGATCACTCTATAGAACCGTATTCACTTCAGCTTGGATAAAAGGTTAGAACTGAAATATTCATCTAACCTTCATAATGACTCGGAATCCGCCTTCGTTCAGGAGCTTGGGGGAGAACTCCGATCCACGGTAGGCTTCCTGTTTGTACCTGCATTAGAGAGAGTCAGCTTTGTGCTCGAATGGGAAAGGCCCATCTCCGCTTGCCTCGCATTGGCCGCGAACACGGCTACGGCCGGCTTGCCACCGTAGAACTTCTCAAGCAATTGAGGTACAAGATAGGCAGAATGAGCATGATGAATAGCGGCGATATGGAACTTGAATTCGTGGGTAAGCTGAGCGAAGAAGATATCAGCATCACGCTTTGGTGTCCCTCAGGTCCACGCACCCGAGCTAGACCATCCCAATCACTCGGGGAATAAGAGTGAATGTTAAGCTGGTAGTTACCGTCAGTGGTGGGCTTATCCAGAAGCTCAGGCATCCTTACTTTGACTTTTCCTCTGAGAACATCGACCAGGGCCTCCCATTTGATATCCTTTGGGACCTCCGCTGCAAGACCCTTCCAGAGGCCAGCCTCGGCTTTGGCACAGTACTCATCTTGAGCATTCATTACTTTCCGTGCTTCATTGTAGGCTTCGCGGAAAGCCCACATCGTGTCCATGCGAGTACCTTCAAATCGGACCTTCAACTGCTGGACTAGGATGCCTTCAGAACGAGGCGCTTACCATCATATACCCGACTGGGGTTCTCTCCAGTAGCGTGTTTCATGTGTCTCCAATGTGGAGGATCCGTCGGAGATGTTTTATTGAGCGAAAATGGGGGCTCAAGCACCATTGACATGGGAGACCCTTCTTCAGTTTGGCGGAGTTTAATGACATATGCCTGGCCACCTTGAAAGCCAGATTCTTCAGTGAGAGCGAACCTTTCAAGGCTAGATGCTGACTTACCGATGGCATTCGCACTACCAGGGAAAATAAGCGAGGACGTCACTCCTCCGGAAATGGACAATTTCAAGGCGCTGTCGAAGACATTTATTCCATCCAAACTCCTCAGCCAAGGCTGGGCGATACCCTTGATCGAATTGACATCATCAGCGCCTCTTAACTCCGGCACGGAACCGACACCGAGGTGCGAATGAAGGTCAAAGATGCCTGACAAAACGGCAGAGAAAGTGAGTCCCAGACGACAAGCCATCCAGAGACATGCTGCGCACCGGGAGTCACCCAAGCTCCATTAGCATCGATTTGAATTAGATCGCTTCCGAACTCGGCAAGGAGCTTTTTCGGAACAGATCCGACAGCCTTGATCAAACCGCCTTGAAGCAGAATGTCGCCTCTCACAACTGTGAAAATCGAGACCAAGAAGGATATCAGCATTCAGCAGTAATCCGTATACATAGCGTCATGTGCCTACCATGTGTGCCATCCTTCCTTCCCGTCCAAATCGTGGCGTTGCGGATTAGTTGGGGAGGGGCAACGGCCGGCTCAAAACGATCGGACTTGATCCTTTTGGTGAATGAAGCCGACACCCCTGGCTTTGCCTTCACGCTTGCACATTCGGAAAGTACTGTTTGCGCGTAGACTGGCACTCGGTGAGCTGAATGTCCCGGAAAAGGGAACCAATCCCCTCCGGCCAAGTTGATGACGACATAGAGCGAAACGAGTGTCGCTGACAGTGCAACACCAGTGATACTGAGTTTATGGGCTGAACGACCGCTCTTCCGTTCAGCGAACAGGTCTTGGGTTGGTGCTGGTGCCATTGCTGGCGTTTCTCTGGGGTGGTGGTAGCTGAGAAGTGACGGCTCTTAAATGGGCCGATCCGAACAGGGTTCAGTGTGGAAAAGGAGAACCGCCACAATTATGGATTTCTCAGATACCGACTCGTGAATATCGGTAAGCATAATGATGCAAAGATGGGGGACAGATGATTATGCGTAGTACCAAGGAGGACGTGGTGACAGCAAGTCTATCCTAAGGACCAACCTCCAGCTCCGTTCGCTCCCCAATCCCCTGATGGTGCTCCCCAATTACCCCCACTTGGCGACATTCCCCAGTTGTTGCCCGCGGTCGGACTAGCGCTTGACATCCCGCCATTGACACCATTGGGGCTTCCGGCAGTGTATTGATACGGCGCATTTCCGTTCATCTGGCCGGGGTTGGTCTGGGTAGCACCATCCATGTCCACGTCCGCTCCTGCACTACCTCCCATCGTATCCAAAGTATAGGTGAGTTGACCAAGTTTGGATATCAGAGCTTTTATACCCTGTAAACCGAGCACAAGTAAGCAAAGGGGAAAGCCCTGAGATCCTGAATAATAACCCACCTCCATGACAACTTCCTTCGGCGTCAGGTTTCCGACAGTCTCGACGTTATAGTAGAACTTCTCTGGCTCAGCGCGATAGTCGAACGGTTCATCGTCCTGTGGAGGTGCCTCCTCTCGCCCATTTTCGCTGATAGGCCATTCGTCGCGAATCTCGCCCTCGAACCAATACGTGGTATGTCGGAGCTTGTTGTGCGGATCATATTCAAATCCAACAGCAGAGCAAGGCGACCATTTGGCATGTTCTTTTGCAATTCTCTGAAGGACGGATAGTAAAGATTCTGGGGAACATGGAAGGTCCGGGGCGTAATCTCGCCTACCTTTTTGGCGTAGCATCTCACTTTAAGTTCCTGCCCTTTTCGCATTTTTGCAATCAGAATAGGTTCCGCATCGGCTGCCCCAACATCCAGTGGTTAGCTGGCACACCCAAGAAAGACCTTGAGCTCGCATATACGCACGATACCTCTCCGGAGCAGGATGCCCAAAGTTCTCGTCCCGCTGATCCAGGAGATTCGAGTCGGGAGGCATGTCAGACTGCTCAGCAGCCCATGGTCCCTGCCGCACTTCCAAGTGGCGTGTCGTAACGCCTAAAGTCTCGCCTTCTAGAGTGCATGTAACTCGCAAGCTGAGTTCGACGGTGCAGTTGTGACAATGGGACACGCAAGTACAATCCTGCAATTCGTCGTTTCAGTCGTCTAACACGATGAATTAAGAAGATCCCAGCTGAGTTTGGGGGAGCTGACCTTAGCGTAATTCATGAGCGAGTCGCACTTTGTACTGATCAAAGGTATCAGACCCAAGCGATGGGCGATGAATTCGTCAGCAAGCGCGGTGGTATTGCTTTCCACTTCCACCAAGTCAATGGCTGTAGGGTGGAGTGAATCAGCTCTAAATTCATCTCGAGCGTCTCGTCAAGTGTTTCGACGAACCTACAGTGGGCAAGTCCGCCATCATGACCCGTCTCAGAGAGTTGGCGAACCTACGAGTAAAGTCCAGTGGTTTTGGTCAGGGGTCGACGAGAATTCACGATAGCAGTAGCGTACGCTAAGTCCACACCCGTCAGAACGAAGTCGACACCATCTCTCCTTAGTTCGCGTATCCTGACTTTCGGTTGACGATTTGCCATGCTCGAAGTTCGAGGCACTCGCTGAACGAAACCAGAGACGTTTGTTGGAACAGAAAGAGTAGTGCAACGTTTTGAGCTTTATCGGCTCTCCAATCTCGTCTTCAATGGATTGCCTCCTCCCGTGTGGTTGATTTGCAGCACCAGTTACGAATGGGCGGAAATGGCGTGAAAAGCGAAGTTTGAGACGAAACTGACAGCAAACGGCAACAAACGCGCCCATGCACCTCTACCCACGCCATCCGCTTCCACCAAATATCACCGGGAGTATGTCGCAATTTTCGCTGGTGAAAACACTTGCGAAAACGGTGATATTACGGCAGCTTTTGTCTCGTCGAAAACGTAGCGTGAAAGGTAGCGAAAACGAATCTGGTTGCGCCACCCCTTTGTTATGGGGCCATTTTCGCCTTTCGCCTTTCGCCCCATTCCACCATTGCGAAAGCCTGATTTCATTTTCGCTACCCTTTCGAGCAATCGAACAAATTGCAAAAGCTGCCATAATATCAGCATTTTCGCTACCGTTTCCGCTGGCGAAAATTGTGACGTAACAAAGGCTGGCCATTGACTCAGGAAAGCTTGGGCACTTCATCTCGGGATGCAAGGCCAAGGGGTTAAGAAGCCCTTCTTGCTGAGGTTATAGCCTGCCTGCCTGCCTCTCAGAGTTGAAATATCAGAGCCAACGGTATACGGCACAGAGCTAGCAAACTCATTCGTCATCTATCTTGATAGCATTTGTCGATCAGCCCATGCATCATGATAACGAGCTTGAAGCTAGGGGCTGTGGGTGGAAGAAAATGGCATCGGAAAACGCGCCTATCCTGACATTCCGACGCATCAGCACTCTCCATAATTTGAAACTGGCAATCGGATGTCTAGAACGTTATAACAGGGCTGTCATCAAGAGATGGCTGCCTCTTAACGTCCAGAGAGAGCTGCGTCTGTATATCATTCCGGCGGCTCGGCGAGCAGCCGCACGGCTGTTACGGGATCGATTCCGGGTTCGGTGCCTAAACAAGCACGCCATCTGTCCGAATAGCGAGGTAAAACGTATAAGCATCGGATGGCCCGTTCTCGGGTGGCTGCTGCCCCCGCATTTGCCCAGCCACACGTTTCTGTAGTAACCAATACAATTAGCTCTGCATGCCTGTTTGCACAACAAAGTGCTTTCACTCTTTTACATATAAAAAGCCAGTCTTGCACAATTTACTCTCTCGTTGTGTCCATCCCGAAATTACACGGGGGCTTGGGGAGTGGCTTGGTTTCAATAGGCGCCCACAATATTACTTAATGGGGAAGGTTGCGGATAAGCCGTACGAGACTCACACGACCATGTTCGGTGCTCTGGGCAGGAACAAGTCGGTTCCCCTGGGACCCTGAGGGCCACGGTGTGCATTAAGTCCGACATAAAATCTCTGAAAAAGGCTTGCTGTCACTCGTTTTTCCCCTCTAGTTCAGCTTCCTCCTGTCGGAGGACACACACTCTCTTTTTCTCATTCGTTCCGACTGCGAGAAACGGCAGAAGCAATGATTCCGCGCCCTTATTCACTCGCTCTTTTTTCTCTCATTCCAATCGTTTCAGCAAGTCCCCATCTCCTAGACAATCCACACTCACACTCCACAGCACATCAACAGCGAGCTGCGACTCCCATTCTGCCAGCTGGATGGTCGTATACCAATTGCTATACAGACTCCAGCAGCGCTCGGGTTCTCTCCACGATGATCTACTCCAGCTCCTCTAACACCCAGGACAAGTGCGTCGCGCAGTGCAACTCTCGAGGTTACGTATATGCAGGTGTCGAGTACGGCGTAGAATGCTGGTGCGGGAACGTTTTAAACAATCCTAAGGCCACCATATCTTGCAGCAAGGCATGCCCAGGTCAGAAATCACGTCAAGCCACTTAATTTGTTCCCGGGTGTCTTACCTCCGTTATCACCGTTTACGTAGGCGATTCCAAGCAAAAATGTGGTGCTGGCAATAAAATTGGGGTTTTCACGAAGTCCACCGCAGGGGTTTCAACATCGGGATGGAAAAGCCTCGGTTGCTTTGTTGATCAGGCGAGCAGAACGCTCACAGGAGCTTCATATACCAATAATGGTATGACTCCCGCGTTCTGCCAGTCAAAGTGTTCCGCTGCCGGCTATTCCATGGCGGGAGTAGTGAGTACAATTGTCCTTGACAGAGCGCATCCTGCAGCTCACGCGCTCCCTGCCCCTCGCCTAGGAAAACGGAACGCAATGCTACTGCGGCAATTCATTGAGCAAGAACTCCAAGTCTTCAGCCTGTACTCGTAAATGCGGAGGAAATTCGTCTTTGGTATGCGGTGGTAGTTGGGCACTCAATATCTATCAGAAAACTACTTCAACGTCCACAACTAAGCAAAGCACAACTACCACGACCAAGACAACCACTACCAAGACTACAACTACCACTACGAAGTCCTCGGCTACCACTACTTCTCCGGCAAGCTCGAACGGATCGTGGTATCGAACCAATGGCTCCAATTCCGGGAAACTCGTTATTGCCCACGTCATCTTTGGCAACACCTACGTGAGTTCGCTCAATCAAAAGCTGGGCTAATCGTAAATTTATGCTAACCCACTCCCTGTTCCAGTCGTATACACCGCAACAATGGATCGATGAGATCAAGATGGCTTCGGCCCAAGGCATCGACGGATTCGCCCTCAACTTTGGATACGACTACTGGCAATCCAGTCAAATGCAATCTGCCTACGACGCTGCAACCGCTTCCGGAACTGGATTCAAAATGTTCTTCTCGCTTGACATGTCGGTCTTGCGTTGCGACGACGACGATACCATCCGTTCCTACATTAACAAGTTCAAGGATCACCCTGCGCAGCTGAAGGACGCGTCCGGAAACATGTGGATCACAACGTTCGACGGGGGTAACTGCAAAACGGACGCGCAATGGAACAACGTGCTGCGGACTAACGGGGTTGGGATCAAATTCGTTCCCGGTTTCTTCAATGACGAGACGTACATCAAGATGAAGGAATTGTACCCAAGTATCAATGGAGACTTCTGGGTGAGTGCTCTCGCAAGTAGTTCTTCGTTTATCGAGCAGAATATCAACCTAGACTATCCGTACAGTGGGGTCCTGCCTGGCCCAAGTACAACAACGTAATAGATTGGTCTGAGGACAACTACCGTATTGAAAGAGGCGGCTTGACCAAACCTCCGGATGTCTACATGTCCAGCGTCTCGCCTGCCTTCTATGTGGTGAGTACATGACATGACTATACTCGCGTTCTGCCTCTGTATTAACTTGTTATAACAGCACTACGATGGTCGCAACAGGGTCTTGCGGTCAGACGATCATCTCTACGCTCGCCGATGGGAGGATCTGGTCAGCCACCGTAACGTCGTCGACGCGCTGCAGATCGTAACCTGGAATGGTTTGTCTCCCTCTCATGTTCCTTGGCCAACACGTCGCTAACTTTGTGGCTACAGACTATGGAGAGTCTACCTATATCGGCCCCATTAGGAAGGACATGCCTAGCGGCACGACCTGGGTACCAGGATTCGACCACACGCCATTCCTTCAAATGACAGGATATTACGTGTCGGCGTTTAAGACGGGCCAATATCCGACCATTACTTCTGATAAGATATTCTTCTGGGGTCGGCCACATTCCAAGTATGCAACGGCGACCAATGATGGTATCGGCCGGCCGGTAAACTGGGACTGGGTAAGCGTGCTTGCTCCAGACGTACCATGGAAAAACTCTGCATTACTGACTGACCTGGCAAATTTCTGTGTCTGTTTAGACTGACGATCTGCTCTGGATCGTTCTGTTCTCCACGGGCTCGGGATCGCTCAAAGTTACCATGGGTTCATCATCCTCCACGTTCTCTGTCACTGCTGGAGTCAACAAATTCACTCTCCCGCTGGCACAAGCATCGAGCGTTACTGCGGTTTTGACTCGCAATGGTGATCAAGTTTTCAACTTCCAGAGCAACGCCGTTACCTATACCAGTGGTAACCCTTCTACCTACAACTGGAACTATGCTGCCGCAGCTGGACCGTGAGTTATAGGCCATGTAAACACGTAATATCTTTTGGGGCTTCGCATAGTCTGTCTTTTCTCGACACTCCTTTCATTTCCTTCTTGGGTTTACTTGTAATTGGCGGTCGCCTGTAGAGGTTCATTGTACTCAGACCCGAGACGTGGATTTGTACTTCTTTCGCCGTAATTCCATCTCATTTGTGTCTTGTACACTTCTTTGTCCTTTGGCGTTGTTCGGCTCTTTGCCGTTGGAGTTGGATGGTAAGATACAAACCCCCGAGCCGTGAGATCAACCGAGGGTGCGGCAATTCAGCGATCACCATCCTTTCCTCCACCAATTAAAATAGTTCTCCGAATCCGGTCCGCCACTATTGTATCTTCCACTTTCTGGACAGTATCAGGCGCATTTCAAGAAAACCTCGTGACACCGCAACTGAATGATTCTAATTCGCTGTCCTGGACACATGCCTGTCCACGGATTCGATCCTGTCTCGAATATACCCTTAGACTCTATGGGTGCTTTTGCTCATGACCGACGCTGATCCGGAACGGCTTAACAAGCGTCCAACGGGATTCATCGCCGAGATTCTCGGTTGAGGGGGTATCACGCTCCCTCTCGGCGTCCGGCCCTCGGCGCGCGTTCCGATAGGTGGAATGCATTTGCTTGATACCGACGACCCATCAGGTACCCCGGACCCGACAGCCTTGAGAACATCGGTATGCTTCGACTTTGGGAACTCTTCCTGTTGGTGGATGATCTGCAGACTCTCAGCCCCGTCATAATTGACGACGAAAGAGCCAGCCCAATCCGAGCCACACGACCTCTCATTTGACCTATCGTGACCGGTACGAATCGTTAAAAACGGTATCGCAGGGTACTCTACTACCGCTCGCCGGCTATCACTGCCTTTATCTATTCTGCAATTAAATCGCAAGCATCGGTCAAGCATCGGTCAACCCTGCGCTAATGTCGTTCAGGTCCCTGCCCACCCTTCCTATTTCCCACTTCCCCGCACTTAAGACTTGGGTTTTCTAGTAGACCAATCAGATTTCCTGCCGCGTCGCCCCTAACACTGGCCCAAAAACGGTTCAAGGCAACAAGCTGAATTCACCATCCCGAAATGCATCCAAGATTACCCTTTTAAGTATTTATGATCATATTCCTTCACCGAGAAAGATCCAAACCTCCGCGCTACCAAGGCTATAAAAACCCTGCTGGAATGCTAGCTTTTGGATCCTCAGCGAAGAAAACAGCTACACCAGCCTCCGCTACCTCTTACATCTCGAAACCTCGATGTCTATCAACTCAAAGATCATCACTTCTCTCGTGTTCGTCGCCGGCTTAGCCCACGTTGGATCCTGCACCGTTGGCTTGTGGGGCCAATGTGGGGGCAGCTCGTACAGCGGGGACACGACGTGCGAGAGTGGATCCAGCTGCGTTGCTTTGAACGGTAAGTGCTTTCGCCGGCAGTGACGTTAGACACGACCTTATAAAAACGTCGACAGAATGGTACAGTCAATGCCAGCCCTCTAGCGGCTCCTCCGGCGGAGTCGCTCTCTGGGGTCAGTGCGGCGGAGCGAACTACAGCGGTGTGACAAACTGTGCCACTGGGGGGACATGCTCCTATGTCAACTGTGAGCATGCCCTGTTCAACGTTCGATCCGTTCACAGCCACTCCGATTGACGCGTTATTGTGCATAGATTGGTTCTGGCAGTGCCAGCCTAGCTCCTCCACGACGTCGGCTACTACGACGACTACAACTACGACTAAAACTAGTAGCTCGTCCACGACGACTACCACCGCTTCGTGAGTCGAGGAAATTCTTCATATTTTCTCGCTCTAACGTCAGTTCATCGTATTGCAGGACCACCACTACGAGCGGTGGCTCTAACCCAACCGGTTGCAGCGGGTGAGTCTTCTCATCGAAATGATCGACCGAACAGTTCTTAACCAGCTACTTCGGCTAGTTTCGTCGGTACTTCTGGCCAGAAGTTTACCCTCAACGGAAGTACTTTCACCGTAGTCGGGACGAACGCGTACTGGCTGGCCCAGAAGACGCCCACTCAAGCTGACCTCGACAAGGCTTTTGCTGACATCGCCGCCACTGGAGCCACCACTGTCCGCACTTGGTAGGCTGAATTTCTCGCTATTGGCATTCAGGTCTGCCGGGTACGCTAACACGTATTATTACAGGGGATTCAATGAAGTGACCAGCCCTAGCGGAACCTACTACCAGAGCTGGTCCGGCTCGACTCCCACCATCAACTACGGTTCCGATGGTCTTCAGAAGTTCGATCAAGTCGTTGCTTCCGCCAAAGCGTGGGTCCCATCCTCCCCGCCGTGAAGTGTACGAGGTCGCTGAGCTAAAACACTTAATTGTGGCAGTCACGGTCTCAAGCTCATCGTCGCCCTTACAAACAACTGGGAAGACTACGGTGGAATGGACGTCTACGTCAAGCAGATCCTCAACTCGAGCAACCACGATCTCTTCTTCACCGATTCGAGCGTCATCCAAGCGTTCAAGAACTACATCGCCGTCTGGATCAACAGGTACAAGAACGAGTCCACGATTCTCGCTTGGTACGATGCTTTCCGATTTTTGCTTGTGTGAGGCCCGTTTCTGAAATAACGATGTTTTGGCAGGGAGCTCGCCAACGAACCCCGCTGCCACGGTACTACGGGCAGCTGGACTGGAACCTGCACCACTTCGACCATCACCCAATGGGTCCAGGTGAGTCGAATGAAAGCCAAGTGCAACGTTTTGCTGATTCACTTCACGTAGAACATTGGCTCATACATCAAAGGCCTCGATTCCTGCCATCTCCGTAAGCTGTAAACCACCCACAATCAGACCAATAAGGTTTGACTGACCTCTCAATTGCATAGTTGGCATCGGCGATGAGGGAATGGGCTTGACGGGAGATGGAACCTACCCTTATACGTGCGTTGACGAAAACCCATATGAAACAATATCTGCTAACTGTCTCGCTATCCGATTTCCAGCGCGTACGAAGGTCTTGATTTCCCCACGAACTTGGCCATCTCTTCGATCGACTTCGGTACCGCCCATCTTTACCCTAGCCAATGTGCGCCGTCTCCATTGGACGCGTCTTTTGAACACAAAACGTGCTGACCTATTCCTCGTTTTCTGTATATAGGGGGCGAGACCAGCGACCCCGTTGGATGGGGTTCGCAGTGGATCACCAATCACTACGACGTCCAGAAGCAGCTCGGCAAACCCGTCATTCTTGAGGAATTCGGTGTTACTTCGAGCCAGTATTCGACCTACCAGACCTGGCTCAGCACCGTCATTAGTTCTGGGTTGGCGGGTGACCTCATCTGGTACGTCTATCAGCCTTTCCTTAAGAGGTCCATGATTACCAGGCTGACTGTCTTTCCCAATCATCAGGCAAGCTGGTTCAACTCTCTCGGGTGGTCAGACCCCTCAAGATGGATATGCCATTTTCCCCACGTGAGTCGCGACAACTAGAGATTTACTTCAAAAAAGAAACCCTTACACCAGGTTTTTCTTAGCGACTCCACCTACCAACTCTTGACTCAACACGCCGCTGCTCTCAAGGCTCGTGGTTAATTTCGGGAAATTGGGTGGGGACCTCGCGAAATTTTCAATGTCAGGCTGCCAATCGAAATAAAAAGAAGTGTTTTTGCGAATCTGCGTGCGTTCCTGAACCTTTTGCTCGGCTGAGGCGTTACCCGGGACGCATGCACATACCCGACCACGATTCTATCTCCACTTGTTTCCGCGAGCCCGATCGTCAAGCCGGAATTAGCCTTTCTGAGCGTTTGGAGCAACTTCCATATCCGTCTTACAGTTACAACCTCTCGCAATCCAAGGGACAGGTATGACATCCAAAACGTTCTCCTCGTTTCAACAACATCTCAGTGCGGATGATTTACCCTTCCAGAGTTACCCTACGCGAGTGCACTGCGACACCCGAGTTGGATCCACTCTTCTCAGCTCCGCTCCCGGAAATAATTTCCATTTCGGGTGAGTTGGGGCCCCTTCCCGGCCCAGCTCCACACTCAAAATAAGCTTAAAACGCCTGCGGATTGAGGAACACTCGGGAATTCGAAATTCGTCCTGGCGGCTGTGCTCCCGATCCGATTTCATTCGCGGGCTCGGATGGAACAACAGAGTAAGCTGGTGGAGATCGATCTCGACGAGTAAGCCGGGACAGGAAAACCGACGTGTCAAAATCCATTACATCACCGAGGTTTCTCTTTGGTCGGCAGGCGGTGACTGGGCCGGGAACTCGGGGGAATTCTAGAGAGAGAGGGGGTGACGAATCTACGATGACACAGAAGGCCATGATGACGAAAACGGTTGGCTTCGAATGATGCGGGAGTCCGTTTCCAATCGTTGACGGTGATTGGCCGACGGGATGGTCGGGAGACGGGTTCGAAACTTCATAGATCCAGGAGGCTTGCCACTAGACCCATCAACGGCGAGTGACCATCATCAGCTGGTCAGCCTTGGTCTGGAAAGGGATTTCGGTCTTGTGCGTTCTCGGGAGAGGGGGCGGCGCTGGGCGGCGTTGTTTCGCCTGGCCAAGTGAAGGTTTGGCTGCCGAGGCGGTGGGGATTTGTCAGGGCGGAGGATTCGGACGCGGAGGGCAAAAAGCCGGCAGTCGACATTGCAATACTAGGATACAGTGGGCCGCCTGGGCGTACAAAGACGGGCTAGAGACACGATAAGACACAGAGAGACAGGGCGGCGCGGATGGGATAGTGTACTATGGGCGCGGCAGCGAGGGAAGGGGAATGTGGGGGGAGGAGACGAGGGGGTATACTGGATGAGCAAGTGAGAGAGAAGGGTCCTCTAATTAGATCCCCAGTGGGCGAACGAGAACAAGTGGAGGGAGGGAGAAGAACACAGCAAAAAAATAACGGGAGCATCGTCTACACAACGACGTTGGGAGGTTACTGCGCTCGTTGCTGTTGTTGCTGATAGGCTTGGATAGCTGCCAGGCAGTTGGGGCACTTTTCATAGGCCATGGCAGAGACCTTGTCAATGACGGGTCCTGTGTGTGGGGAGAGAGAGGCAAGACGATCCCTTGGTCAGTCAGGGTGTTCTCGTGCGCCGCGCGGGAGTCGCTTTGGCCTTTGGGAGGCCGACCAAACGACGGGGGCGGCAGGCGACGTTGAGGACTCTCTCGGACTCACCCCAGCCTTTAGTGCAGTTTGGGTTGTAGCAGTTTGGTGGGTGTCGGCTAGATTTAGTGCAGTCGACTTTGTTGCAGTCTTTTATTGCGACGGCTGCGGAAACGGCATCGCAAAATGTATTCAGTCTTTCGGTCCTAATGAGCCAACACAACCAATGGACGGTGCAAAGACGTACGAAAGAAGTTGACGACAAAGTGAGAGCAACCGCGGTAGTGTATGCCTTCGCTGTAGGGAGTCAAAGGTGGGGTGTTAGCACAAGTGCCTCTGAGATGTGTGTATGTTTGGGAGTGGACTGACGCGACTTGGGAGCACATCGTTGAGTGTTGCGGGAGTGTAGCGAGGTGTAAAAGATGTATGGGTAGATTGAGTGAATACAGAGGAAAGGTTTGGTGGTGAGGATGAGCGAGCGAGAGCTAGGCGAGGGAGGAGGGGAGGAATGGGAGTGCCCGGTACAGAGGAGCTGGAGGAAGTTCCTTATATGCGGGGATGGAGGAGGGGGGGTAGTTCTAAGACTGGGTAGCTTGGCTTTGTTTACTGCGACAAAACCCTGGTACAGGACCGGGTTTTCCCTCTTTCGTCTTCTTCCCCCCTTCGGGTTTCGTTCCAAAGCGTTGGAGCACCCAATCAACGATCGAACAAGTCACATGCTACTTCCCTTTCGCAAGTAGCAGAAGTTTTCATCCCCCATTGGTCTGTGCCTTGTCGGTGTGGCTTTTTCTTTCTCTTTTTTCCAAACTCAGGAAAAAGACGATCCTGGAAAATCTTCTCTCGCGCGCGAACCAACCGTATGAGCGATAAGGCCTCTCTCTGACCGCCATCACCCGACAATTTGGTCGTTAGCTCCTTCCCCCCAGTCCTCGCTCCGGTACTCGGACCAGATCCTTGGGAAATAATGACGGTCATTCGGCCACGCGTGCCGTTTTCCTATGCCCAAAATAATTTCAATAAAAATTTGCTATGTTAATATGGGTGCAACGCCTCCGGACACTGTCTCTTTCCCGGACTCGGAGACTGCCCGTTAGCGGGCCTAGTGGAAGAGAGAGAAAAACCCTCTCATCATCAAACGTTATGCTTTGAGCCACAAAGTTGCGCACCCCCCTCCCCGCAAACAGCCGACCCTGTCTTCTTCCCTACATAAGGCGCGTAACTTCGTTGCTTCCGGCGCCGGAATTTACGAGCTATGGGCTTGGGTGAAAGCACCGCCCCCATTCCACGGGCTCGGACACAAAGGCGCAGCGCAGCACCGACAACAAGAGAACGCAAGACCGAAATGAAAAGAGAGTCACCACAAATCGTTTATTGGTGGCTTCTCATGATGATGAACCTCTTTGCTCTGCTTTTTTTTCTCATGCGGCGGGTGACGGGTTGTGGCAATTCTGTCAGGTATTGTTCAGAACAGGAAGAAGCGCCGACCCAATTGACGAACGAGAACTTTTTTTCTTTCTCGACTCTTTTCACATTCCCTTCAACCGCCGCGCCTCGGGAAGGGGGCGTTCTCATTAGCGAGAAACCCCATGTATGGTAAAGCTCATTGTACATCGATGATCGATCAAATTGTGAGTTCCAAAACGCTCATTTGCTCGTTCCACTAAGCGATTTTGCCCAGTGGAGGGGAAAAACATGGACAGGGTTTGACGCTTGCACGTGACTCACTTGAGGTCGGGGCGTGGTGCTTCGCGCGCGGCGAGACGACTCTTTGGGCCTTTTGCCCCCGCATTTTCACTCTCGAGGTTCAATGGGTGAGGGAGAGTAGAGCGAGATGGGCTTCGACTTCGACTTCCTTACCGAGAACCTTGGCTCAAAAGACTCTATTCTTTTTCGACAATATTACTTCGGACGGGGATATCGCTTAGACAAGGATGGCAAATGGAATGGAAAGCTCTTGAGAAGCGCCTCGCCACGTAAGTATTGCCATGTTCCACTTTGACCCACTCTCTCGAGACGTTTCTTTCGCCCACCTTCTCTCAGTCAATAGAATGCAGAGAAGATGTAATCCGAAACCTCGCTTTCAAATCACCGCGTCAAAGACCCACACCTCGTTCTTTCCCGTCCTCGGGTCCCCCAAAAATGCGCTCATGGGTCGAGCGAGGCCAATCTTTGCCCTCTTTTTCTCTCGAGATCTCTCGACGAGCGTCGAACAGGGACATACGCCATACTCCCGTCTTTACAGTTCTCCTAAAACGGCTCGAATGCACCTATCGGTTCGACCGGCACCGCTCTTCCTATCTTTGAGGGACGACCGCGGGCGGGTGGTGCAAAGAAAAAAACGAAACGGCCTTCTTCCCTATTTTTTTTCCCTGAACCAACTCTCTCGATCGAAGGGCTTCGCTACGTTTCCCATATGCCCTATAGGTGAGATTGCGACTCTCCGCGAGTCAATTTACTTCTTCGTTTTCACTTTTACTTATTCAGTAAGAACAGGAGCAAAGCTATACAGAATGTAATGGCGCTTCCCGGATCATTATAAAGATTGAGAGAGACACACAGAACGTGCATTAACTAATGAATAAATGAGCCCGCAGTCCCGAGTTCTCCGAATATCTTCCAGGACTGTACGTACGAGAATCGTTCCTCTTCGCCGCGTTCCACGTATGCTACCATCCACATGCAGACCATAGACCTAAGATGGTAGTAAACCCCCGACACATTCAAAAAAGAGAAACAGGTTTCTCACCCGCCGTTCAATTGAGTGTGAAGAGTCCAGAAAACCCCGACGACGGGTTTTCCGACCTCGACACGCGCGGCTTCTTTCCCGTTCCACACGCACGTACATGCCTTCGTGGTACAACAACAGCGACGATGAACGCCGACCCAATTGACGCTCGACCCCCGGTTATCTAAACACTTTTTGCCCGCGTCGAAACGAAGATGAGTGGTCAGCACACCGAGACGGCCGAAATCCCTTCAAGGTACATATTAGTTTTTTCTTGTCCCCTGTACTTAAGGGCTAAGGGCTAACGTGGGTGAAGCATCCATACATACACAGGATTTTGAATCGCCGCCTGAAGATCAGGTTCGAATGCGGCATTCGGGAAGACTACCTGAACAGGGAGAACCGCAAGGTCCCGACGAAAAGGAGGCGATTCTTTCGGCGGGGCGGCTTGAGCTCAAGAACGTCTTGACGAAGAAAGGAACCCGTTCGACGCTTTGGGCTTCTTTTTATATTTATGGATGACGACGCCAATAACCGTTCTAGACCGGATTGATTGGGCGGCCCGAGCCCGGTCTGGATGTGCTGAGGGTCGACTCAGCTCGACTGCTGCGTATCACCCCCCAGAACGACAAGGCTAGGTATTCGTGCCTAGAAGTTGGGGGCTGATCCTGGGAATGGAACAACACAGCTGCAGGGCGACAATAGCGCCAATGGCAAGTTCCAGACGCCACGGACCTGCTAATACCTTTTTCCCTGCCAAATGCCAACTGTCAAACACTTGCCAAATTCGGCAAAGGGGGAGTAGCTCACAACTTCAAAGTCCGCTTTTTTCTCTCTGTTTGACCCTCTTCTCTCCATTCAATTTCGATCCATGGGTTTCCAAACTCGTTTCGGCCTTGACTCGCTGAAAGAACAGCCCACCCGGCAAATTGCGCGTTTAGTAGTCTCAGGAGTCAGGACATGATGACCGCCCCGACGGCCTTGCATTCTTCGCGTTCGAAAGAAGTACGTACTATAAATTTACGTGTTTACGGCGATTCCCCTCCTTTCCTTCTTCTTTATATTTCATTGCCCTTTGCGTGCTATTCGCAAGGTGCCCGTGCCGAGAAGGGGGGAGGGCGGTTTTTCTTTCATGAGAAGGAGGTGGGAACATGAGAACCGGTACGGGGGTCACTTTACACGCGGGCAATCACCCAAGGTCGCCGCACGGTATATTAGTAGCCCCGTGTCCTAATTGAAAGCGCTTAGTTGACAATTCACTGGGACTTGCCGTAATATACGCATCGATTAGACGGGCGGTCCCCAACGTGCGGGTTAATGGCTGAGACGTTATTCCTTACTGGTCCTACTCGCTGATAACGTCTTTCGAAAGTGAGACTTGATTTGGGCGAGAAGCTGGTTGGTCCCAATCCGCGGCACTTCAACTCAGGGGGCACGTGGGGACGCGAAGGATTAACAAGAGATTGACTTGGAACAAGGCTTGCCGATTTCAAAAGCCGATTTTGACTTGACTTGGATCCGAACCGCGACTGTGTGTAACAATTGATCTACCCAAGTGTCAATCCGAGTCCTGGCCGTACACGAGGGAAAGCCACTTACCCTGTCCACAGAGACACTCGGACCCAAGCCAGGCCGAGAGACTCGAGGCAGAGGTGAGAAAGAGGTCTCGTGCAGGGGAAGAGCCGTTTGCATGGCAAGCCTTCATCCTTCTTTCGCTTCGAGCCGAGACGCTCGAGGTAACTCGTCGCTTGCCTGAAAGGTGGTCCGCTCTTGCCTTTTTGGTTCCATCGGACGTCATTGCTGCCGGGAAAAGAACCACCATGTCCTCGGTGTATAATGAGGAAGCAAAGATATGTGAGTCCCGCTCTTCATTGGTCCAAGAGATTTGGCACAACGGGGGACGGTCCGAATCTTTCACGAGGATGGGGTACAGGATGCTTCAATTGCTCCAATAAACGAGCCGAGTCACTAAAGCAAAAGGATCAAAGAGCGGATCCATCGCGTTTCCCGATCGCCTAGACCTTGAATAGTGTGCGCCTATTACTGCAAAAGCGAGACCTGCTTCGCTTACCAAACGATCAAGGCTATCTATGCGAAAGACGGCGTGCCCACTTGTCCGAACAGAGCTCGTCAACTCACGTGAGTGCCGCCACCAATACAAACAAGCGAAACACGTTCCGGGGCAGGGGCAAATGCAAGGCAAGGGCACGCAGCAAGGTACACTGTTATACCACGTACATGGTCCTCTTGCCGCCAACGCGGACCTAGTGGAAGTGAGCCACAATAGGGGAGCTGTCAGAAACCAGGGGCCCTCTCTTCGGTGAGGCATGTTGGGCCAACGAAGTTGATGAATGAGGCCTGCTCGTTGGCACCGGGGGTTGACTTGGGGCGTAACTGTACGTAAGCCCTTACCACGCGAGAGAGCGAAGGAAAGAAGGGCAATTTGCACCAATTTGGTTCCGATTCTACCTCCGTTTCGAGATCTTGAAGGAGTCCCAGATCCTTCGGCCTTTCAGCACTTGCCGCCGCTGAAGGGTTAGTCTTCAAGAACGACGGTTGATTGGGGTTCGAAGTTTCGGGCGTGCGTAAATCCTTGTTTCAAACCCAGCACTCCCTCGCCGAAGTGAGGACAACCTCCCCAAACTACAGAACGGGGAAAGATCAGGGAATTTGGAAACGCTGAGAGATAGTGGAAACGGAACAATGGAGTCGGTCAGTGATCAGCAGGCTTTGTTTTTTCCTAGCATGGAAGATGAACAGCGGCAGGTGGAACGCGGATACGCCACGCCCATGATTGTATATACCCGCCCCTTGCGGTACAACTTTGGGACCCTCCACGTTATTCCTCACATGGCCTACGGCAGTCGCGTAAAATGGGCGGTAAAAGAGCAAGTGATCAAGGCTGGGGGAGGTCATCCCATCCCAAAGTAACCCCAACTGAGACGAGCGGGTCACTTGGGAGAAGACCTTGGAGGAACTTGTGACCCCGTTGTTCCTTCTGGAACGGTAGTGGCGTGAACAAGTCATGTTAACGAAGGGTCGACTATGTTAATACTTTGCGCTTGGGAAAAGAAAAAAGCGGATAGGTTTGCGAGCTCACTTCGTTTGTTTTTGGAAAAGCTTCCTGGAGCGTGGGTCGCGGGTTTTCCGCGAAAGGAGAGAGACGGACCTTTCACACTTTGGACAGTCGGGCGGTACGCAGAATGAATAGGTCATCCGACTCTGCTAGCGTTCATGTACCATTAGTACATGTCGTGCCTGCCGATGAAAAGAGAAAGTAGAGGGGGGAGGGGGTCGTGGCAGGAGATCAAAACCGGTACGCGCGCTGCAGGGGGATCGGCAAACTCCGTTTGTCTTCAGCACAAAACGGCCGAACATGCATCGTGTTTACGATCCACAGAACAACGGACCGCTGATAAGGAACCCTTAGAGCGCAGTAGTCGGCCGACTGGTGACTTTCCAACGAATAAGAATAGCTTGCCGGGGTTGCCCCAGTCACTAGGCCGTGCACGGGGGGAGAAGGCCTTTGCTAGGCGAAGAAGCAACGAGAACCCACTCAACAAACTCAGAGTCAAGGTTTTTTTTCTTCTGTTGAAGGAGGCCGTGCAAATGGAGCCAGTACTCGGTCGCCGAACCTCCTTCTGAAGGGTGTGATGGATCAGCTGTCGTGATTCCCAGCGCGTTCAAAGAGGCCTTTTCCCGTGGAATTGGGTACCGCTCCAGCGAAACCCCATGCCAACTTTTTCTTTTCTATTGAACAAGGTTCACTCGTTCGTTCTGATCAGCAGGCGAAGCAGTGGGTCAAGAGCCTTGGAGTTAAAGAAAAACGGAGTCCTCCCTTCGAACGTGCCTCATTCCTCGAACAAAAAGTCAGAAGCAAAACGGCTCGGGGCTTCGACGCACGGGCATGATGACGTCGTCCTCGCCCGGGGGGTCTGAAAATTTCCGCATTAATTAGCTCAAGTGACTGAAATTGCCGGCTTCCCTAGCTTAAGCAGCTCCTGGGTTGGAAGAAGTTGGGGGGAGCAACAAAGTCAGCTGCCAGGCCATGGGTGAGCGCGCCAGGATCGCCCTACTTCACATACGTATGTCGCAGCAGCCACAAAAGGCTTCTTGCTGTTGGAGCGCGACATCACCTCAGCGGTAGTAGTAGCCCAAGATAGCATTGGCGTCGGCGCAGAGAGATGATCATGAGTCCTTCTCTCTGTGCTGAATCAAGGGTGCTGCGCACGAAATGACGACACGGGTTAGGTCTGAGGGGGCACGCGCAGAGAGTCGGCGATTCAAGCGGAGTTGTGTCAGCAAACTATATTAGCCTGAAATCGGAGCGAGTTCTTCCGCTATCCCCGATAACAACAGATTATCGCGCTTATCTGCAAGCTTGTTGTAGCTAACAAGTTTTCAGCTAACCATCAGATGCGTACATGTATTTGGAAACTTGTATTGTCGTACCTGTGCAAACCTTAGCAACAAGCTTGTTCGGCTACAGAGCGCTTGAAGCTCATTTATTTTACAATCCAGGATCGTGTTCGCGGGTGTGCGGGACTTTTGCTGGATGTCTCTTTCCAACGTGTCGGACTCGCGCGGTGCACCTCCCATGTATGACCACCTCAATTGGGATCTCTGGATCGGGATGTCATAGAGCCCCCCTCTCTCTTATAATTATGACTGCTTTCGACCGCCGATAGTCTCGTTGGGATAGCGAGAAAGCGCCACATGCACACCGTATACGTGTAGCCTCTCCCCGAAGAAGTCAATGACGACATTTTCAATCGAACCCTTACGACTGCCCCGCCCATCGGTCGATCGTCTTAGCCTTTTTTTGGCTTGATGACGGGAGCAGTCCCGCATTATGACGATATTTAGCAAGGTCTAGCGATACCCGTTTTAGACGAACTGAGACGCCTAGTGCCCCTAGTCAATTATCACAGCCACCCGCAATGCTAAGTCTAGTAACCCGGGGTGGCAAGCTAGTCTTACCGAATGTCTTTCGGCCAGGCCCACTCGCCGTGCCCAAGCCTTTTGATACGAGCTAGGAGGCGTTTTTTTTGAATGTGTAGACGCCGGTGGGCGGCGTCATAGGAGTACCTTCTAGGTCGGGGTTCGGTCGTTGCGATTTCTGGGGCCAGCAACAGCGGTAAGCGTGGATTTAGAATACCGACGACGGCACATACTACAGCGCTGATGGCGTGACTCCCATACAAAACTTTACCACGGACGCGCGATAGTCCACGTCAAACGTCGGTCGGTCGATAGGGTGATACGGCGGGTACTATGCCGCACTCAACCAAGACTCATTACACCGAACGAACGCACGATATTCCATGAACAATGTTGTATTGAGCGAAAAATACTACTACCTATTGCGTGCGAAGAAGTGTTACTACACAATAACGTACAAAGCGGATACGTACACAGGGTGTTAGTACGGGCTGCGATGGAGCGGGTATAGAAAAGCGAAGATAGAAGGGAAGCGGGAAATACGTATACGTACTATGAGGGTTGCACCGAGGGAAAAATATATGCGTGCTCGGAAAAAAGAAGGAAATGGAAGTGGAGGAACAAGAGGAGCGGGGGCGACAGAAATAAAAGTACAGTTTGTTGGAATTTGATTACAAGGGGTAGGGGTTAGGCAGGGGCCGAAGGTTGTGTGATCGAATAATGCCAAGGCAGACCGAGAGAATGCGAGGTTGTTCGAAAGCGAAGCAATGGGATGAGAGAACAGAAGGCGAAGGGTACTTTTTGCTTCACGGGTTGAACGAGAAGCTTGGCAGGGGGGGAAGGTTTAGTGGGTTGAAGTGGGTCATCGCTGTCGGCAGCTCGGGCATTGCTTTTCTTGATATTGAACGACTTTTTCTACCCCAGGACCGAAATGCTATATCGACAAAGAAAGGTCGGTAACGGCCGGCTGGCTGGGGTAGACAACGGCACTCACTGCTAAGCAAGTTGCAGAGCGGCAGTCGGATGGGTGGCGCTGGCTCTTTGTGCAGTGCTTCAGATTGCAGTCCCAGATTGCAGCCTGTATGGATGAAAGAGAATGCGAGGTCAGGTTGGTGTAAACAACATAGCGACGGCGGAGAAGAGCGTACCCAGAACGTTGGTACATAGTGTTCGCAAGCGTAGCGGGTACCCTCGCTGGAAGAAACAACCCGCCGTCAGTGGTCTGGCAACAAGTCATTTCCAAGACAAAGGAACATACGTGATTTCGCGGCACATCTTTTTTCACGGGTTGAAAGAGATTGAAGAGTGGGGGGGGGGGGTCGGTCGGAGTGAAGTGATTCCTTATATCCGAGCGATTATGGCAAATGCGGAGGTTGAGCGTGGCGATAAGAGAGTCAGCGAACTTTGTGCAAATGGCGGGATTCCGAGGTGCGGGGAAGCAACTTGGATATTCCGGGGGAAGGAGAGAGTCGGGGAATGGAGGAGAGATGGGGGGGAGCTAGTAGGGTAAGGGAAGGGGGGGAGTTGGGAGGGGCGGGTCTTTATAGACTTGAAAGAAGGGAGAGTTGAAGGAAATGTATTTAGAGGTGATGTGGCTCAAGAGAAAACCCAAGGGAGTGGAACGGGGGAGTCGGGTCAGGGAATGTGGTTAGCTGAGGGGAGGTGGGTGCAGTGTGTCACGTTGGCTTCCCTTTGGTGCGCGTTTCTTTTCAGAAGGGGTACTGGCGGCTTTTCCCTTTGGACCCGGCAAGGAGTGCCGGGGTAGGGAGATGAGCCTCCTCCTACCAACAACGTGGGACCACGCACAGAGTCCCCTAATTGGCGTTTCGACTTGCGATTTCCTACTATCAGTTTCGAACGAGTGTGCCGCCATCGAGAAATGATCATCATCGTCATCACCCCCGTTTCGTTCTTGCCTCCTCCCCTCCTTTCTTTACAGCCCACGAACGATCGTGCCGGCCGAGGACGAAACAATCATGATTTGCCGTGTGTACTCACCTCTGCCGAAACTTTCCAAAGTATCGAACAGTTACCCCGATGAGAACGAAAGGGCAGAGAAACAACAAGGAGCGCCAAAATGAAGCCATTTCGCGCGTTTCTTGTGTTTGTGTTTGGCGTAAAATAGAAGAAGGGGGTGTCTGTCAAAAGGTATCCGAGGCTTGGCGATAAATTGGCGTGTGTCAGAAGGGAAGAAAA
This sequence comes from Tulasnella sp. 424, assembly GCA_019633425.1. Lineage (NCBI taxonomy): Eukaryota > Fungi > Basidiomycota > Agaricomycetes > Cantharellales > Tulasnellaceae > Tulasnella > Tulasnella sp. 424. The sequence goes on along the minus strand of WSUB01000014.1, from coordinate 232,737 downwards.
AGCGCTGTTGGTTTCTAAGAAAACGGCCATGGAACGGGCATCGGTCGTTGGGCGGCTGTTCGATGGCGCGTTACACTCTCCCCCCTCTCATCGCCTCCACCATATCGGTGTCTTGGGATTACGAAGAGACCGTCAGCACGATTAGATATGACATGGCTATACGGATGAAACTCAGCCGTGATTTCAGGCGCTTTTGGTGGGTATGGTGTCGAAATTTCGATTTCGACGGATCCGTTTGACCGTCTTAACTCCGTATTCCCCATCGCACTGACGTTGTAGAGAGACCCAACTAACTCGCAATATACATGAACACCTGGGGCGCCGGCGAGAGCTCTCGACTCACTGCTACCACCTCAGCATCGTTATCCGCAACATCAACCTCAGTGAATGCAGCGATTGCAGCAGCATCGGACCCAGTCACTCGATCGCGGACCAACTTCTTCCTCTCCATCCGAGCGTCGTCTGTGCGGCCGCCACGCACCTCAGCACGTCGATACAGTCTAGGCTACGATCCGGACTCTGCATATGGAATAGACGCTCCCGCAACTGCCAACGAAGAAAGCCAAGGACTTTTATCCGGCGTTGCGAGCAGTGGTGGTGGTCCGACCGCAGCCGGTGGGCGGCTGTCCCCCAACCATGTAGCCATTACGCTCAATCCAGAACCCCCAAATTGGTACGTCTTCTTTCCCGATCTTTCCTACGGCTGAATGCCAGGTGGCTTGCAATAACGAAGCAAGTTTACCCCACACGGCAACTTATATTCGTGAATGAAATTTCTCATTGCGCATACGACATAGGGTAGACATCTCTGAACGAGTGAACGAAACCCTCGGCCGAACCAAATCCAAAAGTGAGCACCCCCGGCATGCCTAAGAAAGCACTCACCCTGTCATTAACGAATTGAAATTTTGTGTTTATACGATTTGCCTTGGCTGCTCGTTCTTTTTCGACCCAACCCAGTCGCTCAGCTAGACAAGCTTCACGCTAAACATGCATTGCCTGGATTCGCAGACCGCAGTGCGGAAGAACGTGAAATCGAGACCTTGACCACCGACATCACTCGGGTTAGCACTTCCCCCATCTAATGTCTCTCTCTCCTCCATCATGAACCTTTTTCTCTAACCCGCACTCCTTCTTAATTCTCCATATCCGACACTTAAACCCCGACCTACACTTTTCATTCTTTCTTCCCTTATCTCGTTTTACGTCAAAAACAACAACCGACTCACATTAAACCTGGGACGACTCCTTCCGAATCGACAGGACTTTCGGAAATGCCAGGCCCTGATACAACAAATCTCCCCAGGATCCTCGTCGTCATCATCCGGAGGAGAATCTCACACTTTCCCTCCAAGTTCTTCCTCCGGACCTCCCTCCCGACATCAAGTCCTCGCGGCTCAAAATGTGCAACGTGGTTTGGCTGCCAAAGTTCAGGATCTCAGTAACACGTTTAGGAAGAAGCAGCGTGTGTATATGCAGAGTGAGTTTGTTATTTGGGCTTTTTTGTCCTGTCTCTCCCTTTGCCTCGCGCGCTTCTGATAGGCGTATATCGGAATACGCGGGAGCTCGGGAGAGTACCTCTTCCCTCTCCTCCCCTCCTCCCCCTTATCCGTGTTTCCACGTACACACGCACGCACGGTTTTTGACTTGCTTAAGGGGCCTTCAATTGTCCCGCCCTTCATTGTCGCCGGTCCTTACTCTCCGGATGATCGGCTCATTTTCGTGAATCGATACGGTTCCTCCGAGCCGACTCACCCCTCGGTCCACGCCGCTCGTGTAGAGACCCGAGTATGGAGGTCGGATCCCTTGTTCGCGGACCATATATCCCTTTTTATTGCGCATATCTCCTCACTTTCACCATCAGCATGCATCACAGTCTAACCCAGTCGTTTTCCGCCTCGGCAATCTCCTTAGCGCTCCAGGGCCATGCCATCAAGAACCAAGACCTCCTCGTTGCATCGGGCGCTATAACGCTCAAGGGTTCTGACAGCCTTACGGCTCTTCAAGAGGACGTGGAAGCGGTAAGTTCAAACTCGCCAACAGCCACCACGTTCTTCCTTGCGACCCTCTCTCTACCCCCACTCCCCTACCCCGACCCGTTCGGAGGAACCCGTTTTACTCGATCAATGCGCTGACGATGGGATTCACATTCCTTTTTCTCTTCTCGCCCTATCGTTCGGGTCTGCTGTTCGATGAATTTTTTTTTGCCTACGGCACGCCATATTATGTCATTCATTCCTCAATCCTTCTCACCACGCACGCCCGACTCCGATCTCTCTCGACCCATTGAATCGGCCCCAAACTTTACGATGCGCTGGTTTCTTACCCCGCACACATACACATAGTCCCGATCGCAGCTGAAGTCGAGGCAAACTCAACACCCGCAGCAGCAACAACAGCAACAACAGCTCGTGAATGCCGACCCAAACCTCGAGACCCGTTCACGAGAGATTACGGAAATCGCCAAATCGATCGCTTCGCTGGCCGAGGTCTTCAAAGATTTGTCGAATCTCGTCATCGACCAAGGGACGATTCTGGACTCGGTCGAGTACAACATGGAACAGACTGCGATACACGTGCAAGAGGCTGCGAAGGATCTGGACGTTGCAACAAAGTTCGTTAATTCGTTTACGGTATTATTTTTTTTCACTTGCTGAAGTGTGTCTATTGTGACAGGTACCAAAAGAACATTGGTCGACGGAAGTGCATCTTCCTCTTGCTCCTCATCATCGTGGGGCTTATTTTGGTTCTGATATTCAAACCTCGGAGACATGGCGGAAGTTCTTCCAGTCCGACACCATCGCCCTCAGCTCACGAATCGGAAGGTGGTCTTCTGCGATTTGCTGCTATCAGGAGCTGATTCCACGTCATGGCTCTTTGGACCGATCGACTCTTCCCAAACGTATAAAATAATGTGTCCATATTTTGTTTTTCCTAATCTTATTCGTTCTGGTCTACTATACATTTATTGTTCTGGGGGGGATTATAGTGTATAGGAGACAATCAAATGTAAGCTGGTTCCGGGAAGTTTGCCTAGAGCAAGGTCCGAAATCGCAGATGCGACAGCGAGAGTGGTAGACAGAAGAGATAGCATGTGAGATAGTGTAACAAGCTGTTTTGGTGTTTAATGAAATCAGAGAATGATACACTCCCCCGCAAAGAAGATTGCAGAGCGATTTTGTGGCAGGGGCGTAGAAGGAAAAGATCCCGGTTCGCGAGAAAAACCGAACCCGGACGGAGCTCATCGATGCACCTCCACTTCCGCTTTTGTTTCATCCGTCCGTCCCATCAAGCCCGAGCAAGCGAGACTCTAGCGGCAGGGCTGCTGGAGCTCAAAATGTTCTGGGTCGGAGGCGATCTTGGCCCTCTAGGCCCGTTGAGAACGACCGTTCGACGTCGGTGCGGGGTTGTGGGGGCGGGAGTCCGCGAAGGTGGTGGTGGCGCCGGCACCGACTCCTCAGGCTCGTCATACAATGTGTGCGATCTGGTCTGAGACTCGTACATCTGTGATTCTCGAGAAGGTTTGGATGGTGAGGATCGATCGCTTTCGTGGATGTATTGCTGTGGGGCGGCGCTGGCGGAATACTGGTGATCCACGTTCGTTTGGACTTGGGAGTAGTGACTGATGTTTTCGGGTTCGTATCCCGCGGTGCTTGGCTCTCTTGAATAAGGTTCAGTGGGCTGTGGAAGTTCCCGCCCTCTGTCGGAGTAGTCTTGCTGGTATTGGTTTGTCCCCGACACTTCAGAATGTCTCGCACGAGAACGGTGCCTGTCCTCAATCTCTCGAGGTGCTTCGGTGTACCTTCTTGTCGCTTTTCTACGTATGTCTTGCAGTGTCGGGCCTGGACTGGGCTCTTCGAACGTGCTGATCTCACGTGGGGTAGACCGGACTGGGTCTGGAAGCTGTTTGGTTCGTTCACGTTCGTAGTTTTGGTGGTATCCGCCAGCTCCATGGCGCCCTTCCGGCTCATTATAGGTGTAACCTTCTTCCGGGAGGGCCTGGAGCGATGTGCGCGGATCCGATGGAGGATATACGCTCTGTGGTCTGCCATCGACCAGCGAGGAGGTTCTTTGGCGATGTCTCCTGGGTGCGGGTGAAGGTGAAGGTGAAACATCCACCTCGGAAGAAGACGAAAAGTCAAAACTGTCACGAGAGCGTGAATCTGATGGAGTATGGTAAATCGAGAGCCTGCTGGCGGGTTCCTGTCTTGACGCAGGCCGAGCGGGAGAACTGATGTGGGTCCGCTCAAGCTGGGTTGTCATGCTCTCTACTCGTCGACGCGTATTGGAGCGGGAAACCTGCTGGCTGGTTGGCTGTGGATATTGCTGCGACCCGTAGGCTGGCTGCGTCGCCGGTTGGGTACGGGGATCTTGCTGAGTACAGTCGGAATGACGACCAGTCCGCTGCGCTCGCACATCGTACTCCTCCTGGTAAACTCTCGAATCAGGTTGTTGCAGAGAGTACGTTCTTCTCCGAATTTGTTGATCTAGCGCTTGGTGGTCCCATTGCTGAGAGCGAAGCTGGTGTTCGGAGGCACGAGTTGGAAGAGGGTTCGAAGGAGCCGGAGGAGCGGGTGTAGCGCTGTAGTAGGGAATCCCAGCATCGACTGTGTGCGATCTGTGGTGATGCGCATAGGGCTGGGGAGAGGGAGCTTGTCTCGTTGGGAAAGATTGATGGTGAGGCGGCGTATATCCCGATGCTGGGTTTTGCCAGGCGTTCGTCTGAGAATACTGCCGTGCTCTGGGGTCCTCATACACTTCAGCGCCCCAAGCTCCAGCTTGGTGAGGTACTGATGGAGCCTGGGATGGAGGGTAGCGAGCTGGACTTCCCGCTTGCCCGTAATACGCTGGCTGATCATAGGACTGTGCCCGCTGGTGAGAATGGCCGGGCGACGCGTAGTATCGGTCTGTTGAAGGCGAGGGATACTGCGGTTGAACATCGTTCCAGTGGGTCGGGGGATGGACTGGTTGTCGATAAGGATCGTGGAGTTGAGGGGGAGCTGTATATGGTGGCATTTGGGGAGCAAGCCCGTATGGATCACCGCTGTTCGGAGTTCGATAGTCGTAGCCTCCAGGGTTTGCAGACGTGTAATAGTCTTGTGGATACGCAGAAGTTGGTTGGTGGTAAGAGTTGGGTGTTGTTTGGGGCCCATAAGGGTCTGCCGAAGAGGGTCAGCCGACAAACCAACCGTCTTTTGTACGCAATGAACTGACCATAAGACGAAGAACGCCAAGCCGGATCCGCGGCCGGCCTGTCTGAGTAGTAAGAGCCTAAATTTTGGCCCGTGCCATGCTGTGGCGAGTGTTGATACTGGTCGTAGGCGTACGACCGTTCCCTCAGCGGACTAACGTGAGGACTAGGAACGCGTCCCATGGGTGATGGATCTCGCGACGGAGGCATAAGCTGTGGACTAGGTGACCGACTGTATGCTGAGCCACTTCCTGCAGAGTGTCGTCCTCTCCCTCTTCGGTCGTCTTGGCCAGGCACCATCAAACCAGCCTTTAAAGTTGGTTCGCGGTCATTGCCTGGTTCGTCCTCGTCGGAATCGTCTTCGTAGAGCAGCATGTCCTTGGTACCAAACTCGGCAAAAGACGGCAAGCCTTTCTCTTGGACGGCATGAGTCTTCTTAAAGGCATCTGCCCTGGCTACCTGCAGCTCTGACGGAGCCTCCACTGGAGGAGGTCTCGCTGGGGACCGTTCTTTGACAGGTTTTCTCTTCACCAGTTCCTTGGGTTTTGCATCTTTTGTTTCTTTTTCGAATTTCTTGGTTTTGGACCTGCCGATCAAGCGAAGCATTGGGAAGGAGATGAAGGGATGGGAAGGGAGTGTTGGAAAGTTGAACCAAACGGTGTTTGATCAGCCGCGGGAACAAACAAGCCAAAATCGCTGACCTATTCGGAATTTCGTTCTATTCACGACTGCACTCCTTATTTTTACTCCTCTTCGGCGCTGCGAAGTTCTTCGACCATCCAAGGCCCATCGTCGACCCCTTCGTTCACTTCGAAGACTGGGCTTTAGTGACTGGATCACCACCTTCTTTTCTTTTCGTTCTTCGTTGCCAACTCCCATGTCGTTTCCACCTCCATCTCCTCAGCGATACCACTCAATCGACGTCCGTCCTTCAGGAGACTCGGACGAGGGTACGTCCCCTCAGACTACCTATCCTCCAGCCCATATACCGCCAGATCCTTTTGGCTCACAAACCAACCTCAATGGTCAAGCTGCTGCGCGGTATCCCCCTGAGCGTCATGCTCATTTCGGGAACAGTGCATCAAGCATCTCACAACGTTATCGAGCCAACGCAAGTGGCACTCAAACGCCCGTCACCTCGGATGACAAGCATGCAGGAGGCTCATTCCAAAAGCTGGATGAGAAGAAACATACCAAGCATCCCAGCACAACTATGAACCGGCTGACAAGTTTCGACATGCTGTCCGCTGCCGAGACCTATGACACCCGGAACGCCTCTGAAGCGGCAAGTCGTTGTCCAGCGTTGTCACCACGCCCAACATCTCACGCTTGACCCTTTCATACAGCACCTCAAGTTCGCAGATGGGGATTTCGTCGTGCGTAATTTCTAATAAATTCGTAGAGGCGATTCAGCCACTAATGATTATCCACTGAAGACCACCCCAGTTGGGCGCGTTTACGCCGTAAGTTACCGCCCATTCGACCGCATAATCATTATGGCTGACATCTCTTCAGTATTTACTGAACTTATCAATAGGTTAGTCCAGTATGAACCTTAGTGACAGACATACAGACTGACAATGCGTATGATGAACCTTCAGTCACTCGATGGATACTGTAAGTGCCCATACAGCTTGTCGCATTCACTCCAAGGTCTTATGGCTCCTGAAATAGATACATCGTACCTCTTGCTGCAATACGTACGTTTGTCAGGGAAGATCATCCTATTTGTTACTTACCGCTTGTTTTGTCCAGTTTGGATACCAGGAATTGTTGGTCTTACCGCGGCTCCTAACGCAAACGTGTGGCACGTAAAGCTCGTTTGGTGGAGTATTTGGCTTACCGTCCTGTGGGGAGGCTGGTGGGGAGCACTCGCTTTCTCTATGATCCTCCCGAAAATCCTTCGTTGGTCAGTCGTTCGCTCTCCCGCGAACGGGTTAAAATTTTGACGCAATTTACCTCAGGACCATTGGCATCGCAGCTGTCTCCTCAAGGCATTATATCGGGTGGTTCGAGGCCTTGAACCGGTTGGTGACCTGAGGCAGTTAGGCTACTTAGCAAGCTGAACACGTATGTATGCTCGACAGTTATATCGCCCTCTACGCCTGGGCCCTTGCTTCCTGGATCTCCTATCAACCACTGATCAGGACCAAAATCACCGACACTGATGAGGCGCAATTCCCGACCTCGGGCAAAATCCTTAGTATCATCGCGCAGCTGCTTTTCGGCATCATGCTTTGCACTGCTGTGCTACTGGCTGAGAAGTTTGCCATCCAATTTATCGCTTACAAGTTCCACCAACGAAGTTATGCAGGCTAGTGTCGTCTATTCTCGATTATATCTGGACACGCCGCTGAACAACCTTAACTTCGACAATTCAGATCGCATCGCGGAGCAGAAAATGAATATAAAGTGTCTAGTGATTTTGTATGCAAACTCATCCGACCTTCCTGATCGAACGGACACCCTCAAGGATGGAGAGGCAAGCAAAGGCCCTATCGTAAACCCCAAGAAGATCTTCAAGAATGTTTTGAAAGGTTTCAGAGGCGTGGCAGAAGGTGCAACGACGGCCTTGGGCAACGTTGCCAGCGAAATCACCGGCAGTTCAACGCTCCAGCCAAGTTCACCAGAAGCCAAAGTCTACACTGCTCTCGCCAGTGCGAATAAGACGCGTCTCCTTGCGCGAAGGCTGTTTTACTCTTTCCGACAAGAAGGAAAGACTGAGCTCACCTTGGGTGACATTGCACGATTTTTCCCGAATGTCGAGCAAGCAAGAATAGCGTTTACACTATTCGATAAGGATGACAATGGCGATGCTACCAGGGAAGAGATCGAGTTGGCCTGCTTGTAAGTGGTTATTATCTCTTTCGGGGACAAGCGCTGAGATATTCGGTATTGCGTCGCTAGGGATGTTCACCGAGAACTGCTCAGTCTGTCGGCAAGCATGAAGGATATCGACTCCGCAGTCGGTCGCTTGGATAACATCCTGATGTCGCTCTATGTTGTCGTTGCCGCCTTGATCATGGCAGTCTCCTTGGTACGAGCGGCTTCCTGTCTGGCCGAGATCTGGCGAGTGAATTATGATTCGAACAGGATGCGTCATTCACCAATCTTCTAACGGGAGCTGGCACTCTTATCCTCGGTGAGTGAGGGTGACCAAATACCCTGCACCACTTCAATTCACACATATCGTGTTTTCAGGTCTCTCCTGGCTCATCGGAGGTTCAGCTTCCGAAGTGCTTTCGTGCGTGGTAGAAAATATCCCATTCTAGTCTTCCAAACGCTCACCATACGACCTCCAGGAGTATCATCTTCTTGTTTATTAAGCATCCCTATGATATGTAAGCTCTTTCAACTCTCAATGGGTCGTTATTCTGATGATTATGCTCGACGAAACAGTGGAGACAGTGTGGAGGTTGGGTATGTCATGTGCGGACGGAACGCGCGACTTGTTCTGCTCACTGCGATCACGACATTATAGAAATGAAACCTACACTGTAAAGGAAATCAGACTTCTGTCTACAATCTTTATCGACAAACACGGATGCTTTACACAAGCACCACACTCGTCTCTTACAGAACAGGTACGAAGGATGCACTATCGTTTGAAAACTTTGGCTTCGCAATCAGCTCAACACCTAACCTTGCAGTTCATTCGGAATCATCGTCGCAGCGGGCCCGAAAGTGAACCTTTCGAAATGGATGTGGCTTACGATACTACTTTCGAAAAGATTGAGGAGTTACGTGCCAAGATGCTCGCGTTCGTGGAAAGTCGTCGACGCGATTTCCAGCCAGTTTTCGATATTTCTGTCTTGGGTAACCATGTTCGCCATCTCTACATTTGAGGATACAGCTGACAAGGCGTCCAGACCTTCCCGGCCAGGAGAAGATGGTATTGAAAGCCGACATCAAGTACAAGTCCAATAATCACCTGGGAGCGCTGAAAGGTCGGTCATTCTCACTTGCCTATAGTAGCGACGTGTTAATCGGACGATCCTTTGACAGCGAAGCGGCGTAATATGTGGATTTGTTGCTTGAAACAATCGATGGCCGAAGTTGGTATATTTGGACCTTCTGGCAATCCGAATGCGTATGTCATGGACGAATAGCTGCACATAGATGATACTGACGTTCCCTCCTTCAGCGTCGCTGGTCCCGCCAAGTACACTCTTGTTCCAATGGGAAGAAGTTAATTCAGGCAATCATCCTCCAGCCGAGTCTGGCGGAGGAACCATTCGGGAACCGATCATCCCTCGAACCGACTTCAATCTGGCTGACAAAAATGCCGCTCTCAAGGACTCGGCGGACGACATTTGGGGCGAAGGGGAAGAGCTCAACCTCACCAACCCCAAGCAGGTGCCGACACGCCCAACCGTATTACCTCCCTCCAGTACAGGTGCCCGAAACCGGCCGCGAGCCGACACGAGGGGACCCGCTACGGAGGAATATGAGATGCGGCCGGGTGGACCTAACGCACCTCAGTAACTGTAACGACTCTCCTTCCTTTCCTTCTGATTATATTGCCCTTTCACAGTTCTCTCGTTTTTGGGTCCCCGCTCGGTATTTAGTCTACGAACCACATAACTTTCCTTGGTCATTTTTACGATGAGATAGGTAATCGAGTCGATATTCCCCAACTATGTATATGTGTTTGGGTAAGGGCGAGACGCCTGCTAGAAGCACAAACATGGGCGCAATGATCTTGGCCTGCCCAATCTCACATATGGTCCCCAGCCACGTCCCATTTGGACAGGGGGTGTTGAGTGAAGATTTGACTAAGACGAGGGCTAATCGCATCCTTCGGCGACCTTCTCTCTCTGATCCAGCTCGTATCTGATCCCAAGGATGAGGGATGTGTGAAAATAAACATATGATACGATGACAGAATATGTACTGCAAACCCACATCTCCACAAGGATTAGAAGATGTAATGCCCATACAAATAACTCTAACTACAACCAACTTAAACGAGAGGATTTACCGAGAGAATGTGTTATACAAAGGAGGGTGGGATGACAGGGTATTTTTAAGCGTTTACGGCCCAGCCGCAGCGGCGTAATTCCAATTGTACTGTGAAGGACTGCCGGTGTATGTGACAGCTCCTTGGACGCTGAAGACTTGAACGCCATTGCGAGTCAACTTAGCGGTGACGCTGGATGCTTGTGCGAGTCCGAGAGTGAACTTGTTGACTCCGGCGGAGACGCCGAACGTGGAGGAGGAAGAACCCATCGTAACTGAAAGCGACCCGGAACCCGTGGAGAAGAGAACAATCCAGAGGGAATCGCTCGTCTGTTAACGAAAATTCCGCACGTAGGTTAGCCGACCGTCCCCACTCTTTTGCGGGTCCTCGACGAAGGCTGTACTCACCCAGTCCCAGTTGGTCGGCTTGCCAAGTCCGTCATTACTCGCGCTTGCACCCTTGGAATGCGGTCTGCCCCAGAAGAATATCTTGTCGGAAGTGATGGTTGGGTATTGGCCCGTCTTGAAAGCCCATGCGTAATAACCCGTCATCTGAAGGAATGGCGTATGGTCGAATCCTGTTACCCAATTGGTGCCGGAAGGCATGTCTTTTCCGATGGGTCCGATGTAGGTGGACTCCCCATAGTCTGCGGATACGAAGAATCAGCAACGCGTCCGACGATAAAACATAGAAGCACGGCGTACCGTTCCAGGTAACGATTTGCACTGCATCGACCAGTGCGCGGTGACTAAAGAGGTCCTCCCAACGGCGGGCGTAAAGATGGTCGTCTGACCGCCAGATGGAGTTGCGTCCGCTGTAGTGCTGTAAAGACGCCAAGACCTTGAGTATTGAGAATAAAGTACGTTCGGTCCCTAACAGTACGTACCACGAAGAAGAGAGGCGAAACCGTGGTCATGTAAACATCTGGAGGACGTGACAACCCGCTTCGCGAAATCCGATAGTCATCTTCGGACCAGTCCAACACGTTATTACCCTTCGGCCAAGCACCGCCCCACTATTTAAATCGTCGTATTAGCAAATTGCCGGGACTCGTTTCAGACGCAAAAACTCACCAAGAAATCCCCATTTATGCTCGGGAACATGTCCTTCATCTTGGTATTCGTCTCGTCGTTGAAGAAAGCCGGAACGAACTTGATTCCAATCCCGTTATTCCTCAACACGCTGTTCCACTGCGAATCCGATCGGCAGCTACCCCCGTCGAAGGTTTGGACCCACATATTCCCAGACGAATCCTTCAATTGAGCGGCGTGGTTCTTGTACTTGTTGATATTCGTTGTGATAATGCTGTTGTCGGAGCAGCCTAGGACCGTGAAGTCCAGTGAAAGGAGCATTTTGAAGCCAGTCCCAGAGGAGGAAGCGGCATCGTAGGCAGAATCCATTTGACCGGCTTGCCAGCTGTCGTACCCAAAATCGAGTGCGAACGCGTCGATGCCTTGAGCAGAGGCCATTTTAATCTCGTTGATCCATTGTTGCGTGGTGTACGACTGCGATGGGAGTTAGGTGAGCTGGGATCGTCTGATCTTGTAGGGGTTTCGGACGAGAACTCACGTATGTATTGCCAACAATGACGTGTGCGATAATAACCTTGCCGGTATTAGACCCGTTCGTTTGGTACCATAGCCCGTTCGTACTCGTCGACTGGGTGCTTGTGGCTGTAGTGGAAGTCGTAGTTGACGTTGTGGACGACGAACTAACAACCGACGTCGTCGGAGGTCCTTTACACTTTGATTTCGTCCCGTCATAATAAATCTCCAAAGACCACGACCCTCCACAATATTGACTCGAGTTGCCCGTGCACGTCATTTGACATTGGTCCATGGAGAGTTTACTTCCAGAGTCCGAGGAAGTCAACAAGGAATCGTTGCACCAACATTCCGAGCCCGTTTCCAAGCCGGCGTAGCAGTAACCCAAGCTAGCGCATTGAGCGAAGCAAGATTGGATGGTGCGGGTAGACGTATCAGCACCTTGACCTTGCGAGAGGACGCGGTTGTAAGAGTCGCGGTAACACCCGAGGGAAGTGTAGGTGGGGCTAGGAGATGCGCTGGTTGTGGACGTTGTTGAAGTGGTGCTGGATGAAGATGACGTGGACGAGATGGTGCTTGATATGGCAGACGACGTGCTGATTGATGAACTGGTCGAGGAGATGGTGCTGGCAATGGACGACGAGGCTGGCGATGGGGTGTACTTGTACACGCTCAACGCCCAGCTACCTCCGCAAATAAGACCACTATTTCCCGCGCAGGTGGAAGTACATCCACTCGATGACGTTCCACCATTTGTTAGGGTGTTGCCGCAATAGCACTGACTGCTGTACTCCTATCGAAATAAAAAGACAGTTGATCAGCACATCTCGGGGCAGCAAAAGTCAAGCATGCCACTCGAAAACAAGGAGATGGGACGCACTGTTCCAGCGAAGGTGTATCCTGCGGCGTAGCACTTGGACTGACAAAGAGCGGGAGTCATACTTGAATCGCTGTAGGATTGGGCGTTGAGGGTGCGTGCGCTTTGGTCGACGATGCATCCCACGGACGACCAGCCGTAGACTGCAGAGGAAGTGGGTGATGTACTAGTAGTGCTCGTTGTTGCTATCGAAGAAGTACTTGAAGAGGAAGTCGTGGAGGAAGAGGACGATGAAGAGGACGAGGTCGATCCGCCAGCCAACTTGAAGACGTTCAACGCGTAGTTTCCGCCGCATATCAAGCTACTATCACCAGCACAGGCGTAGGTGCATCCAGTGGACGACGTACCCCCGTTCGTCAGGGTATTACCGCAATAACATTGCTTGCTATATTCCTAAGTTATGTAAACAAGGTCAGTTGAAATGGAGACAAGGCATCAGAAGGAGCCCGAAATCACTCACTACTCCAGCATAGGAATAGCCAGCTGCAGCGCATTTGGCTTGACAAAATGCGGGGGTCATGCTAGTCGCGTCGGAATAAGACTGGCCATTTAGGGTGCGAGCACTTTGGTCGGCGATACAGCCGACGGATGTCCATGTTGGAGATGCGGAGGCGCTGCTGGAGGTGGTGGACGATGAAGTAGTGGAAGTGGTAGAGGCAGTAGAGGTTGAAGACGTAGTAGACGTGGTCGACGTCGTGGTCGTCGTGGTCGATGCCGTTTTCTGGTAGACATTGAGTGCCCAGCTACCACCACAAATTTGCGACGAATCCCCGCCGCAGGTACTCGTACAGCTAGAAGATCCCACGTTCTTGCTTAATGAGTTTCCACAGTAACATTCAGTTCCGTATTCCTAAAAAGGAGTTATATAAGGAACCAATAGTTCAGTTTAAGGCACCGATAAACTTCCACTGACTAATGACAATGGCCACTTACAACTCCCGCCATAGAATAACCTGCTGTCGAACACTTGGATTGACACAGCGCAGGCGTCATCGCGTTGTCTGTATAGTAACCTCCTTTGAGTGTTCGGTCATCTTGATCTACAAAGCAGCCAAGACTCGTCCACCCTGCGGAGGCCGTGGAGGATTTCGTAAATAGGCCAATCTTATTGCCGTCGCCACATTTTTGCGTGGAGTCGCCTGTTCGTGAGAGAGAATGAGCGAAACAAATCCAGGAAAGGATACTGTACGGCATCAAGACAGGGGTGGGAGCTGACCTGGACACGCCATGTTGCAGGACGTGGTGACCTGCGGATTGTTCAAGATGTTTCCGCACCAACACTCGACGCCGTACTCGACGCCTGCATAGGTGTATCCTTGGGTGTTACATTGAGCGACGCAGGTGTCCTGGGTGTTTGAGGAACTTGAGGATATCTTGGTGGAAAGAACGCGGGAGCTGCTGGGATCGCTGTAGCAGTTGGTATACGACCATCCTGTCGGCAGAACTGGAGTCGCAGCTCTGTGCCGATGGGACTGGAGCCAGCGGAAACCTTGTGCGTACGGACTGTCGAGACGATATGGACTTGCAGAAATGATTGGAATGAGTGAGAAAAGAGAGAGGGTGTGAGAGATTGTGACCATCGTTTCCGAATGCTTCCGGTCAAAACGACCGAGGGAGTGCCCAAAAAAAGAGAGGAAGTCGCCTCCGGCAGGAGGGAGGAAGTTGTGGTGGAGGTACTTGACAGCAAACGATCAACCTTATACGGCTGATGTGCCGGACTTGGCGGCGGTGCGGAGACCGTGCTCCTGAGATCAGGGTCCCAATATGTGCCTGTCGCGACGAGCGGATTAGCGCGTACCTCGAATTTCCCCATATGACAATTCTGACTGGCGGGCGCTTCTTCAAGGGATACAAAAGCGGCCGCCGGGATCCACGACTTGTAAATGTTCACGGGCGGACGCAAAAAGAGGGCGACTTCAAAGGCCAGGTTTTCGATTTTTCTTTGGAGTCCCAGACACAGAGTCAAGTGACCTTATTCCTCAAAGCGTACACACTTCTATTGGTAACTACAGCAACGCAGGGCGCTGCAAGACTGGAATTAGCGTGCCATCCTATGCCGTCCCGGCAAAATAACTACGGCATCTCGGCATTTACATACCGCGAGAGTTCTATTCGGAAACACAAAGGCGCTCGCATGGACTATTTAATGAGTCGTGGGGCTGTTACGCGGGGGAAATGACCAGAGAGCACTGGCCACCTCTCAGTAATAAACCCTTCGTTCCTCCCTTCCAGCAGGAAAATTGTATCTAACTCGGGCGCCACAATCTCCCTCAAAACTATCTCCACCTGTTGATCCAGCAACCCCTTCAGCTTCAACTCTTTCAGAAGAGGGAGGCTGGTCGGTCCCTTGGGACGAGCTCCGTTTTCCTCCCAGAACCTGATGTACAATGGAAAGTTAGAGTATAGTCCAATAAAAAGCTTCTTCAAGGTGGTAAATCGGGAGAGGGCGTCGAAGAGTCGGTCCATTACGAGGACGCCTTGGAATTGCGTGTAGACGAGTTGGAGGTCCTCGATCTGGAAGAGGTGTGTGTTCGCCCAGGAGATATCGACATTCCCGACGTTCAATTTCTTGAGCGATGGTACCTTGAGGTTGTTCCCGCGTTGAGATGTGATAGTCGGAGAGATCTCTGGGGACTTCTCCAAGACGAGTTCCTCCAAAACGGCCATCTTATTGATCTCCGACCAAAGGACGTCGACGCTTCCCACCGAGACTACACACGTGAAGCTCCATATCCGCTCCAAATGGCCGTCGAATAAGGTGATCACTCGGAGACACCCAATGGACGACCTCCGACCGATGATAACCGATACAGGAATTGTCTTGGACCTCGCCAAGTAGGATGCCACTTTCTCCTCGAGGTATTGTATGTACGGTGGGAGGAAAATTCGAGTCCAAAGCGTCGGAGTGCCAAACGCGAGGTGATACCAGTCTTTGGACACCAGCATCAACGTGAGTGGGTTCAAAGAACACGGTAGAGCCACGCAGGCTTCGAACACACGTCCCACAATTTCGCTCGGAAGGTCGTTGATTCGAAAAGGTGTCGCAGGGTTATGTTGAGGTGTAAATGGAAAGCCGGAAGTCGAATTGGTTGACCGCTGCTCCGCGGACATCGTTATTTTTTGAGGATTTACTCTCCTGTACGGGGGGCCGTCATGATTCCAAGTCAATACACTGCTGACGAGAGTTAAGCTTACAGGTTCTTGTTCGGTGGATCGTAGAAGTCAGGTTTGGCTCCACTTTGCGGAGTGGAGGTGATGGTCGGGAGGATGTTCGGATTTGTGAAGGCCGTTGTTTAGTCTGGCCACAGACTGTAAGCGAGCCCGACGACTAGAGGGACCCTTCTTCGAGACTTTAATTCAATCAGTGAAAAGGTTCGTCGTGGTCACCATCCGGGTCTGCCCGTCCGAGTTGTCCACATTCCGGTTAGCCTCAACGCCGCGGTCGGAGGAACACAACGTCATACAGAGGTGTGGGCTCGATCCTCTTGAAAATCACGAGAGAAGGTGAAATTAAGGCAATGTATAGTACGAATGAAGTGCAACTGGTGGGGGCGAAAGCCAAACGATAGTTGGGACAGAGCCGTGCTCGCATTATGCCACTTCTAGGGGATGGACTGACATAGGTATTTCACAGAAAAAGCTCTAAGGGGGGTTCAATCTATCGAATTGGTATAACCTGGAACAGGTGACGGATCTCTGTTGGTGTTTTGAGACTCACGACTTCGGTAACTGGGGCGGGGAATACGGTTCGCGCACTGCTGACACATCTCCCGTTATGAAGAACACAGGAGCTACACAGCGAGAGGAAGATTTCAGCGCCCCTCGTTCGTTCCTTTAAGCCTCCTTCGCCGATTGCTATGCAATCGAGAAACAGATCCGAAAAAGGGGGATCCGACGCACACAAGTTGTGGTTCACCGACTCGGAGCCATCCGGGTTGATCCACGCGGGGTAATTGTTTTGTGTAACTGGGTCTAACGCCCAAATAGCGCTCTGCGCTCTTGAAGCACTGCGTATCTTAGAGGTAACCTTGAAGGAATCATATGGACCGTCTTGAGAGATGGGTCCAGCTGGAAATTGGGTTGTTCCTCAACCCCACAAGCATGCCAACCAAAAATGTACACGATGATCATTTTTTCAATGACAGAAAGAAACGTGAAGGTCCGTAAAGAAAAAGTCCAAGTGGGTAAACATGAAGGGGGCGTCAAAGTAAACATGAGACAAGTCCATATTCATATAGGAGAAGAGGGTCGATCAAGATTCAACAAGACCAGCTCTTAGGCCTCGACGAAGTCACGCTTGCCCGTGATACGAGAGAGGAGGCTGCGCTTTTCCTCGATATCTTCCTCGGAGTCATCTTCGCCGCGCTTGTAAGAGCCTCCATCGTGATATTCGTTCTTTCCGGTCTCCTTAGCCTTCTTGAGGAACTAAAAGGAAGGAGAGAAGAGCGTGAGCAATCGCCAAACGCGGGCACCGTATCAGTCGCTTACCTTCTTGAAGGTGTTACCTTTCTTGGGCGCGTTCACAGCGAAGACCATGCCGGAGGGGCAGTGATCAACCTGTTCGCAGTGAACCCAAATAGGGTCCTCCTGTAGAATCATATGCATTAGCGCATAGAGTTGATATACCGCAACCTTGGAATAAACGCACGTTCTTGACCTTGATGGTGAAGGTAGGGGACTTCTTAGAATCCATTGCAACGGGCATGCTGATGGCAGGTGGCGCTGTCAGACGGCCTCGCACTTTCCGAGTGGAGTGCAATTGGAACTTACAATCCCGAGTCGAAGCCGCCTTTAAGCGGGTCGCAAGGATAGTCAAAAGAGCTCTGAGTAACGGTGTGGTTCTTGAACTGGAAGTGGAACTTGACATGGTCTCCGACTTGTGCGTGAACTTGGTTTGGCGTGTAGACAAGCCCAGCCGCTCCGCCGACAATAACGTCGTGAGTTTTGGACTTTCGGGCCTCGCCGAAGACAGCAGAGGACAAGATGGCGAGGGAAGCGGTGAGAATGGACGTGAAAAGCATGATTAAAATGGAGATTGAAGTAAGAGTTGGAAGAAGAGGATCTAAAGAGAAGAGAAGAGGAGCTGAAGAGTGATGATGAGGGATAGGGAGCAAATTTGACGTGCTCTTTTATATCCTGTAATGCATCATAGCTCAGCCTTCACTCGCAGGACTTCACCCGGCCTGTGAGACCAGGAAGCGCTGCAGCTGCAGTTTTTGGTCTTGGCGAGCTTCGCTTTTGCCCGTGTGACCGACTAAGCCGTGGAAGTAATCAGGCATCGCAATATCAGAAAGATATAGCGTTGAGTTTAATCTTCTGTGATCAGCAACTCGGATGGAACCCAACGGCCAGTGTCAGCTTCGCCACCTCCATCATTACCGTTCCATTGGGAACCCGAAAGCCCCCGTTTGTAGAGTACTTTAGAACCCTCTGTCATTAGGGATCCTATACAAGTTCAAAGTCACAAGTTCGCTTAATCTGAGGCTCGTATAAGCTTCATGATCATCGAAAGCAAGTCTGAGCACCAGGAGACCACGGCGATTAGCTGGGGCGATGCTAACCCCTCTACCTGAGCGGCAGTGTGCTTTGGCGATATCGTGACCTGGAGGATATCACCCCACCCAGCCATCATAATAAGAAGCGATGAAGTCTTGGCATCTGCTTGGTTTGAGTATGTCCGTTCGGCAGGAGGACAGAGTCCAACAGCCATATGTATTGGAAGGGGTTGGATCTTGGAAGCCGTACAGCGTTCAGGCAGGGTTGAGGCAGAGCGGTGGCAGACAGAACAGGAAACTCAAGGATTGTATGAACCGCCCAAAAGAGATCCGGGCCGATAGTTGGCTCACGGATGTAAACCCCTTAACTCCGGCGCGAGCTCCTTCGGGCCGCGATTGAGGGGGGTACCCCCTCATTTCTCACCATTTCGGCTTCTTTCGCTTAGTTACTTAATAGATAGGTACTCAAGAGGAAATGTAATGAGATTGCTTTCACTAGTTAGCGGCTAGTAACCTAGTTGGTGCTTCGTGCAGGCTGCTTTCTGAGGGAGGGACCAAACTAGATCTCATTCCGGAAGGAAACATGTAATACCTATCCGGATTTCGGGCTGCAGTCACCAAACTTGGACACAAGTCTATTTTAAATGTATCCTATAAATTTTGGTGGTCATGAAGGCTCTGGGCGGAGTTCGACGGCAGCATCTGCTTCCGCTCTCCGCAGGGAGAGCATGCAGCTGACGGTGCTTGCCGCCGTGGGCAAGCTCAATCTTCCCCCGTTTCAGTCCAATCTGCAATCTGAATCTCATGGACGCAAGTAGCCAGCGGAACTCGCCATCATAGTCGACTTTGTCGTCGGTCTTTGGGGAGTGGAGGACGTTGTTGTGCAGCAGTGCCCTGGGCCCTGCAAGCGTGGAAGCACGTTGTGGCGTTCACCCTCTCGAAAGGATTGCACTCGCAATATCTCCCCGCATTGAGAAATTTTGAGCCACAAACATCCAACTGAAGGTCGAAGATATGGTGTTTTACCTAAACCTGAGCTCCCGTCATTGGTTAGGGGGAAGAGCTATGAAGGAAATTTGTGATGGTCGTGTCGGTGGCTTCTTAGGGCACGGCTATTAGAGTTGATTTTGTACTTTTCGCGTTGGGAGTCGGCATAAATGTTAGAAAAAGAGGTTGCTAAAGCTTATACTAGTCCATTGAGTTGGAACGAAGTGGCGGTGAGGGAGGAAACCAATGGGAAAGTCACCCTTTCAAGGGTATGTATTGATCTTCCTACTCGTTTATTTGTTTTAGGAATTGTACTGAGGCATTTGCATTACATTCGGCAAATTCATTAGCATACGTAATCGATGTATGTGGTCTCTAGCCAACCGTCGGTATACCCTTGGTACGGCTGACGTAGTCCTGAATAGTGTCCCATTTCCAAAGCGACTCTCTCGGATTCACGAGGTCGTTGACGTTGTTGTCAGAGTAGTCTGCAGCACCTGCTGCAAAGGCATATCTATGGGGATGACGATACTTGGGTGAGATATCTATCCCTCCTGAACCCACGAGAAACACGGCTGGATCGACATGTACGTACCGGCCAGCACTGAGCCTATCGTCTTCCTTTTCAATCTTCTCTTTAATGACGTTGATGTCGCCGATATTGATGGTAATTTTTTCTCCCCTCTCCTTTCCGATAAGCTCGGCTAGGTCGACCCAAGAAATGGCGCCTCCGCTCAAGCGAACGTAGTCAGGGACGGAGGCAGGATCCTGGGTCGCGAGGACGACCATGCTTGCAACCGACAAGCCAATATCACGGATGCTGGTGTACGAGAACTTTTTTGCTGGGTCGCCGAAGAGGTTGAAGACACCATTTTGGACATCGACTCCGATGAGAGGCTGAAGCAAGATTACGGATCTGTCAATCACCTGCGTGGCAAGTTCGAGTTGTTGAGAAACTCAGGCACCCACAGCCATTTGGAAGAGGACTTCAAGGAATGCCGCGGTGTATATCGAAATGACCTTCATTGAGCCCCCGTTCAGCTCTCGGGCATATGTCGACATGATATTCTTGACCGCGTACGGCTTCCCGTACGAGCCTAGCGGCTTCAGGTCCCTAGAGCCAAAGCATCAGATATATATTCGGCACCCGGAGACGCGAAGAAAATACGTGGAGCACGCCTACGCACATGCCAAACTCGTTAGGGATATACACCTTCACCCCTGCCTCGGCCGCTGCCTTGGCACAGCTATCGTTAACCTCCTTAGGAGCCGCCATCCCGAGGACATTTACGACGGCATCGACGCCTTCCAATGCTTTTGGGGTAATCTCGCCGTCGTATATCTCGGCCCCTTGAGATCGAAGCTCCACCGCCGTACTCGACGACGGTTGGCGAGTAAAGACGATGATGCGCTTGACTTGGGATGGGTTAAATGTCGGAGACAAGAAGGCTTGAGCGACAGCGAGTCCTAAAGATGAGAAGCATGAGTAATTGTGGATCGTTGTCAAACTCGAGAGCTAGGGCGAACCAAGGTGACCGGTGCCTCCAGCAATAGCAACAGTGATGGGCGACATTGAGGCAGTGGAGTTGAACGTGTAAGAGTGAGGGACTGGGAACTGATATTTGCTTCAACAAAGATACCTCGGGCGCTGAGCCGTTTAAATACCAGAGATTCGAGCCTCGTCACAGTGGTTGGCCTTGCGTAACGGTCATTACGTTGGAAGCACCTTGACATGATCTATACTACGAGAAAAGCTTTGTCAGACGGCGAAAAAGCCGGGAACGAATAACATACCCCAGAACTCCATCTGGTCTCATGAGATAAACGAGTGAAGATTATCCAACTCTCGGTTTCTTGATGATTATGGCCGTGCCTGAGGAGTTCGTCCAGCTAGATCTCCTGGACGTTCAGACAGCGAGATGAACTGACACACACACGCACGCATTACAAGTTCGTGCATACGTAATCATCCCTTTACTCATGGCCATTTGAACTGAGTAATATGCTTACGTGCTCAGAATGACTTTTTCTCTAGTCGAAAACGTTTTCCTCAGGCCATATTAATGAACACATAATTTCTATAGCATAAGCAACAGGATTCTTTGTTTCCAATAGAGGGTATGGGGATCCATAAAAAGTATCCGCGCACTCCCAAGGGATGGCGGATAGCTCGGGGAGTATCCCTGTGCAATCTAGAATTAATTAGGAGACAACAGCGCATGTGAGGCACATTGAAACATACCTTATTATCTATCTGTCATAATCTCTACTAATGCTCATAATAGCTCCCGGTGCCTCTAGACGCGTCGTGGCATTGGAGGTAGACATCCCTCAAGAATGCAATCAACCAAGGTTACTTCTTTCAGCCTGGTCTGCACCTATCCGAGTTATCCCCAGTCCGCCTTAGCTTTAAAACCGCAGTCGAAGAGAAGGCAATGCCATACGGAGCTGCGGGTTCGATCTTCTTGAGAAGAAAGAGAGAAGGTGGGATTAAAGTAATGTGTAATATGAATGAAGTACTTGTGATTGATGGAAGAGAAAGCTAAACGACAGTTGGGCAGAGCTATGCTCGCATTATTCTACGGCTGGGACATCCACTGGCAGAGGTGTGGCACAGAAAAGGTTCTAAGGAATCAAATATCCCGAATCAATCAAACTGGACCGGGTAACGCGCATCTCAGTGGCGGTTTGAGACTCACGACTTCGGGGGCATCGGGTGCGGATAACCTTTGGCGCAATGCTGAAACATCTCCCGTTATAAGGAAACCGGCTGAGTCAGCTGCACAGAGAGAGAGAGAGAGAGATCAGCGCCTTTCGTTCCTTTCTATGAACCTCCTCCACCTTTCCCTGTGCAACCGAGAAGACGAAGCGGAAAAAAAGAGGGGATTCAACGTACAACCGTCAAAGAATACGATGTAGTTTGTCGACTTGGAGCCATCCGAGTTGATCACATGAGGGGTGATGCGTTGGGTGACCGAATCAAAATCCCAGATAGCGCTCTCCCCAATCGCGGGTGCGCCACCATATACCTCGAGGGAATTCTTTGGGTTCCCCACGGGTGGTCAAGCTGCAGTTTGGGGTGTTCCGCATAGATACATGCCGCTAAAAAGTAGTAGGGCGTTTTTCAGTCAGTATCAGATAGTTTGAAGGAGTGATCACTTACGTGGAGCTCCCAGGACCCAGGTTCGCTTCGTTCGCGTGAATCCCTATGGTCATAGGATTCAAACGTGAGGTTCTTACGAGCTGTAACTGTGATACTGGCTGAACATACCAGCACCGAAGTAAGGGAACGAGGTCCCGCGAAAAGCCCCTTGGTCTCGAGAATATCAATCTGCGAAGGTGAAAGGTCGCTCGGAGAGTAGGAAAATTCAACCTCAATAGCATTGTCTGGGGTGTCGTCTATCACAAAGTACGCGCCGTGAAGCCAAGCTGCGCTGATGTATCCAAGTGTGCTTCCGTCATCTGCCTTCTTGACCTGAACATTACACTTGCGACTAGCGTTGCGAGGGATACGAATCAGTGTAGCCTAGTACAGCGCGCCTAACCATCGATCAAACCCACGTGATAGGAGGCAACATTGAAGTTCCAGAACGGGGCGCCGAGGCCGCTCTAGAGCCTGTCCACAGCGTGCTAAATAAGAGTCCGTATTGGGACGGTGCTGATGCAACACATACCACGTTGGAGGGCCTTCGGCTTCATAGGCGGGAGATTCATAGCGAAGCGTTTGGCGTTGGTCATACGACCCACATTTGGCTGCACAGAGTCGGCAGGAGGGGTGTTAGGGATGGGGTTCGGGTACCCAGCCACGAGTGCTGCGGTTGCGATAGTAAGGAGTGAAGAGAGACGCATTGCTACTTTAAACGAGTGAAATGGGGCAAGGAAAGAGTGAAAGGTAGTTGGTCTGGAGAGCCACGTAAAGAGAGTATTGAGCACGGAGGGAGTTTAAATATTAGCCAAGGCGAATGACCCTTGAGACCCCGCATTTCGTCGACGCCCACCTTGCGATAATTGCGCCTACGTGACCCTTAATAAGACCCTCAACAGTAAGCAGATTTGTTTCTTCGCCAAGCACTGATTCTAATATCAATTCCCCTTTACCTTGAGATATTGAGCCCCAGATTGATGGGAGATTGATCACGCGACTTTACATCTAGTGACGCGTGACGTCAATGAGCACTCGGCGCGGACGGCAGTGGATAGTTAGGCTCACATCGGGGGCTTTTCGTATGCGTTGCAACGTTGTTTCTTCTTTCGTCCGGGGACTATCAAGGACTGCGGGATGTGGTGGTTGTATACTCGATATACAACATGTTCATTAGATTGTTCATGCATTCGACGCATCCAAAGTCGATTCTCAGTGGGAATGCAGCCAAAAGTCCTAGGATGAAGCCTGGTAAGCGATATGTCTGGCGCAATTTTCAAAGAATATAAAACTTACATAATCCAAACTCATCAATGGGGAGGGAGAGGCGAACCCGAGTTCGGAGCGACCAGCACATATGCGTGGGCAAGGCGGATGTGTCCGACCCCGTTACTAGAGAACGCCTCGGAAAACGATCATAGCATCACCTCCAGGGGTTCCTCCAATATTAGATCATAAGGTGCCTGAGGTTGCGGGTCTGCGAAGGCTTACTTTGACTGCCACGTGTGATGGCGAGTTACCGGTGCGCCGGGCCTGAGAACCGCCAAGATGTTGAGACCCTAATATGACGTAACCATATGCTCGCGCGAAGGTTCGAATTCGTCGCGTCAAGTACGCGCAAGTACTCGTGAACTGAAAATAGGCTGGGTAGGGACGGGGCGTGAGGGGAGAACAAGTTAGAAGTTACTGAGGTCGGGGTCTTCGAAATCGTCACAAAGTCTCAGCACGCGTCACTTGAGCAAAGACAGAATGCGAGCAATAACCTACTCCGCCAGAATTGAACGTCCATTGTTTTGAATGCGAGGCGGTGGAAACAGAAAAGTCTCAAAGAAGGGTATATAAGGGGCAGGCACTTAGAGACGAAGGTTTCCATTGGGTGAAGTCCAGCAAAAGTACTCTAACGAGGCGTACTACCTTGGACAGAGTGCACTTATTTCTTCGTCGGCTGCACGGGAAGAGGGGCAACGCAGGTGAAGGTCTACGGGATTTCAACTAATCAGCAACAAATCTCCAGGGTCGAATACGTTCGAGGCTTACGATTTCCGGATAAGGCACCCCGAATGTAGACTGGAACGAGCCTACATCTCCGGTGAGGGCGAATGCCTCTGTGGAAGGCAAGGGAGTTAAGCGATATATCGAGCGTAGCCGTTGGTCCATGTGGGGCGTGTGTAAAAAAACTCGGACGTACGGTTGGCATCGTTCGCATAGACGATGTGGGTTGCAGGACTGGATCCATCGGTGTTGATCCACTGAGCGGTAATCGCGTTCGTACTGGCATCGTACGTCCAGACAGCACTTTCGATGTCTTCAGGGATACCGGTGGCGGCAGTGAATGAATTGTCACCACCGCTATTCGGGGGCGATCCCGCCGGAGTTTGGGTAGTGCCCCCGATGTACGCGTAGCTGCGGTGGGTTTCACGTCTAGGTCAGCAAAGAGGGGGTTTCGCGTTGGTCGGTGACAACTGACTTGTAGCTGCCCGGGCCGAGGTTGTCGGATGTGGATGCGAAACCATCGACTGCAAAGCTAGTCAGAAACAGACGATCTCACGGATGGTCGGGGGTAATACTTACTAGCGCCGAAGAAGGGGTATGTCGCACTAGGACTATTGTCCGCGGTGAAGTCTAGCTGGCTAGTGGAAGAAGCATCCGGGGACACGTTGAAAGTGACCACGAGAGCGCTATCTTGACTAGATTGGACCTGACCATACTCGCCAAATCCATTCCAGACCGGGGAGATGAAACCATAGTCGGTTCCGTCCGTGCCCTGAACATGAATATTACATTTGCGCCTAGCACGTTTCGGGGGACAGATCCAGAAATCAGCGACCGACTGGGACGTGTTGGAATAGTGAATAAACCCACGGAACGGGGGGCGTCATGGAAGGACCACCGCGGGGTGCCGAGCCCACTCGAGTGCCTAAATATGACGTGTCGATGAGCGGAATGATAAAATCTTAATCGGGACTGGTACAGCATGTACCTCGGTGGAGCGACTTCGGCTTGAGAGGAGGAAGCCCCATAGACAAGCGTTTGGCGTTGGTCATCCGTCCAACGAGTTGTGCCCTAGAACTAGCAGGAGAGGGGTTGGAACCCGAGGTGATCGCGGATGGTGGTGGGTTGAAAAATGGGCCATCAGCGGCCGCGAGTGCTGCCGTTGCGAGGGTGAGGAGCGACGAGATGACGAGACGCATTATTAGTATATTGAAGGAATGGAAGTGAGCAAGAAAGAGCGAAAAGTTGACGGTCTGTAGAGGAATCAAAAAGAGGGGACTAAAGTTGGCGGGAGGAAAAATTTGAGAACACCTCGACATATATGTATAGCACTTGGCGTTCCTTGTTGAGTCAACCACAGAGGCGCAGATCAGCACCTTCGTAGGACCGCCGGCTCCCACAGGCAACTTGAACCACGTCGCAGATTTCCCGTCGACTCCCTTTTGGCTTGCGTCACTTGGCAGTCAATTCGCTTACCGTTGGCTTTGACCTCTTGTCAGTCGTATCTGCCAGCCAGGTGTGCTGCCAACTCGTCGCCTGGATGTCACAGTACTCATCGTGCGACTGTGACGTGAAGGGACAACGTTGCAGGCGACCCTGCCCGAAACGTTTCCCGAACGCGCTTCTCTTCCTCTCCACTCTCTTGCTTCCTTGAGACACGCTTTACGCAAGACTAAGACTCGACGGCAGTGGGTTAGAAAAATACCATCAGCTCCGGGCACGAATCCAACGAGACCAATAAAACGCATTAAGGTGAAGTCCAGAAACCAACTATAAGAAGGAGTAGGGTCTCGGACCGTCAGCCGACGGCAGCTGCGGCAGCCACTTGAATGGGCAACTTAAGGATATCAGACAGGTTGCGTAAAGGGGTCGAACTGTTTAAAGGGGTTTGATCGGGTTTGATGCAAAGGGTTTCGCACGTCCCTTGATATGGGTATCCCAGCTCGCAATGCGAAGATCCTCCGATTTCTTGAATGTGAAGAATAAATAAATCAGCTTCCTTGCGGTTGCACTGGGCCCTTTGGCTAACTATCGCGTCGGTCAACAATTTGCTCTAAATTGCTACATATGCCATGTCCGTTGAGGAGTATTTACAGGTCGAGTAGACCTTGAACGCCAGCGTAATCAAGGGTGTACTGGGCGGCAAGCCCCGAGTAACTCCACGTTCCGTTGTTGCTTTAGGTTCCAGCCGAGCTTCTCCGTCCCTGATTGCTTGAGATCTTATGCAAGAATAAGACAACGCGGCGCGTCCGCAGCCCAGTCGATAATTAAGGTGTAGTCCTCTATTTCTTGGGGGTTTCGGCGGTTTCGCGGAACGTCAACAGATCCTCCAGACATCATTGTAACTTGAATAGGCTGCTCACCTTTGTCACAAGTCCTGTCGTCCGCACTGGGAGGGGGGGAACAAACACCGGTGAGCACGATCACCCTCCACTCTAGTTCTCAGACAATTGGGGTGTTTTTGGATGCATAACGGCTGATTCTGAGTCTGGGCAAGCGTCAGGATGTCGGGCATGCGTTAGCTGCCCGTTCATGTAAGTTCCTGCAAAGCGTAAGTGGGTTGGCCACTGGGGAAGTCGCTTCACCAGGGTTTGCTACGAGAGGAGCCATCTGGACGACGAATAGTTTGTTCTCAATCTTGCATTTTGTTCTCTCTAGGAAGGGGGCGCTATCTGTCGGCTTGCACCCCTAGTTGGCGGATTTGGTTAACTCAGAATTTACCTGCTGACGAAGGTCCATCGCCCAAATCACAGCGGTGCAAGCCCGCGTCGCTGAACACCCAGGGTCAACATCACGCCTTGGTATCCATGAGTGATAAGAAGGGGTTGTTTTAGGGCATGTGGCTGGTGATACAGGTCGCCAGCGTAGTCTACGGGTACACGGCGAAATATTTAAAGACGAGGGATCAAGAAGCAGCAACGATCACGAGTAGCAGCAGCATGTGAAGAAAATAGCAAGATATATTGTACGATTAACCCACTCAAGCGGATCCATTTTCCGCAATCCTAGGCCGAGGTCCGCAATGCAGAGACCTCCTGTCCTCACCACTGCACAGTGAGTCCAACGACGTTCTCGCTCTCCACAGCGCGGTACTGCGTCCGGAAGAAGTCCCTCCTCCTGGCTTCGCTGACGTCCGACGAGAAATGGTCCATCCATTCTGTGGTGAGCGGTGCGGGTGCTCGACAAACGTCGTTGAGGACGGTCAAACCCATAACATCCGCTTTCGTTTGTTGGCGTGACGGGAGTTTCAAAGAATTCGAAGCAGATGCTGATTGTGTTGATGGAGCTCCTGAAGAGGATGCTGATGGCGCGGCTCCAGCAGATACGGCGGCTGGCGAAGACGATCGTGAAGGTGGCGTCGTTCCGGGAGACAAGGTCGACTCGAGCTGCGGCGAGTCCGGAGGAGTCGGCAAATGCTTCCGATCGTCCTCCCGCCAGTACGCAGCTTCGACCCTCGCCGTCCAAGCTTTGTCGCCCCACTTGGCCGACAAACTGCTCGCGCTCGGGAACGGTTCGGATTCCGACGCAGGAGTTCCTGGGATCGTCGAAGTAGTCGAAGCGAGAGATGATGGCGTGGCAACTCCAGCTGCGGCCCAATCTCGCGGGAAACCTTCGGTGTCCAGAGCGTTCGGGGTCCATCCAGACGCTGGTGGTCGTATCTGCCCTCCGCCGTTAACGCAACCTCCAGGACAAGCCATGACCTCTACAAAGTCGTAGCCCCGAGCTTCCTCCGCGTTGGCAGCTGCTGCTCCCGCCTTCGCACCGGCATTGGCAGCACGTCTCCTCGCAACACCCCCACGAGCGACTGCAGCCGAGCCGGCGGCTCCTCTAGCAGTCTGCACACCGGCATCGCGGCCCACCTTTCGAACCACATTTTGAAGGTTTCGGAAGCCATAGCATTTCGCACCCTTGAAGAGGATCTCTCCTGTCTCGGTGTCTTTGAGGATGAATTCCTCGTAGTCAGCGGTGCGAACGACTTTGGAGGAGAGGATCGAGGATGGTGTTGAGAGGGCAGCGATAAGAGTGTGGAGGTACGAGCCCGAACTTGTCCCTGGGTGTTGGAGCAGTTCAGGGAGCGCGGTTTCGTCCTTTTGATAATAGACGGCTTCATCGTCGTCTTCTCCTTCTACAGGTAGTGAAAGATTCCACCCTCGCTCTTTCATCATGATTTCCAACTCTCCCGTCGTCAAAACGCAGTCGACATCCCTAGTCGCGAAAACATCGTCGTAGAAATCCTTGCGCGAGGCTTCGAGTTTCTTGTCATAACATGGCATTACCGAGACATGATAGACCTTGTCGGGACTAGGAAGGCACCAGCTCCCCTGGTCAGCAAAGTGGGTCTGACGAGAAACCAGAAGACCAACCTTGTGTTCCACTTCCGACCCATCCATGTCTTTACCAAAGTGCCCATGATAGCTTGAGGACTTTTCGTTCGGCTCATAAACGGTATCATCTCCGCATGCGTCTTCTCGGCATAACACACCCATCCAGGACACGCGCTTGAAATCATCGGCAACGGAAGGTTCTTCTCCTGCCTTAGGATCGTCCGTTTACCCTTTCGCTCCATAAACTCTCTGGTGTGCTCTTGAAGAGCGAGGTGTCGCGCGAAGGTGGTATCATAGACGCGGTGGAAGCCCAACTCCTGAGTGCAGAAGGCTTGCACGCGGCGCAGGATTTTACGCAATGGTGGCGCCGGCGTGCTCGAACTTGCGGAAATCGAGGCGGCGAAAGAGGCGAGGGACTGAGGAGCGATTGAAAGCACGGGGATTCGGTGGGCTGGAGAGGTTGAAGGTGGATTTGAGGAAAGGAAATTGAGAACTTCGAGGTGGGATTGCGCAGTAATGAGGATGGATTCGGCTGAGGTAATACAGCCGCTGTTGGTCCGAGGGGGTTTTCGGTTGAGTACGTCGACGAGCTATTCAAGAGGGATAAAATCGATCTCGTATTTACCTGCAAGCCAAGCAGTCGTTCAAGCTGATTTCCGCTTTCTTTAGCTTCTTCCGCTTTGAAGTTCCGACTTCGAGCTCATGATACGCTCCGCTCGAGTCGACTTCGATTTGAGTCTGGACGTTGAAACCAAATCGACTTCATCAACAAAGTCGTTCTAGTGTGCCGGAGTGGGTAGGCTTTAAGCGATTTGATGTGTGCTTACTGAGGCATTCCCCACGTCATCCTTCACCTCAGGCTCCTCCGGAGCTTCAACGGGTTTGATGCAGGCCTGAGAGGGTGTAATAAAGTCGTTGAGGTCGGTGAGGGTTAATGCTCCTGAGAAAGTCATGAGCCCAAGGACTGGATGGTGTAGTAGGAATGGGGGGTGAAGGGTGGTGGTTGCGTGACTGGAGGGCAAGTGTCAGGTCCAAACTTTTTGGTCAAGGACTGCCACGGAGTTCCCGGAACCGGGTATTCCCGCTACGCTACTCGGCCGATACCTCGGGTGGTCACCGTTGAAATCGAGAGTCAGCGACATCGCGTCTTATTATTCGCTCTAGCTCCTGTACGTGCTGTGGAAGCATCGACAGCTTTTTATTCTGGCGGTTGTGATTCAGATCCTTGGCTCGCCGACTTGTTCCTGAGTCTCACGAACGTCGGTGACCACGGAGAAGCCGCGAAACATCGACTCGCAACACGTTCATAGATCCTGCCGTGTTGCTCTTCGTTGCAGTCAGAAATCCAATTTTTTCCACTTTGTCCCCCTGTGTGATCAGTAATGCTGATCGTCTGACTGGCCGAAACAGCGACATCGTTGTAGGCGCCCACGCTCGGCTGACTAAGCATGATCGAAACCTTCGACATGTTCGTTTCTGCTTGCTTCCTTGCCCCAAGCCAATTCCCTTGAACCTCTGTACTGCACTCCTAGAACAATCCACAAAAATTTCAAGCAATGGTTAAATATGAGGATGCTGTGAAGCAGGAGGCTCAACGGTTATCGGCTGAGATGCCAAAACCCGAAGACATTCCACGATGCATGCAACTCCTCGATACTTTCTTCCAGTGTTATGGTGAGTATATCCCCTAATCTCTCATAGACCTTGCTGATAATTTCATTTTAACGCCAGCCCTGGGTGCTCAAGTCAAGTCGTTATACCGTTTCGGCCAAACTTCAGAGTGCAGCCATAAATTTCAGGACTTCAAGTTCTGCTTAAGCAACAAATCCATGTCCGATGAAGATCGGCGGGAAGCATGGATACAAAGGCGAGCAGAATGGTGGGCTGCTAGACGGGTGGAGAGAAGTAGTGAGGATGTCTGGGAGGCACGAACGTATGTCGGGCCAAAATGTCGAGCTTTCCTGTTAGACTCTGCCTAACGACTCTGGCTCTTGCAGAGAACCCCTTCAAAATTACCCGCCCCCATCAGCCTCTCATGCAATGCCCGAACCCGAAGAGCCATCAACAGCGGTCCCCTCCGTATGAAACCGCTCGTACGACCGTCGACCCGACGACCGCCTCCATACCCATCCTGGTGTCTTTGGCCGCCGAGTTTTCACGACACCTTATATCCCTTACGAGTCCATTTATTTATAACTTGTTCGATAATTTAATTGCCATTTCCTACATCGCAGATAGCGGACTGAGCTGTAGTCGCCGAGGCTCTCGGTCAAACCTCGGGAATGCTCTGCAGGTTCTAGATCTAGTTTGTTAGTTGGGGCGTAAGAAGGCGAGCGACTCAGCTGACTTGGGCTCCACATTTCAAAGTACCCTGCGGCCCAATTCTAAAGTGGCAAGCGGAACCAAGCAAAACCCTATTCAAATGTACCACCGGAAGGGATAGAAAGGTTGTTCGGTGTCTTACATAATTCACCGGACAATGTGTGAATGAGAGAATGACGCCACGGTGATCTGAATCATCTGATTGGCCAGAAGCCACAACTCCTAGATAAGAGCCTTCCCGAGTCTGGTATATTACACCCACTCCTCTCTGGCCCTTCCCAATCCTTTGTGGGTCGTTTTCCCTCTCCCTCTCACATCTGTCATTGTCCCCTTTCAAAAGACAGCAAAGAGCAATGACTACAGCAGCCAACGCCACTATCATGAATACGATAGGAGTCTTCGTCCTCGCTAGACAGTAAGGAAATCTCTAGATTTTCTCTTTTTCTGCCATCAATCACACTCATCCGTTCACCCTCGACAGCGGTGACAAGCAGGGGACGTACTCTAACCAGCTGTCGTACACGGCGACTAATGTTCAGCTCACGGCGTTGGGTCAGGTGAGCCGGGTCTAACCTACCCGAGTCCTCGGTCGCGTTCGGAATGACTTACATGTACACACCGCTGACAGGCCCAAGGGTTCAATCTGGGAGCACGATTGCAGGAGAGGTACTTGAAGAGGACTTCTTCTACATACATAGCGGGTGTGAACCCCGACTTGTACGTCGACGGCCAAGCGCTTATCCGGGTACGGCGGTCTCGCTTCCGGCATCAATCGTGCCACCGCTTTTTTTCTTTGCTAATCATCGGCATGCTCACAGGCGGATTTGGGCGATGAGAGCTCCATGATCTTCGACACTGCGTTAGCCATAACCCAAGGTTTATGGCCAGCAACGAATTCGAACAACATCACTCTCGGGGACGGGACCTACGTCATTTCGCCGCTGCAAGGGTACCAATACGTTCCCAGTAAGTCTTAGCCTCCTTTGGCCACCACGCCTTGTCCTCCTGCCCTTTTTTCGCTGACCTCGTGACCTCGTCAGTCCAAACCGTTGACCCCGATAACAACTTGTACTTGGAGGGATGGACCGATTGCATTGTGAGTGCGAGCGGTTAGGTCAGGGTCCATCCGACGTTAACCCCGGGGTCCTCTCCCATTTTGCCCGGATTAGGAATACAATGAAATGGCAAACGAGATGAACCGTTTGCCGGATTTCCTCACCAGGGCACAACTTAATGCTGCCTTCTTGGACTCTCTCTCCACTTATGTTGGCGATCGACCTACGAAGTATGAAAATATTGTGAGTTCTTGGGCCAACGTGGCAAATTTGGGACAAGTGACGCTGATCGACCGACTTAACCCACACAGTACGACGTATGCCGCATTATATCCCTCCCGACCCCTGAGATAGAAAACACTGATTATATTATGCTATTTAGATCTGGGACTATATGAACGTAAACTACGTCCACGACAAGGCATTTTTCGCTGCTGTTCCTGGGGCGGTCATTGGCCAAGCCCGAGATCTGGCAAACTGGTACGAATTCTACACGAATGGCTCTCCTGACCCCGAAAGCATCCTGAACAGTAAGTCTTCTACGTTAAATACAAATAATCTTGTCCACTAATAATGCACTGCCATTTGTTTAAATAGTCGGTGGGAAGACCTTGACCGGCGAAATCCTAAATATCCTCAACCGGGTCGCAAACAAGTCCGACTCGCTCAAGTTTGTACTGTATGCGGCAAGCTACAAGCCATTCTTGAGCTTCTTCCAAATGACTGGCGTTACGTCTACGCACCCTGAGCTCGCTGGAATCGGTGAGTGGGCCTTCCATTCCGGGGCCGTCTCAAACCGTCCGTTTTTTCCTGAAACTGACTACTCATCCTTCCGTTTCTGCAAACAGTCAACTATGCCGCTGCCATGGCGCTTGAGCTCCGCCAGCCTATCAACGGAACTGATCTCTACGTTCGATTCACCTTCAAGAACGGTACTCAAGATTCGGACTTTATGCCTTACCCTATGTTCGGTCGCAAAGACGGGGATTTCGATATCCCCTTGTCGACATTCAATCTTGCCATGAGGGTGAGTTATGGTCTGCGCACTTGACCTGGCATTGTTCAATTGCTTACCGGGCTTTTATTCTTCCCCGTTCCTCAGCCATACGCTATCTCCGACACCCTTTCCTGGTGCAATGCCTGCAACACATCCCTCGCTCGGAACTGCGACGTGTACACTCAAGCTGCGGTAGCAGACCAACTCATGAACCAAATAGCCAACCAGAAGTCCGAGCAAAGTCACTCCATCTCCCCGGCTGTTGGCGGTGTCATCGGAGCCATAATTGCTCTCGTCCTCGCTGCAGCCATTTTGGGATTGCTCGCTCTCTTCGGCTGCGTGTCCTTTGGTCGAGGCGCCTCGAGGAAGCCTCCTCACAGGAGAAACTCGAGCATTCCTCAGATCGTCGTGAGAATGACGAAAGGCAAGCGCGACTCGGCTGATACCGAGAGCACGATCGGCATCAAGGCCAATGGAGCGTTCGAGATGATGCCGGATCACATTTCTGTTTTGAGCGTACGTCCATTTGTCGTCTATATCTTTCCCCTACATTGACACTGATCAACGGTTCGAACCTTTTACCTCCTTTCAGCGCACGCCTTCTATCGCTCCATCCCTTGCCCACGAAACAAAAGTCTAGTCTGAACGTCTCAAGCTTCGTGTGAATCATTTTTTCCCCTTTTTAGTCAACTTGTGAATTGAAGAGCCGTCTCAGCAACCCCACCTCGATTTTGTCTACAATCATGCCTTCTACGTTATTCAACACCATTGAGGTCTATTATGTTGTAAATACCTTTGTTCATGTATCTGTACTACAATTGTTTGTCCGTTTTGAATGCTATATGTTTTTTGTTGGTTATGAAGAGCCCGAATGCTTGAAGGCGAGTGGATGTAGGAATTATAGCAAGATGGAAGCCTAGAGCTATTGTAGGAGCCCCTTAACTTTCTGAGTCGTCTATAAATACGATAGGGGGTTACCAGACACCAAAAGGCTCCAACGATCTGGTCATCAAGAATTGCGTATACGGAATGCTTCTCTCGCGAGCTCGGGTGGGTGGGCATACATGGCATTCTGCTTTTATTGAGCTCAGGTCAAAGAAACTCGTTTAACTTGACTAAAAAAACCTCGTATTTGGTGAGCAAAATAATTCTGTGAGTTATACCGCAAACATGGCCTTTCGAGCCTCAAAATATCGCCCAGACCTCGTTTCGTGGGGGCCATTCCAACGGGAAACCCGCGCTGAGATGACCTCCTGACTGGAAACAATCTCCCTTGGGTAATATGTGTTTAGGAAAAAAATTCACATAGACTACCTAGCTAAAAAGGTTGTAGCAAGTGAGACGCCACCTGATCGGAAGAGGTTCCTCGTGCTTAGTCAAATAAACCTGTGGTTTCCCAGAATCGAGCATATCGCGAACAAAACCAGAGCACCATGCCATTTAGCCAGCGAATATCTCGGATGCCCGAGCCGAGTTGGGCCCCGAACACAACAGCGCATCGAAAGTCACATACATCGCAGACATCCCTAGTTAAGTTTCTATGCTTATATATCAATGTGATTGTCTAACGCTCCATATAAGAGCAAATAAGGGCCATATTTTGTGGTCGATCCGATCCGTATGTTGGCCATTTGTGGGCAATTTCTGATCGAGACACGCGCTGAATATCGCTATTTTCTTCGAACGCAT
Organism: Tulasnella sp. 424; assembly: GCA_019633425.1. Classification (NCBI taxonomy): domain Eukaryota; kingdom Fungi; phylum Basidiomycota; class Agaricomycetes; order Cantharellales; family Tulasnellaceae; genus Tulasnella; species Tulasnella sp. 424. Next base: position 198,161 of record WSUB01000014.1, on the reverse strand, counting down.
TTCGCTCGTGCCGAAGTTCAGATCCCGAACACAGTCTCGCCCATGCGTCTTATTGACTTCTCGGCAGGCAACCCGAAAAAAGACCAGATATCCTGACACTGCTGGAATGGACCCGCGGGACCGCCGAACAAGACCAAGGCGCTGTTAGGTATAAGTCTTTACTTTCTGTCAATGAATAAGTGCCACTGAAATCCAGAAACAAGCACCCCTCTCACTGCAAAATGCTCAAGACCGCCTTTACTATCGCTGCCCTCGTCAAATTGGGCCTTGCTGCTGTTTTGTCGGGGAGAGAATTGGGAGTCCAAACTCCCTGTACTGTCGACACTGCGTCCGGTGTAGGTTAGTCACGGTGCTGTGTGGGTCGTCAGTCCGAGATACCGTCCATTTGATGCGTTGGGTGATGTTCAGGAACTACATGCGTCTACCAAAGTGGTGAGCCCTAAACTTAAATCAGGCTCCGTGATGTTCTCTAACAATCCGTCGCTAGTTACAGATGGGGTCATAACAAGCATCGATATCGCGACTATCTCTACCTCACCAGAAAGTTCGACCACCACTACCACGACGACTAAGACTAAATCAACCACACCGTACGCTTCATGATTTCCCGCACCGGTTTGTGTGGGTCTAATCACACCGGTACCCTCAATCTGGGACTACAGGAAGACTTCGTCGACTGCCACAACTAGGTGTAAATCTATCCCACTTTCTTACGGCGGGTAGGTACCGGAAGTCAGCTCAAGCCACTGGGTTTAGCTCATCTGATCTCCCCTTCCTTGCATTACCCCTTATGCATCTACCAATCTCCTTGCTCGTTTTCACCGTGGTAACCGTTCTTGCTGGAGCCATTAGCTCGACCCCCGCAGGAACCCAAGCCACTCCCAGGGCGGTGAGATCAGGGGCCGAGCGCACGACGAATGCTCAACGCCTGGCCATGAACCTCCCGCCTTTGAAGCCAAAGAGGCTTACGGCGGTCTGTCTGGTATCGGGGTCTCGCGTCTGTGATGGTTTTACTAACTCCGGTTACCTTGTAGATACTCAAGGCACGCACCGGCATCGTTATCCCCTACCTCTTGCCACGTAAGCACCTATACGACAAATTCAAGTGTGAGCGACTTCTGAAGTTCCTCTCCTTTTGGGAATTAAACTCGAAGCCGGATATGTAATATTCTGGTTTCGGATCATGATGGCATGAAGCTCGGATACATCAGCCCGGTCCTCGATAATCTTGGATACTACACTATATTCCAATCACAGAAAACAGAAGCTATGGAGGTCACGTTCTCCTATTCCTCCGACGACCGCATGCCCTCTGAGCTAGGGCTGTTGGTGGTCAACGCTCCCAATTCTGCGTACCCTTATCTTGGAATAGGTGTGTCCGTTAGCGCCGGAGCACTTGATAAAGTAATTCAAAGCTAGGCTCTACGATAGCTACTACTTCCAATATTGCTCCCAACCTGGTTTCGGAGGATCCCGTGAGGTATCAAATTGCGAAACCTAGCCACCCTCAGCCTGGGTGCCCCAGCTGATTTTGGATTTCATAGATATGTTAATCTTGTGGCTACTTCTAAGACACTAGCTGGATCCACCGCCAAATCCGACCTGACGTCGCCAGCGGAAGACGGCGAGGCAGAAACAGAAACCGCCGTCTGGAGCTACGACCCCACAACGCAGGAGCTCACACCCGAATGGATCAGTATTCCTGACGACTCTGCGTATCCCGCATATATCCTCTACTGCCAATCCTCGAATACGCTCGGAACAGCCCAAATAGCTGCACGTTGGGACCCCAAGCCTTCAGGCGCATGTGGACCCGTCGTGAGGCCAGCCCTGAGAACAGCCTACAGATTGCTTGACTGACGTTATGGCCCTTCGACAGACTTTCACTTGCGTTGATCCTGAGTCTTAACAAGCCCTTGAAATTATCGAGTAGATAGGGAGTTCCATTGGAGTCCTGCCCGATAGTGTACGCTTCACCCCATTTAACGCGTTTATTTATCTTTCGTGCGGCATTGCAACGCATCCCTGTCCTCTTTCGCCTTATAATAACATATCACTTGCGTTGATCGAGGATCTCCGATAGCTAGAGGAGAATTCCTCGACCAGTTTTGGAGCTGCATATTGGCGCTCTTTCCGACGCGCCAGCTCAAATATTGGTGTTTAGCATCATTCGCATCATCATTCTATATATTAAGCAAGAGTCCGTTCCTTTCCAAGTGAAATAGGATTTCGGCATGTTAGGCTTCGAAGAACGAACAACGAAGTGTGAGAGGAGGCATGGAGACACTTTTGGAGGAGACGCAAAAACTGTAAGGTGTACGAGTAGCTCAAGGCAATGAATTGACGGATCGATATAGCAAAGGAGAAAAGCAAAATGAAAAGAGAGTAAGGGAGTTGGAGGAAAATGTTCGCTGACGATGCCGAATGCTGGGTATAGATACAGACGGGAGGAGGAAATAAACAGCGAGAAAGACTAGACGAACAAATCGCTTTATCGTCGCTGAGTGGAATAATTTGCGGCCTCTGGGTCGTATGGCTTCTCCTGGCTTTGGGCGGGTGCAGCGTTCTGGGCGTTGAGGGCGTTGAGAGCCTGGGTAGCATCACCGATACCGGCACGGGTTCCCCAACCGACTTCGTGAAGGGTGAACAAAGCGTACATCTTCATGATGGCGAAGTAGTAACCGAAGGCAATGAAGGCTGGAACGTGAATGATGTCCTGAGGCCGCTTCCACAAGTGAGGGAGGAGCTTCATTGTACGGGTGAGGGTAAGCCAAGCCATGTAGGACAAGACGATTTTCCTGCAAACGAGGCCGCGTCAGTCAGCGAACAAACACGGATCGAGCATCGACAGAGCTTCGTACCAGACGGGAAGATGGTAATCGCCTTTAGCTGCTTTCACACAGAGGTAGGTGACGAGGATAGGTCCGACGAGCAGGGTCAAAGGGTTGAAAAGTTTGTCAACCTAAGCAGGGACACGGGGTTAATCGTTAAGCCGACGTCACGGAACACTTTTACATACCATGGTGTACGCGCAGTAAGGGTGTGAGGTCCAGACGTAACGTTCCATGAATAGTGACCGGAGGTCCGAGCGCCACGTGTTTCGCGTCCATCGCAAGACTTGCAACAAGAAGCGCCAGTTGGGTTTCATGGTCGAGAGAAGTTCCGAGTCGTAGCAGCATTGAATGTAGGTGTTCCAGCCGTGGCTAACCATCCATCGGGTAAGGAACTTGTCGTCACCCGAGTTCAAGTGGTACTTGTTGAGCCACAAGTCATTCGTGAAGCCGTGGATGAATTCAGGGTCCTTCAGGATAATGGTGCGGTAAGCCGCAGTGCGGCCGGACAAGCAGGGAACGCCGCCGTCGATGTGGGTGGAGGCAGAAATTTCAATGTTTCGGATAGTGAGACGGAAAGCGGCCAAGACCTCCCAGACCGTCATCGAGTCTCCGACGGGCTGGACGCGTTGCGATGTGCCAACGCCGCCGACCTTTTGGTCCTCGAAGGGAGCCAAAATGTAGGGTAACATCTTGGGGGGCCAGATGGCGTCGTCATCGGCGAAGCAGACAATGTCCGTGGTCGTGTTGCGGATTCCGTGAACCATTTGTAACCGTTTGTTGGCGAACGGTACGGTCAAGACGCGGATGCGGGCGGGATCGACGGCATCGGCGAGCTCCTGAAGCGGTCCTTTCATTTTTTCTTCCGTAATAATGATGATCTCTTTGGGTTTTCCGACTAGCCACGAGCGGGCGGCCTGTTTGAACTCCTCTCCGGCATCGATGGTGGGGACGATGATGGTGACATCTTCTGAGGCGATGTAGGTGGGGTTGATGGGTAATGGGACTGGACGATAGGCGACTGATGCGGCAACACGGATAAGGAACCAGAGGTAGCGGTAGAACCTAAGGGGAGGGGAAGGGGATGACAAGGTCAGACATGAGGCGCTGTCGTTTTTCGTAAAGCCGTGACGTCGACCTACCCGATGACACCGAACGGGACGACTGGTGAGGAAGAACGCGAGCGATAGGGAATAGATCGTTAGCAAGCTAGTCGGATTAGGCTTGAGGGGAGACGATGGACTCACAGACTGGGAATTTATCTGCTGTTAGATACAGCATCGCTGGCGAAGGCGACCGATGGAAAGGAGACTAGGAGATGCGTAGGCGTTATAAAAGAGTAAAGGAAAATGGGTGTAGGGTGAGTACAAGTAAGAAGGGGGGGTGGAGGAACTAAAGAAGGACGGGACGGTGTTGTAGGAGGTTTTATCTGGTGGGAGAGGGTGAAGGGGGGCGATGTAGAAAAGACGGCCAACGCGACACAGCAACCGCAGCCCAGCCTTTTCTGCAATCCCCGTTACATCCGTCCAAAGCCGTCCACACACGCATGCTTTTTAGCGCCGCTCGCCAACCGCGCGTTTCAACGGCGCCGTGCACCCCGATGCCCGCACAGCTTTATCTGCATAGGATCTACCACGATCCCGTAAATCAATTATTAACTATCGAAAGAGAGAAGGGGGGAAACAGAGAGATCGCGACACAACGGGACTACCAGGCCGACGGTCTAATGAGAACAAAGCACTCCGACACTAACATCTACTCGTCGAACGGCGATACAGAAGTATTCCAGGCCCAGCGACCCTCAAGGAATCCGTTTGCGGTATCTTCCAACATCACCTCGTTCCTCTTGAGGACGTAAACGGTCTTATCGGTAATTTGTTGACGCAATGACGCAACCGTCTCGGGCTCGATAGGGCGCTCAAGGAGTTCTGATAAGGCTTCAACGGCCTTCTCCAAATCTCGCTGGTTGTCCTCGAACAGCTCCTTCTGGTTGCTCTTCTCTGTAAACAATGGAACAAAAAATGTGTCAGCCAAGTCAGACGCCACAGTCACGCCAAGAACAGTCGGCGAAAATAGGGTTCCTCGACGCACCGAGATAGTACCCCATTGCGTATGTCCACTTTAATGTCATCCGGCACTTGATCACCTCGTCGACGGCCTTCTTTGCAAACTGAACTTGGATCCAGGTAAGTTCTGAAGTTTCCTGCATTTCCTGCATCTTCTTTTCAGTCTTTGCGTAAAGATCCAGGGACAGGCGCGCAGACTGCTCGTGGTTGGCCCAACGATTGTAATACTATAGAAAGTTCTATCAGCAACCTTATCGACCTCATCGAACGAAAACGGAAACGCACGTGAAGGTATCGCTCGAGCGAGGCCCGGCTCTTAGATTGGGCGTCACGGGCGTCCACACCCTCCTTCTCCTCGTAGCGATTGCACGAATACCACGCGTTTCCGTGCTCAGACCAAGAACCCATGCAGACCCAGCAGAACTCGTTCTTGCATTTCTTGCACGTCATGTGACTATAAAGGGTGTTTGTCAATAAAATGCAAAATTCGCTAAAAAGCAAAAACCACGCACTTGCAACCACCGTTCTTTTCGATCGTGCTATGACACTTGGGGCACTCCTTCGTGTTGGTCTTGATCCAGTTAGCAGTCTCACTGTCGTCCTGGCACTTCTTCAACCACAGCTTCGCGATGTTACAAATGAGCGGACGATGATCGCCCTCCTCTCCGCAACCAAAGCAGAATGAATGACTGTTGGTGCACCGGACGGTAGGCACGGTGGTCTCCAAACTGGACTTTGTGCTCGCCGCAGCACACTGAACGGTGTAATCACAGCCTGGAGCAGGACAGAACCGTAGTGCCGAGTTGCACTGAACAAAGTACCGTATAAGGAGCTCCTTGAACTTGTCCTTCGTTTCGTCGTCGAGGACCACTAATCCTTCCTTTGGTGCATCAGGCACGGTGCCTAGGATGACGGTATCGGGAACGAGGTCGTTGCAGCCCGACTCCATGCAACGAACATTGTGTTCACCCTCTTCACGGATCTTTCCAGTGATGTAGGTCTGCCAGCAGTCGGTGCAGAAGGCGTGGTTGCACTCGAGAGCCATGACGCCGGTGGGTGATTCCGGTTCGCAGCAGCAGATAGGGCATGACCACCCTTCGTCTACAGGAGGCGGTGGCGGCGCGGCGGCTTTGTTAGAAGATCGGGTTGTGCGACGGGAGGATGAAGATGAGGATGAGGCGACAGGTGTTGGAGCGGGTGGAGGAGCCGCGGAGGGTAATGTGAATTTGGGAGGTGTGTCAGCGATACCGGCCTTTTCTTTGACGGCATCTGGATCTTCCATGAACTTGTCAATCAGCTTCTCTTTGTTCCAGTTCATAAATCGAAGTAGCTGATACGCGGTACTGATCTGAAAGAGTGGTCATACGAGCGGTGTCAGTATTAGTCCAGAGTCGAATCAAGGCCAAACCACAACTCCGCCGTGTTCCAGCGGTGCAAGGGTTGCAAAGACTCACATCAACTTGGAGCATATTGCTCAGGAAGTCGGCCTCTTTTGCCATGCTCTTCTCAATATCGTTTGCTGCGAGGCACTCAAAGTCCACTTCATACACCTTTTTCTTTGGCTTGCTCAATGCGGTCACGCTCATCTCCATACCGCCATAGCTCTCCTCCTCTTCTGATTCTTCGGTTTCCTCGGCTCCGCCTGGAGGAGAATGCAGCTCATCAGTATCATCGAGGAAATGCGGCACAAACGCGCTCAGTGCTGCGTCCCTTTGCTAGCTACTTACCGCCGTCGGAACCCATAACCTCATCATCATCATAGTAGTACTCTCCATCGGAGTCTTCTGACATGTAGTCGCTCATCGTCGATACTTTATCAGAGAAAAGTGGTAAAGGAGGTGTTGGTCGTTGTGCGCGTAAAGGGTCTGGGGCAGTGGGGGGAACGTTAAGGACGTTGCTTGTTCGCGCTTCCCTGCCCCTTTATTAAGTCTGCTTAGTCAGCACTGACGGCTGCAACGCGACATTTGACTCAAAGTTCCTTTGACTCTTCGCTCCCTTGCACAGCATCGTGTAGAAAGAGCTCTTTTATTATAGGTTGATACGGAGCCGCTGACTCCGCCTCCAGCATCTACGAGGCCCTCTTCTCTCCTTCTTGCTCAAGATCGACCGCCGGACCCGGCTTCTCCTTCATCAGCCTCCCGCCACCCTGCCACCCGAACCACGTGTATCTTTCACAATGAGGCCCCCGAGCCAATAAAACCAGAATCATGGCACCACAAAACGCTGCCGATGCACCAAAGTTTGCCCTCCATCCTGCAGACAGATAAATGTGGCTTCCTAGGGCAGACCCAATTACCTGGCCCTACAAACAAGCTCTTTAAGCCGGAGATGAATACAAAAGGAACACGGATCACTCACGATGAATCCCTGGTAGATTCCAGTGGATGCTCGTCAGTCTCGATGGTCCGTATTAATCTCGGAGCAGGTTACTCACCGAGATGACAAATACCGCGTTGAGCCGTGCTCTTAGTGCTGGATCAATCCTGGGCCACAGAGGTGAGGCAGGGTCTCTCGGTGAAAAGCGAATCGGATCCTTACTCATAAATCTTAGCAGCAATCGATACTTGCATGAGCTGCCGGGCATATGGTTAGAACGATCACAGGAGAGCTAGGATAGAGTCTCTAACCTGTAGTGCAAAATCCAGGCCTAATAAATTGGGATTAGAGTCTAGTATGCGTTCTACAAGAGAAATATGCTCACCAAAGCATCCAATGATAATGGGAGCAATATTGAGGCCAGCGCCAGCGACCAGGACGATCTGGCTCGCTAGGCCGCAGAGCACCCCAATGAGTATTCCCACCCAGAGAACGAGCCCATCAATCAAGTGACCGACGAATGGTGCTGTGAATACGCCCAGTGCTCCCACTAATCCGAACAGCCCAATCTTAAGTCTGGAATCAAAAGCTATTAGTAAACAAAACAAACGGGCTGGCAGCCGGACGTGCGTACGTGGAATAATTGAACGGTGACCCTGCGAGTAAAAAGGTTAAAGTAACCCAGAAGCTGCTGAAGACCACTTGATTCATTAGGTTGATGAGGCAGCCTTGAATCAAAATCGGCTCCGTGACAGCCAGCTTGACCATCGTCCACAGGATCGTAAAGTATGTCGGCCGTTTTTGCTCAAGTTCACCCTCCTTCGTTTTCCGCAGAGCCTCGACCTTACTTGGCCAGTCTGGTAAAATCCACCAAAGGACAGCGAGAGCAATACCTTGAAGCCCAACTGCAATCCAATACACGTTCTTCCATGAGCCCGACGCGTCGCCTATCACACCTCCAATCGCTCGTCCAAATATGATTCCGAGGAGGAGTCCGGAGAATACAATGGAGATTGCCCTCCCCCGGCGTTCTGGAGGGGCAAGGTCGCCGGCGAAGGGGATGAGAACCTGGGGTGTCACAGAAGCAACTCCGAGAAAGTAGGAGAGGACCTGAACCGAGACAAGGTTACGGGACAGAGCCATGCCCATTGCGACTAATGTAGATGCAGAGAGGACTAAGAGGAGGAGGCCTCTTCGCCGGACGAGATCACCGAGGGGACTGATGAGCAGGAGCCCAGTTGCATATCTGCGAATCACCGTTCTATCAGTCACTGGCAAAATGGCTTAAGCCGCCTGGAGGGTGCTCACCCGCCCTGTGTGATAGTAGGAATAGAGGAGACGGCTGCTTCGGAGACGTTGAAATCCCGAGCAAATTCGACTGTGGGCAACTCTCAGTCCTAGATCCAGCGTGAAGCGTCTACGTCTGAGATATTCACGCACCTAATAGAGGTTGACAGTAATATAAATTTGCGACGGCTGCCAAGGTTATGTTCTGGAATTAGCTACTACCCTCGGCACCGACATGCCGAGTCAAGGGGCTCACCTGCCGTACTTGCGAACCCAAAAATTATGTTGAGGGTCAACGTAAAGTCAAAAGCTCTTTCGGGATGGTATCTTCTGTTTTCAGGTATTGGAATAAACCCAAAATCACGAGTTCTTGGCGGGACCATTAGGGGTTCCGACGTTAGCTCTTTGTTGGTCTGTCCTTCGAGAGTTGGACAAGCCGAAAGTTCGAACGTCGGCTCACGACTAGCCTCCTTCAGTACGACAGCATCCTCGCCGCCCGTCAGACCGTCTTGAACTGCGTATGATGGAGATGAGGACATGGTTGTCTGGTCAGCGGGTGGGTTCGAGCTCAGGTGTCTCCCGTGACTTCTTGGCAGAGTGGAAGTTCCGGCAGGTGGTTGAAGGCGATTGAGAAAGTTGTCCCTCTATAGGTGGGGAGTTCGCTGTCAACTTTTGGTGGAGGTTCCCTTTACCTCCACCAACTTAGCCTCCACTTCAGGATGCGACTGTGACTGATGATACATGCCGTCCGTGCACGCGGTGCCGGTTCCGCCGGGACCGTCCCATCCACCGCAAGACTGGGGATGCCATTGCTAAATTTGGCGCACGCTGGAGCCGGCTGTGGGCGTCGTTAATCAACTGGGTATATTCCTAAAAGAGAATTCGGGGGCGAAGTTTTACTCACCCGGGGATATGATACGTCCCCAAGCTCTTATGTCCGTTTGGTCGCCGGGTAATATGAACAGCCGGCGCTAATCTCCGTCTGGACCCCTTCATCCGCCCTTGAGCATCTTTTTCTATCAAACAAGTACCTCGGGATGTTATATGATTGATTCTGAAAGCTAATAGCGACTGTAATCAAATAGTCCTATAAAGGAACATCAAGATTTATGGCCATGGCTTTCACTGGGCTTATTCTAATGAGCGACCCCGGGAGACAAAGCTCAGATCCGCTGTCTTCCCCACGTTGTTCATCTTTCAGTTATGGACCAAGTTCTCCTCGGAGTGAAAGCAGTCCCAAGCGATACCAGTCGCTCCGACTTCTCCTTTGAGCTTATGACGGAGGAAGAAGCGGAGGCACTCTCCCTTGAGGAGAATACTGAGGCACTGCAGTCAGATAGGGATGCCACAGTCGATGGAGAAGTTGATCTTGGATCCTCTATCGCAAAGGTGTGTTATAAACGATTGCTTCGAGCATTATTCCATCCTGAACAAAGACTTCGCTCCAAGTTCGAAAAATATGCCGCATTGTCCGTTCCTCGCCTCAGCGTATGGAGGGCTTTAAGAAGATTGTTCTCCAAGTTGAAGACGAGCGTTCCCAAGTTGCCAGGGAGCACGGGCAAGCCTACACTCCTAAAAAGGTCCTCAACCTCTTACTGGATGTGCGCACCCGGTGGAACAGCGTGTTATTCATGTTGGAGCGGGCTCTTAGGTACCGTGAGGTTAGTAACATCGTTTCACTCATTGCTTTAGGAATTAGATGCCTGGACTCATTGGTGATGACCCTTGCCTTCTCTGCAGGCGATCGATGCACTGTGTGACCACTCCGTGTGGAAAATATACAGTCCCTACCGTCTATCTCAGAATGAGTGGGAAGTTGTAGAGATGATCGCCAATTGGCTCAAGGTTCTTCACTTTTTATCTTTACCGGATAGACAATTTCACTTACTTCAGATGCAGGTCTTTCGGAAGGCATCTACCAAAATGTCGGGCGACCAATACGTCACCCTGAGTAGCAGTCTTGCAGTATATGCCGCTCTGATGAGCTATGTTGCCAAGCTCCGCAAGATGCCAGCTATTAGGTCGTCGCTGGCTTTGCAAAATGGCCTATCCGCGTGCTACGAGAAACTAGAAAAATTCTACGATAAGTCTACATTTGAGACCGAGTACTATTACTTTGCAACCAGCAAGTCGCTTGAATTATTTTCTACAGATTACTTTTCTAATGTTGCTTCAAGTTCTCGATCCTCAGTTCAAGGACACTCTTTTCAAAAAGGATTCCGACCTCTTCTCCGAGGAATGGATCAAAGGCTGTCATGATTCTTTCATGGACACTCTCGACCGGCATTACCCCCCCAATCCATCTCAAATTCTTCCGGCACCGGTCCAGCCACTAACAGACTCTATGGAGATCGATGAGTTCGATGCGGAGTTGCGGGCACTTCCGCCTCCTCCGAAGGAAGTGTCCATTCCGCATCGACTCGAGCTTGAGCAATATCTTGCGGAAGATATAACGGCTGCGGAGCCGCTTGACTGGTGGAGGGTAAGTTCCCATGTGCCCCGACTTATCGCGAAGATAATGAACTGTAACATATCACCTTGATAGGTTACCGGTGAGGCACGATATCCGCGACTGGCAAAGATGGCGAGAGATTTTCTAGCAATCCCGGGCTCATCTGTTAGTGTGGAGCGGTGCCTCAATATCGGTCGTGATGTGATATCCCTTCGCCGAGCATCGTTATCCGCAGATACCATTAGATTACTGATGACATTCCGTGCAGAGCTCTTGCTAGAGAAGCGAATAGCGAAACATGTTGTAAATACTACCCTACCTGTACATAAGCGGCCCTATTCCTGGCTCTATCTATAACACTCCATTGTTCCTTGCCTGTATCCGGCGGATAGCTCTGGATTCTCGGATATCCTGGATCCGGATCCGGATCGACCCCTTGGAGAGCCTATATCCATCGGATTTCTATCCAATCCGACCCAATCCGATCCACTAGGAGCCCTAATTAGAATAACCCCTTTCACTGCTACCACTAGACATTGTTTGCCCTGACGATCATTCTGGTCTCGATGCATTTCGTAACGTCAAAATTATTCCCAACCATGTCCTTTAGAGTCTGTGGCAATGCTCCAGCTCCTTGAATAAATAAGGAATACAGGTCGGATGTGTCGGGCTTGCACGCAATGAACGTGCTCGAGCTTGGATTTCCCAGTTTCGTCAACGCGCTACCGACTGTAGCGTTCCACATAGTCGATGCGACAGAATTCCATTGACTGAGTATGCAACGGTATTTAGGTCCCAATGTCATTTCCGTGCCTGGATCAAGAGAGACTACTCATAGTGGAGCATATTGGTATGAGTCCGGCGCAGATGGAACTACGTTGATTGAGGAACCCAAAGCCTGCGCATCGAGACGGCTGTGGCGCGGTGGCTTCCCACATTCCCAGAGAGCCATTCTGGTTGGATATGAAAGCATTCCAATCCTCCGTCTTCGCCAAGGCTGCCTGGCCACGTGCTGAATCAAATCCAGTCAGTTCGACTTCGATCGATCAGCTTCATAAAGCCTCGCAAGCTCCTAACTGGATGTGGACAGATAATAGCCCCCAGTGAACTCTTTTCAGCCTAACCAAAACTCGGGTCACTGATCCGGCGCTGGCTCCTGAACAAGGTAGCCAACTCACCTGAAATGGGTTTGGGACTGGCGGAGGCGGCACTATGGGACAGGCCATCAATGCTCCTGGTTTACCCCCAATGCTGGCACTCTGTACAATTGCTGCCGGACTGAGAAACCCAAGAAAGAACACGATGAAGAAGCTGGGCATAGAGGATTCGGTGAATGGAGGAATTTTTGAGTTGTACCGACTGGTGAAACGTGACGTGAGTTAGTTTTATATTTAAGAGGGCATTCTAGGTGATGGGAAAGCATGGACTGGGTTTGGAAGTGCAGATCCCTTTCTTTGGGGTTCGGATGACCTTTCGCCGTTCCTACTGTTCTGAAAGGAAGGGTTCCATGAGCGCCTGTGTTCTGGAACCTCCATCGAATTATCGTGGCGTGGGCTTGAGCGTATGAAGGACATAAAAGACGCGGGGCAGAGTCCGCCGGTTTTCACGGCACAGGACGCAAAACGACGTTTTTCGTCCCATAAAATCACAATAAAACCGACCTAAAAACCGTGGGTATTCCCTGACCGGTTTTGCGGGCGCTAAATACCTTCGAAAAAAATCTCATATTTTTTTTACTGATTTTATTTCCCTAAATATTTCCCGGATTATCTAATATATTTCATGAAGGTTTTATCAGAGGTTTTACGGCAATAAACCACAGATTTTACGTAAGGTTTTACAAGGGGATAAAACCACCTCGGAAAATCACGGGAATTTTGGGAATTTTCTGAAGGAAAAAAATCGATAATAAAATCTCTAACGGAAATCTCTAATAAAATCTCTAATAAAATCTCATTAAAAATCTGCGATTTTTCTCTGGGTTTTTGTATGCAGGAATATCAGCTATAAAATCCAAAGACCTGTGATTGGTCACAAATCACAGGTCACAGGTCACAGGGCTGATTGGCGGATTGGCGGATTGGAGGATTGACGGATTGGAGGATTGGAGGACTTGGAGGATTGGAGGATTGGCGGATTGGCGGATTGGCGGACTGGCGGACTGGCGGACTGGCGGATTGCCGGATTGCCGGGCTGGACGCCAATCCGCCAATCCTCCAATCCTCCAATCACATGGCCAAATTCATCATAACGGGAGGGAGGAAATGAAGAGGAAATGGACCCATCCTGTGCACTTTATTCTAAATTTCTTGCCGCAAGAAACACAGACGGAAGGGGCGGCAGTTTCTTCCTTGTTTCTGCCCGCCAAAACAAAGATGGAGCGATGCTGAAATGGAGTCTTTCAACCCTATTTTCTCATGGTTTCTAACCCCACGAGTGCGAGGGGCCGAAACGGGGTAGAAACTGTGAGAAAACGAGTTTGAAAGCTCCCTTTATCCCACTTTTCAGCATCGTTCCTTCTTTGTTTCGGCGGGCAGGAACGAGAAAGAAACGCACGGGCCTTCCGTCTTTATTTTTGCGGCAAGAAATATCGAAGAAAGCGCACGGGGTGGGTCCGTTTCTTCTTTATTTCTTCCCTCCCGTTATGATAAGTTTGGCCATGTGAATCCGCCAATCCGCCAATCCACCAGTCCTCCAATCCGCCAATCCTCCAGTCCTCCAAGTCCTCCAATCCTCCAATCCGTCAATCCTCCAATCCTCCAATCCGCCAATCCGCCAATCAGCCCTGTGACCTGTGACCTGTGATTTGTGACCAATCACAGGTCTTTGGATTTTATAGCTGATATTCCCACATACAAAAACCCGGAGAAAAATCGCAGATTTTTTGTGAGATTTTATTAGAGATTTTCGTTAGAGATTTTATTATGGATTTTTTTCCTCAGAAAATTCTGTGATTTTCCGAGGTGGTTTTATCCCCTTGTAAGATCTCATATAAAATCTGTGATTTATCTCCGTAAAACCGCTGATAAAATCTTTATACAATATCTCGGATAATCTAAGAAATATTTAGGGAAATAAAACCCCAAAAAAATATGGGATTTTTTGAAAGATATTTATCGCCGGTAAAACCCATCAGAGAATACTCACGATTTTTAAGTCGATTTTATTGTGATTTTATGCGGCGAAAAACGTTGTTTTGCGTCCTGTGCGGCCGAATGACTTCGCTTCGAGTCGAACGGCCCCCACATTTCCCTGGGGTGCCACAAACGCATACACACCAAGGCACTCGAGGTTGAAGCTAATCATAATCATACATCCTGATATTGTAGGGATTCTAATTGATGCCGTTCATGTGGCTCGACCATCCTCCTCGTAGCTAAGCGCTAACGCGTCGCTGTATATCTAAAGTTCAATCACTGATGAGAAGAGCCGTAATTGAACTAATGCATAGTAGGTCGAAACAGCAGTGTGTCATTTCATCGATTTTCTAGTCCGAGTGCCTCGTCTTGACCGTCATAATACGTAGTTTCGTAACTGTGTAAGGGATACAGGCGTAGGAAGCCACATGAGGAAGCTCGTCTATCACCTCCGGTGGGATGAAACCCATGAGGGACGGCGCCGATCTCAAGTTGCTGCAAAGTGTATCTCTTATTGACCGCCCGGAGAAACTCCTTCCTGGGGACGACATTGCCAATCGGCTTCTTGCTTCTTGTTCTGGAAGTGGATGTCTCACGACGAAATGTAGATGTGCTGCCTTCTGGACCTTCTGGCGGCTTTAGGACCGCCTGGTATTAAGCCGCCCATGCCAACACAAGCGGTGCAGGGGGTTTCTGGCCCCCTCTTCAACTCGCTCTGACTTCGGCGGTATTTCTTTCGAGACGCACAGGAAGCTCCCCATCTTCATATGCGCATTTGCTTTGAACTAGCTTTGACACGGCATCTAACTTTCAAGTCTCACCGGGCTACAACTCGCTCATTCCATAACTCCTCTGACGTTGTTTGTAGAAGAAACTCAACAACAAGACTATCTGACTACCTATACTCGAACAAGCTTCACTGCAGGAACAGAGCTCCATAAAGTCGAGCTTGCGGCTCGTGCTGCTAGGATCATGCTCAGGAAATTCATCCGCTTTGCTGAAATCGTTCTCGATGTATTATGCCCAGTGATGACCCCCAGTAACAACAAATGTATATGGTGCACCATCTCGAAACACCGTGAGGCGTTAAAGGGACTCATGAAGATAAATCGGAATGCTTCATAAAATACATGGACATGCTGGTCTAAGCGTTTGGGTTACCCACGGAGATTTTAGTCTGGATACACCCGGTTGCAGCAAAAGCATTTCCGACCGCGTCCGTTAGGGTTATCGGTAAATCATCAACTCCTTTAATGAACAAGGAGTAAGTATCCGCTGCGTCTGACTTGCAGGCGACAAAAACGTTGGAGCTAGGCGTTCCAAGGTTCGTCAAGTGTCCTCCAATGGTTGCGTTCCATGTCGTAGAAGCAGTCGGTCCCCATTTTCTGAAGGGGCTAGGTTAGCACGAATGACCAGAGAATGTAGCATACAAGGATAAACGCACAGAGGAGCATATTGGTATAGTTCCGAGGTATAGGGGACGATATTAAGAAATCCGTATCCTGAGCAAGTGTTGGGGCGAGGGGCTGAACCCCATAATCCCACGGGTCCGTTCCCACTGTAGGTGAACGCCTGAAGCGTCTGTCCGTTAACCAGGACGGCTTGCTCATCTGAAGCAGGCAGGGAGCTGTGAGCATGGTTTACCTGCGAGAATACTGTTATTTCGCGTACTCGATGCTGTCAAGTAGTATCCGGCCAAAGCAGGGTTCTCCGCCTATTGTGAAGTCAGGAACCAGCGATTGTCTCTGCTAAAAATCAAATTACTCACCTCAAACGGATCTGGGAAACGAGCTGGTAAGTACAACGGGCAGACAACGGTAGGAAGCGAAGCAATGACAGGAGCGCCGTTGGCACGCTCGGCAGAGAAGAATAAAAGTGTGGCTACGGCGAGTGCGAGAGACTTCATGAAGTTTGTGACGGCAGAAGGGTGCGTCAGGGAACATATCACTCTCATCTCCCTTTTATATCTCAGGGGAGTAATTAGTAATGTACCGAGAATCGAGCGAGTCTAGTTGACGGGATGCAGCGGAGGTTCAATCCCGACTACTCGGAACCATTTCGTTCCGCTATATTTGGGTTCATTCGATGTACTCATGTAAAGTACTAATGACCTAACCTCCCCAAGCCAACAATCCGACCTTATATTTCCATTTTAGAGGACTTGCATTGTTTTTATAGTACATCTCTGGTCCGAAGCCATGGATATCGATCGAACGATTCGTACTGTATTGCCCGAGTGCTCAACTTGCTGGGTTTTGTACACTGGATAGCTATTACGGCGCCACGTATGAGTTGGGACATGCGTTGAGGGAATGGCGATCCTCGCGTTGTTTTATTGAAGTGATGATGTTTGAGTCCAGGTATCACCGGCTGTAGCGACTACCGGAGTTTCTGCTTATGCTGCTATACGGAATAGCAGAATCTCAACAGCCGGACAAGCCGTGTACCTCGTGCAACCTAATGCCAAGACGTCCTAAATTGGCTCTCAGTCCTCGGGACCTGGGGCACCGGGGCACTATTTTCGGGGGTGGGCTGTTTATAAACGTTCCAATGGTCAGGCCATCCACCAATGAGGTACTAGCTAGCGATGTGAATAGCGCATGGAATTTGTTTGCTGGAGGACTTGTCTCGTCCCCTCTAGGCGGGTGGGAGAGAGGGAAGAATCTTCCGGTTAAACCGTTGGAGAGAGCTACGAGGCTGCTGCATCCGCGGGGAATTCGAAGCTTCCGACAGGAACAGAAGAGGTACCGGCGGTCTGATTATTGATTCCAGATAACAGGGCTGGGCTTGAGATAACTAGAACGGGTCCTGAGAGGGACTTCACCAGTAGCTCACACGACGAAACCTTTTCTTGGACCGAGGAACGTGGGAAACCCCAAAGGGCTTTGAGACATTACACCCTAACGCATAGTCGAGCCGGAAAATATGTGAGCCCGTCGCTTCGCTGGTTCTCGGGTTCTGGCCAAATCCGCGATAGTATTAGCAACTCAACTGATCAAAGTTACAGAAGTGGGGTAATACTGCCAGGCGTCTTCTGGCATTGATAATCTCCCAGCTAAAATGAAATTCTCTAGATTACTAGTGTAGAGTCTAAGAGCTATAGAGCTGTTATCGGGATGCCCCGTATATGTGTCGGGGTGCACAGAGCCCACAAAATATCACCCTCACGCTGGTGATCGTGCCATCATCTAACGAGACGGCGGCGGTGCTCTCAAGTAGGAGAGCATATAACCATGTCTTGCTGCTAGCGTTGGCCTTTTGCATGCGAGAAAGGTAGAAGGTGTCGAAAAGTCCAAGCTTCCTAAGGTCAGTGTTCAACCTGTCGTTCCACTTTGTAATTGACACCGCATCCTAAGTCCTGACGAAGGTATCAATCAACTTTTAGTCTGAGAATTAGATTTAGTTTGACCCACAGAGTTGGGAGAGAGCGTGATGCCGCCGGATGAGGGTTCGGATCCGAGTAGCCTGGGCACCTATAGGTCGTTGGACCAGAGCCCTAGAGTCCAAGTGGTCCATTCGAGCTGTAGGTAGATGTTATATCGTGTTTACAATTAACCAGCACTACGACGCCATTTGTTCCCGAGGCAAGCTTTGTCGGGGCGCTTGCAACTGTAGGACTTACTAGCTGACCCAGGATAGTAGCCTGGAAGGGCAGTGGCCTATATCAAAAATTCATCAGTATTCGTCCTTGAATTCAATTCAGCGGGCTATTCGCCTCGAAAGGGCTGGGGGACACCAGGAATTTGTAGACGGGACACTCCTTACACGGAGCGATAATTGGATTGGCAGAAGTTAAAGAGATAACTGACAGGAGGGTAAAGGTCGAGGTTGTGAGGTACTTCATCTTGATTTGCATAGGTAGACAACAGCTCAAATTCTGCTCGTTTCAAGCAAGCGGCGCGCGTGTTGGTCAATTCCTAAACGTCACGACCTAATTCGGTTTCCAAGAAGCTGACTCGGGATAGGCAATCCCGCCGCCCCCACGTCTTAGTGGCACACCCACCGAATAGCCGTCTATGTTTGAGTCTTCCGCAGCGTTTGGAATGACGGATTCGAAGGCGACGTGATTCTAATCCTTGGGAGACCGCCCAGGGAACTTTACGGTCAGAAATTGCCGCGACCGTCGTGACGCTTGCCTAACTAATCACCATATTTTCTGCTGTTGAGCAACATATCTATATTATTGTACAGGAGTAGGCCAGCAAAAAAAAAAAAAAGGATTCGCCGCACCAGGATGCGTATTTGCTTGAACTAGCTTTGACCCCCCGGTTGGTCATTCTTTCAATACACTTGTGGAGCCGTGGCGCGTAGCTAATAGATCCATGATTTCTAAAGATCGTGCGTGTAAAAAGAGGGAGCCTAAAAGGACCCTGACTAGTTGGGCAAACCCACGCAGTCTAGGGCTAGAGAAAGCAGAAACCGGCGAGAATTGCGACGGTCGTCGTTCACAAAACATTACCACAGAACTCAGACGGCAAGTTTCGAACGGTCATGTGGTTTTGGTTTTTATCTATTCATTTCTCAAAAAGGGACGAAGATAGATCAATAAAGTAAAAGTGAAGGAATGCATGGATGGGAATTGAATGAAGGTCGATTGTGTTGGAACTAGGATCGATTATGTAACCACAGAACGTAACTTTAAGTATCATGAAGGCCACCCGCTCATCCCATAACTCCCCTTACGTTGTTTGTGGATGTACTAGAAAAACTCCACAACAAACTATCTGACTGGCCTATATTCGAAAAAGCTTCACTGCAGGAGCAGAGCGCCATAAAGTCGAACTTGCAGCTGTGCTAGGATTAGTCTCAGGAAATTCATCTGCTTTGCCCCTTGATGACCCCCGGTAACAACAAATATATGTGGTACAGCATCTCGAACCGACGTGAGGCGTCAAAGGGGCTCATGAAGATAAATCGGGACTCTCCATAAAATACGTAGACATACTGGTCTAAGCTGGTGCATATTCAAAGTTTGGGGCAGCCACGGAGATTTTAGTCTGGATGCACTTGGTTACGGCAAAAGCATTTCCAACCGCGTCCGTCAGATCCGCAGGTAAAGCACCGACTCCTTTGATGAACAAGGAGTAAGTATCCACTGCGTCTGACTTGCAGGCGACAAAAACGCTGGAACTAAGCGTTCCAAGGCTCGTTAGGTGTCCTCCAACGGTTGCGTTCCATGTCGTAGAAGCAGTCGGTCCCCATTTTCTGAAGAGGCTAGGTTAGCACAAATGACCAGAGGATGTAGCATACAAGGATGAACGAACAGAGGAGCATATTGGTATAGTCCCGACGTGTAGGGGGCGATATTAAGATATCCGTATTCTGGGCAATAGTTGGGGCGAGGGGCTGAACCCCATAATCCCACGGGTCCGTTCCCGCTGTAGGTGAACGCCTGAAGTGTCTGTTCGTTGACCAGGACGGCTTGCTCATCTGAAACAGGCAGAAGACCGTGAGCATGCGTTATCTGCTAGAATGCTGTCATTTGTCGTACTCGATGCTGTCAAATAATATCCGGCCAAAGCGGGCTTCTCGGCCTATTCTGAAGTCAGGAATCGGTGATCGTCTCTGTTAAGAATCGAATCACTCGCCTCAAACGGATTCGGGAACGGAGCTGGCAAGAGGAACGAGCAGATAAGGATAGGACCCGAAGCTGTTGCAGGAGCACCATTGGCATGCTCGGCAGAGAAGAATAAAAGCGTGGCTGCGGCGAGTGCGAGAGACTTCATGTTTTCTGACGACAGAAGGATGCGCCGAAGAACGTATCGCTCTCGTCTCCTCTTTATATCTTAGAGAAAGAATCAGAAAGGACCGATAATCGAGCGAGTTTCTTCGATGGGATGCAGCGGAGATCCAATCCCGACAACTCATAATCACTTCGTTTCGCTTATTTTTGGGTTCATTCGATATACTCACGCAAAATACCATTGACCCGGACCGTTATCAGGACAAAAATATCTCCAGTTCAGAGGGTTTTGAATTGTTTATAGCACGTTTCGTGGTCCGAAGCCATGGTTAGCTATCGAACGATTTGGACCGTATTGCCTAAGTGCCTTCCGCACCCATCTTGCTGGGTTTTAGACACTAGAAAGCTATTACCGCGGTCCGTATGAGTCGGACATGCGTTGAGGGAATGGTGATCCCTACGTATATTGTGGGTGTTTAATTCAGGGGACGATGTTCATTACCGGCTCGAGCGAGTATCAGAGTTCCTCTTACGCTGCTACGCGGAGTAACAGAGTCACAGCAACCAGACAAGCTACGCATTCTGTTCAACCTAATACCAAGACATGCTAGACTGGCTCTCAGTCCTCCGTACCGAAAGTGCCGAAACTCTATTTTGGAGGGAGGCTGTCCATAAAGGCTCCCATGTTCAGGTTGCTCTGCGAATAGGTTCTGACTGGCAATGTAAATAGCAAATGTGATTTCCCTTGCTAGTAAACTTGTCTCGTGCCCTCTAGGTGGGTGAGAGAGAGGGAAGAACCCTTCGGCTAAATTGTTTGAGTGAACTACGAAGCTTCTGCCTTCGCAGGGAATTGGAAGCTCCCAAAAAAAGCAGAAGAGAACGGCAGTGCTAGTATTGATACCACCTTAAGATAACTAGAACGTTCCAAAATCAGCTACTACCCTCGGCACCGACATGCCGAGTCAAGGGACTCACCCGCCGCACTTGCGAATCCAAAAATTATGTTGAGGGTCAGCGTAAAGTGAAAACTTCTTTCGGGATAGTATCTTCTGTTTTCAGGGATTGGAATAAACCCAAAATCACGAGTGCTTGGCGGGACCATTGGACCTCCTTCAGTACGACAGCATCCTCGCTGCCCGTCAGACCGTCTTGAGCTGCGTACGATGAAGGTGAGGACATTGCTATCTAGTCAGCGCGTGGGTTCGAGCTCGGTTGTCTCCCATGACTTCTTGGCAGAGTAGAAGTTCCGGCAGGGGTTTGAAGGCGATTGAGGAAGTTGTCCCACTATAGATGGGGAGTTCGCTATCAACCTTCGGTGGAGGTTACCTCTACCTCCACCAACTTGACCCCCACTTCGTCCTTAGGGATGCAACTGTGACTGATGATACATGCCGTCCGTGCGCGCGGCGCCGGTTCCGCCGGGACCATCACATTCACCGTGAGACTGAGGATGCCATAGTAAAATTTGCGCTAGAGCCGGCGGCCAGTGTCGGGCTTCGTTAATCAACTGGGTATATTCTGGTATTTTCCTCAAAGGCTGAATTTGGGGGTAAAGTTTTACCACGCGGACGTTCCCAAACTCTTATGTCCGTTCGGCCGCCGGGTGATATGAACGACCGGCTAATCGTCATCTGGACCCTTGAGCATCTTATACTATCGAACAAGCATGTATACCTCGGATGTTATATGATTGATTCTGAAATCTAATAACGATTATCATCAAATAGCCCTACTAAGGAACGTTATGTTTCATGGCCATGGCTTTCCTGCTATTATTAGAAGTTGTTCGCCCTGACAATTATTCTGGTCTCGATGCATTTCGTAACGTCAAAAGTATTCCCAACCGTGTCCGTTAGAGTCTGTGGCAATGCTTCAGCTAATTGAATAAATAAGGAATACAGGTCGGATGTGCCGAGCTTGCACGCAATGAACGCGCTCGAGCTTGAAACTCCCAGTTCGTCAACGCGCTACCGACTGTAGCGTTCCACATGGTCAATGCGACAGAATTCCAGTCGATTGTTTTGGAACCCCAGGATTGATCACGCACATTGTGGAGCCACGGCAGCTGACTTTCAACTTCAAGTATCACCAAGCTGCCACCCCGCTCATCCCATAACTCCCCTTACGTTGTTTGTGGACGTACAAGAAGAGGCTCCACAACAATACTATTTGACTGACTTATATTTGAACAAGCTTTATTGCAGGAGTAGAGCTCCATAAAGTTGAACTTGCAACTCGTGCTGCTAGGATAATTCTCAGGAAATTCATCCGCTTTACTGAAATTGTGCTCCATGCATGCCCCTTGATGACCCGCTGTAACAACAACATTATATATTGCAGCATCTCGAACCTTTGTGAGGCGTCAAAGGGGCTCATGAAGATCAATCGGAATGCTTCATAAAATACATAGACGGACTGATCTAAGCTGATGCGTATTCATAGTTTGGAGCAGCCACAGATATTTTAGTCTGGATACACCCGGCTGCAGCAAAAGCATTTCCGGCCGCGTCCGTTAGGGTTATAGGTAAATTATCGACCCCTTTAATGAACAAGGAGTAAGTATTCGCCGCGCTTGACTTGCAGGCGAGAAAAACTTTGGAACTCGGCTCTCCAAGGTTCGTCAGATGCCCTCCAATGGTGGCGTTCCATGTCGTAGAAGCAGTCGGACCCCATTTTCTGAAGGGGCTAGGTTAGCACAAATGACCAGAGGATGTAGCATACAAGGATGAACGAACAGAGGAGCATATTGGTATAGTCCCGACGTAT
>WSUB01000014.1:158790-175525 GCA_019633425.1 Tulasnella sp. 424 | reverse complement strand
AGGTTAGCACAAATGACCAGAGGATGTAGCATACAAGGATGAACGAACAGAGGAGCATATTGGTATAGTCCCGACGTATAGGGGACAATATTAAGATACCCGTATCCTGGGCAAGCGTTGAGGCGAGGGGCTGCACCCCATAATCCGACGGGTCCGTTCTCGCCGTAGGCGAACGCCTGAAGCGGCTGCCCCTTGACCAAGACGGCTGTCTCATCTGGAGCATGCAGGAGACTGTGAGCATACGTTATCTGCTATAATGCTGTCATTTCTCGTACTAGATGCTGTCAAATAATACCCTGCCAAAGCGGGCTTCTCTGCCTATTCCGAAGTCAGGAACCGGCGATTGTTTCTGTTAAGAATCAAATTACTTGCCTCAAACGGATCTGGGAATGGAGCTGGCAAGTACAACGGGCAGGCAACGGCAGCAAGCGAAGCTGTGGCAGGAGCGCCGCTGGCATGCTTGGCAGAGAAGAATAAAAGCGTGGCTACGGCGAGAGCGAGAGACTTCATGTTTTGTAACGGCAGAAGGGTGCGTCAGGAAGCGTATCGCTTTCATCTCTTTCTTATATCTCAGAGGAGGAGTCAGTAGAGTACCGAGAATCGAGCGAGTTTCTTTGACGGGATCAGCGGACGTTCAATCCCGACTACTCGGAATCACTTCGTCCGGCTCTTTTTGGGTTCATTCGATGTACTCACGTAAAATACTAATGACCTAGACTTTTCCCAAGACAACAATCCAATCCAAGATCTCCAGTTTAGAGGACTTGCATTATTATATACGTCATCCGAAGCCATGGATGTCGATCGAACGATTTGTTCTGTATTGCCTGAGTGCCTCCCGCAATTAACTTGCTGGGTTTTGGACACTGGACACCTATCACGGCGCCACGTATAAGCTGAAAATTCATTGAAGGGGATGGTGGTCCCTCCGTATATTGTGGGTGGGTGTTGTGTTAAAGGGGGGATGTTTCGAGTCCAGGGATCACCGGCTATAGCGATTACCGGAGTTCCTGCTTACGCTGCTACATGGAATAGCAGAATCTCAACAGCCAGACAAGTCTCGTTTGCTGCTCAACTTAATGCCAAGTCGTCCTAAATTGGCTCTCAGTCCTCGGAACCTGGGGCACCGGAGCTCCATTTTTGGGGGTGAGGCCGTCTATAAACGCTCCCATGGTCAGGTTATTCCACCAATGAGGTGCTGGCTAGCGATGTAAGTAGCACATTCAATTTATCCGCTGGAGGGCTTGTCTCGTCCCCTCTAGGCGGGTGGGAGAGAGGGAAGAATCCTCCGGTTAAACCGTTGGAGAGAGCTACGAGGCTTCTGCATCCGCGGGGAATTCGAAGCTTCCGACAGGAACAGAAGAGGTACCGGCGGTATAATTATTGATTCCAGATAACAGGGCTGGGTTTGAGATAACTAGAACGGGCCCCGAGAGGGACTTCATCAGTAGCTCACACGACGAAACCTTGGATCAAGGAATGTGGAAAACCCCGCAGGGCTTTGAGAAATTACACGCTAACGCATAGTCGAGTCGGAAACTCCGTGAGTCCGTCGCTTCGCTGGTTCTCGGGTTGTGGCCAAATCCGCGATATCAGCAACTTAGTTGATCATAGGTACAGAGTGGGGGTGAAACGGTCAGGCGTCTTATGGCATCAAAGATCTCCCAGCTGAAATGAAATTCTCTAGACTACTAGTGTAGAACCTGGGGGCTATGGAACTGTTGTCGGGATGACCCGTATCTGTGTCGGGGTGCACAGAGCTCGAGACAAAATATCACCGTCAACGCTGGTGATCGTGCCATCATCTAGCGAGACTGCAGCGGTGTTCTCAAGTAGGAGAACATATGACCCAGTCTTGCTGCTGGCGCTGGGCCGTTTGCATGCGAGAAAGGTAGAAGATGTCGTAAATCCAAGCTTGGTAAGATCTGCGTTCAAAGTGGCGTTCCACTTTGTAATTGACACTGCATCCCAAGTCCTAACAACGATTTTAAATCAGATATCAGAGTAAATATTAGGCTGGTTTTAACTCACAATGTTGAACGAGAGCCTTGTGAGGTCGGATGAGCTTTTAGATATGAGTAACCTGGGCACCCATCCGTCGTTGGACCAGAGCCCCAAAGTCCAAGTGGCCCACTCGAGCTGTAGGTCGACGTGACATCAGGTCTACCATCAACTAGGACTGCAACACCATCTGTTATTGAGGTGAGTTTGGTCAGTGGGGCTCCCTTGCAACTGCAACCGAGTTTAAATAACCCTTACTAGCTGATTGAAGATAGTATCCTGGAAGCGCCGCGGCCTAAATCCAAACCATATCAGCATTCCTCCTTAAACTCCGTCCAACAGGTTACTTGCCTCAAAAGGATCAGGATACACCAAGAGTTTGTAGAGGGGGCACTCCTTGGGGGGAGCGGCAATTGGAGTGGCGAATGTGAACGAGAAAATTGCCAGGAGGCTAGTTACTGAGGCTGCGAGGGATTTCATCTTGAATTACAACGGCAGAATATGGCCCGAAAGCGGCTCGTTTTAAACAAGTGGCGCGTGTGTTGGTCCATCCCTAAATGTCACAACGGTCCGGGTTCTGTTTACAAGAAGCTTGACTCGGAGTACGCAATCCCGTCATCCCCGTGTCTCGGTAGCGCACACACACCGAGTATTCGTCAGTGTTGGAGTCTTCCATAGAGCTTGGATTCACGAATTCGAAGGCGGCACGGTCCGAATCCGTGGGAGACCGCCAAGGAACGTTGCGGTCACAAATTGCCGTCATCACGCCCGCCTATTTAATCATTGTAGCCTCTGCTGCTGAGCGACATGTGTATGTAAACGTACAGAAGCGATTCGTTAAACTTTGGATTGGCCGCGCCAGGATGTCCCGCTATCCTCGCAGTATATTAGGCTCTGATTGACGATTTATGCCAAGTTGCCAGGCCCCCCAGACGTCACCAAGATCTTGGTAGGCGTGCACGAAGCTCTAATCAAGACATCCCCGTCCCCGCTACTGAATGAATCCGGTAGAGTGGTATTTGCCGTCTGAAGAATTAGAACGTAGGTTCCAGCCTTCGTCGTGGTGCTGGGTCGTTCACACGCCAAGAAAGTTGCGGATCCCGGACTTCCTATCTTAGTTAAAGGCTCGCCAAGAGTGGCGTTCCAATTGGTGTTTGAGACGGCACCCCATGTGCTATGCCGAGAAGGTATCAGAAATGCCCACACTCGGGAGTACTGCATACAAACTTACAGGGTCGCATAGCTCCCCTTCTGTTGGTGCACGTTTAGGTATGAGTACCAGGGACAGCCGTCAGTGGTAGGCCCGGCCCCCCAGAATCCGAGGGGACCGTTGCCACTGTAATCGTAGACAGACATCGGCTGGTAATTGACAAGAACCGCTACTCCATCTATGGTTGTGGTCAGATCGGTAACTCCTTGAAAGATCGATATTTGCCTTCACTTACTAGCGGATGATAGGTAATAATTGGGGAACGTCGTTGACTATGTGTTAAAACGTGTCAATTATTTGAAGGAAGGAAAGGGCAAAGAATTACCTGGAAAGGATCAGGTCCAAGCACCAGTTCGTAAATCGGACAGACTGGGATAGCGGTGGGCCGCCCAACGCTTCCAGGTGTAAGAGCGAGCAGAGAGGCGGCTATGGAAAAAGCGAGTGGTTTCATGACCGATTTAGAGCGTTTCACGCTGCTGAAACGATCCTATAGTATTATCTCGACTATTTATACGCCATAGCTTGGGCGGCTGACATAGTCGGCGGAGATGGGACCAATTCGGGGAGCGCGTCGAGGCTTGCCAAGCCAAGAGGGTGAAACACTTTACTGGATCAGGCACAAGACCTGGGACCAAGCGAAGCCTGCAGTCCTTATTCGGTGGTGAATGCACCCAAGCGAGACCTTTGGGGCATTCAAGCTCTCTCCTTTGTGAGAATAGAGTGGTCACCATACCACCTTCTTTAGTAGGGTTTACATTCTCTATGCTCAAGTTACTCGTGAACTCATAGGGTCAGGAATCGGAAAAGCTGCGGAGTCGAGATGTCTTCATCTAGAGCCGATTGTGGGAACGGCTCCCGAGTACTTTACTTGCTGGGAAATACCTCTATTCGATATTTCGTCCGATAAATTAAATACAGAAGTCGGAAGCTGCTGAAATGACTGGAGAGAAGTCCGAGAAAGACGGAAGCGCCACGTCGGCCCGGGATTAGACGCCCACAACCTCCGCAAATCGCAGATCACTCCGACGCTGGTACCAAGGCCTAGCTCCCAGCCAATTAGAATCTACTAGAGGAGAGTTGGTAGATAAATAATTGAATAACTTACAGCTCAAGTGCTGACGTGAATCTTGGTCTTGACGCACGAGTTTCCGACAATGGAATCTCCGTCGTCCGTGTCTAGTGTAGCCGGGACGGTCACGTTTTCCTCGGTGACGAGGAAAAGAACGTAGTCACCACCCTTTGTACTCGTCGCTGGTCTTTTACAAGCGAGGAACGTAGAAGGTGGAGGTATGATAAGTCTGGTCAAGTTGGTACCCGGTGCAGCGTCCCAATTCGTCGTCGCAGCCGCATCGAAGGTCCTATTCAGCACGACAATAAGCTTCGAACATGAGTTTATAGTTCAACTCAGTAATACTCACAAGGTTGCGTAATGAGTTGTTTTTTGGTTTGCATTAAGGTAGAAGTAGCCTGGGCATGTAGTGGCAGTCTGCGCCGGGCCCCAAAGGCCCAGAGGGCCATTCGAGCTATAGGTGAAAGCCTCCAACGGCTGTCCCTTGACAAGAACCGCGATCTTCCCTGGAAGTATTTCTGTTAACCTCCTATACGCAAAGTCGATTGAGAATAGCCTATCTACCAGCAGAGTCTAGATAATAGCCCGGAAGGGCAGTGGCCTGACATTCCAATTTTGAATAAGTAGAAGACCACGAAGATTTGAAACACTGCATCATCCTTCATACTCACCTCAAAAGGATCATCAGATGGGGCTGGAATGTACAGAGGGCAAACCACGCGCTTGTCAACGGGGCTTGCACCCACAAGCGAGGTGGATGCAAGGATGAGGGAAGATGAGAGTGCCAAGAGCGCTTTCATTTTGCGGAGCAGGGAGCTAGGATTGGGGATAATCTGTATCAAGTTGAATCCTTTTATATCGTTCCGATCCGAGTTACAAACGCCTGGTTTGATTCGGGTATTCCAGCTGCTCAGGGATAGATGGAATTCTGGCTTGCAAAAGGGGTCCAAATAACGCGGTATCATTTGACCGGAGAAGCGAAGTTTATTTCCGCATTTTAAGCGATATTGGGGCGTTTTCAATTGATCCTTGCAACCTCGAGGGTCGGGGTCGGAATGGAGGGAAGGGGGCGGTGAATATATTTTTAGAACTCCAATCTCACGCGAATACATGCAACGCGCGTCCAGTAATTGCCGATCGATATTTTGTAACCAGGGCACTATTTAAAGTTGGATTCCGAAAGCATGGGTAACGAGGATCTTAGTGGGGACACACGCTGTGCTCGGAATGATATCTCCTTCTGAGGTCTCAAGCGACGAGGGGATGACTGGGTCAATCTGAAGGAACAGGACGTAATCGGTATCACTGTCCGCCTTCTTGCAGGCCAGGAAGTTCGAAGACGGCACGCCTCCTAGCATAGTGAGGTAACCTCCAGTCGCGGCATTCCAGTTGGTCGTTGAAGTTGCATTCCAGGTCCTAGGAAAGGCACGTGAGTCTCAGGGAGAATGAGGCTGAAAACATCACGCACAAGACAGAGTAAGCTGCTGTCTTAGACGGGGCGTCGAGGAAGACATAGCCAGGGCATCCGTCCGCGGTTGGACCAGCTCCCCACAAACCAAGAGGAATGTCGCTACCGTAGGTAAAGGCCGCGAGACCTTGACCAGTCACCAAAACACCAACCGAGTCTGGAGGAAGCCTCTAGCGAGAGTATTATGCGGAGAAGCGGCATGCACCTAACTGCTAGCTAAAAGGTATGTACCGTTGAGCGCGGGGGCCGTGGCCTGACACAAGTGATTTTAGCCAGTCTCCTTCGAAGGCTCAGTAGCATACCCACCGCGAAGGGGTTCGAGAATACGCCAGGGACGTATTCCGGGCAAGGGTGAACGACAAGGGAGAGGATCGGGGTCGCCGCTAGTGCGAATGCAAAGATTGAGGTGACCAGGGACTTCATTCTGCTGTGGGTGCTTTTGGCTTCGCCAAGAAAGGGCGCGCTTTATACAAGATCGTTGCCATATTTAGAACTCCTTCTTCCTAGCTTCGCTACAGTACCATTGGAGTACCACCGCTGACTCTGAAGTTGGGAAAGCTCGGCCCAGTATAATCAATAATAGGTCCCCTTGCTTCCAGTGTGTAATCATTCGGCAGCACAAGGCATGGCGGGGCCCGCGAATCCATCCCCGCCAATGCTTTAACATATACTCTAGCATCGGCAAGACCAAAGAAGAGAGCTAGAGAAGTTCCAGATGTTCAGTGCCTGATGAACGAAGATCTCTGAGATTTTTTCTCACCGCAATCGTGGATCAGGAACAATGGACCAAATGCGATACGACGATGGAAGAAAGTTATTTTTAGTTTAGTGGGGTCGGCATTTCCGACCTAGTCAAACTGGCCAAATCAAACGATCACTGGGCGAGACTTCCTAACCCACGAGTGAAATGTCTCGCGCCGCCGGCGCCGAGGTGTATTTACGCACGCATCCTATCCTGAGTACAAAAAAAGGTATAGTTATGCTGCCATTTAGTACTAGTTGACGATAATCTTGGTCTGCACGCATGTGTTGATGTCAATGGAAGATGGTGCGTTGGTGATAGTGCTTGCGGGTCCGGTTTGTAAGAAGAGCGTATATGAGGAGTCGGTGGACGCAATGGATTTGCAGGCAATGAATTTGGAGGTCGACGTTCCGTTCACGACGGTGCTTAAATCGCTTCCAGCCGTTGCATTCCAGTACGTAATGGGGGAGGCATCCCAGGTCCTGGAACACGAATAGGATAGTCGGTCGCTATGGACAAAGCATCAGAATATAACTAAACTCACAGGGTCTCGTAGCCAACGGCCCCGGCAGGGGCTGCGGCATTCAACCATTTATAGGCTGGACAAGCGCTCGCCGTGGGCGGAGGGGTAACCCAGAGACCGAGAGGAGCATTTGAGCCATATCGAACGGCTACCAGTTCCTGACCATTCACAAGCTTGGCGGACCCATCTGCGTAGTAAATGGATGGTTAGCGTCGTAGTTTCGCTCACCCTCCTCCAGACAGACCTGATCCGGCGTCGAGGTAGTACCCGGAAAGTGCGGTTGCCTGAAAAGCAGGGATGTTAGACCACAGAAAGGGCTTTGACTGGTACTGTACTCACCGCAAACGGATTCTCAGACTTTGCTGGGAGGAGAAATGAGCAGATGACAGCGCCGACCGTCGAGGAAGTAAGAAATAGGGTAGCGAGAGATCCTGCGGTTAGAATTGACTTCATGACTTGAATGGAGTTGCTTGGTCAGACGCCAAGGTCGTTTCTGAATCCTTTATATCAGTATAAGTGGTTTGATGCGCAAGGGCATCACCCCTCAACGGGATTTTTACGCCGGCCCTCGCATTTCAGTACTTGATTAGGAATATATTATTTTTAACAGTCAGCTCCTCCAAAGTAATAGCGCACTCTTCCCACCAACACACCGGGAATAATGAAGCCGACGCCGACGCCGGCAGCCGCAGGTCGTGTGGGTGTAGCCCAACGGAATGGAATAGTTCCTCGGGTTCAGGTACAAGTGACTTGGCGATTAGAATTACTCTTCTACAGGTGTTACCTTGGTACCTTGGGGTGCACCTCCGATCTTGACGGGGAGGGTCCACCCGTGTCTTGCAGTAAAGCCGACGAAAAGCGCGAGTATTCGCCTAAATTTCTTGGTTTCTTTTTATAGCACCCGAGAGACATCTTTGCCGAACGAATGAGACTAGACTTGGCAGTGGGGGCAAGGGTCGGTGGATCGGTTTGAGAACAATGTCCAAATCCATGATAATGTGAACTCTTGTTTGGGAAGAGGGGAGACGCTATCGCCGCCGATTCAGAGTGATATTCATGGCTTTGTGAAACCGAATAACATCTTACATTCAGACAGAATTCAAGCTGGAGGCGACACGAGAAGCTTTGGAGCCAAGCAGGCGATTCTAAAGCTCGCTACGCCATCCCTCCAAGCGTTGGGAACACCGATACCGGCTTGCAAATACAGGTCCCACTGGTTGGCGTAGATTCCGGTACTTGAAACAAGTTGGCATGTAAGGAACTTCTTCGTGATGGGAATGGTGTCCGTCTTGATAAAAGTGAGGCGGCCATCGATTGTAACATTCGAATTCCACGCCGGGTTCAAGGTTTTGTCCCACGTCCTAACAAAGGGGGGCGCTCAGGGGTTTAACAAGGCATCGGAGACAATTACACACATGTACAGGGGTCTATAGGACTTGGGTTTATCTTTTACAGAAAGGTTTACCCGCCCACAGGCGGGATCAGGATACCGTGCTGCGCCCAGACCGTCTGCACTGTATAGCCATGAAACCCCTGCTGAGGGTCGCAATCCCAATCATAACCGTAGAAACAACCAGACGACGTGACCAGTTGAAGCTCCTCTGTATTGGTTTTGCTACACGCGCCAGGATGCGAACCTTTGAGGCTCAAGTGCAAACTTGCAACCGCCGCGTTCTGAGCCTGATTACGATAGAATCCAGACCGAACATGGCCGTCAGAATTTTGGAAAAAAATCCAACTTGAGCGGTTTTCAAAGCGGGGAGCAACTCTCGTAGAATGGACCGAAGCTGGGTAAGATGTTGCATGCTGTGACGGTGAGGTGGGATTTATGTAGACCCCACCGGGCCCACCCCACCGAACCTCTTGACTAATCCAAAGGCTTTGCACGTCAGACGCGGAGGGAATCAGGACCTTCTATTGTAAAGGTTTGACTTAGTCTAAGTGGTATCTAAGAAGAGTGAAAGAGAACTCACTCGTGGTCGCGGAGCTACTTTAGAACCGATTCTATGGATGCCTAGGTTGCACGAGAGGGTCCACCGTTTCGCCACGCGACCTAGCGCATAGACGACGAAAGTCGAGGAAAGTTTTGAATTTATTAAAAGACAAGGTCAGAGCAGATGACCGGAGCCATCGAGGCTGACCTGAGCTTGGGGAGAGATTTAGTGCTCACTCGTCCGTCGAAGGAGGATCATCCTATCACACGAGAACACCAGGACGGCGGTACTGACTTGTGATTGTGTCTCGAAAGTGGTCAAACTTTCGAGCGAGAGCACAAAATGAGGCTATGCTGAAGTATTGGTGCAGTCTGCAGCGGGAGGGGATTAGGAAAATTGTAGTAGGTTAAGGAATCGCCTGTATGAGATTTCGTCTCTCGAAAGTTCCCCCGTAGGCATATGGAATAGATTGCGTTCGACGGCAAGTAGCGGGGTAGTTGCAACCCCGGGCCTGTTGGGCTTGGCACGATGGTGAACGAAGACCGTTGGGTTTTGAACTGAAGGAGATAAGAACAAGAAATCCGGGGACATCTCCGAGATAAGATAAGGGCGCTTGAATTGAAGGTTCTCAAATATGCCTCGAAACCATCTAATTATAAGCGTCGGAAACAGTGACATCAAGAGTAATCAACATAGGGAGAGGGTTGATATTTGCAATATTACATGGGAAGGTGCGAGCTCGAGGAGAGTGTTCAAGGAATGAATGGGGAACAATTGTTATGATGTACATGTTGCAGTCAACAAGAGCCAAACGATAGAACCTTTTTGGGTAACGTGTAGCATATGATGCATGAAGTTGCTAGCTGGCTATAGTCGATTGTGTACTATACTGCGGATAGTCCAAAAAAAAAGGGCGATACGCCCACACGCTCGCTCCAGCATCAGCCAACAATTCGATGATTTTCTTCACTTCGCCGGCTTTAGGAGGATGAACCTAAAGGGAGAGACAAACGAACATGCATTCCCTTCATTAGCGATTCGCGGATTTCCTCGACGAATCCAAACGGGCGTATCACGTACCAGAGAGAAAATCACCACCGGATGCTCAGACCATGTGCTCTGCACGACGTTATCCAACTCTCCTTTAGCACGATCTCCACTCCTCGTGTTAAAGTCCAAGCGTAGCTTGGCCGGCATATGTTCGTCGGGATCGACATCGGTGATGGCGTTGGAAGGGATGGCGGTGATGAGGTGGATGAGGGGCCCAGTTCCTAACCGAAGAGCAGGGGTTTCTCTTGAACTTGGAACGCGTATTCCCGTAGAATCGATCCTCCCACACGCGTTCCTTCCTGTCCTCCTCGGTCGCCCTGAACGTCAACAACGTCGTCGGAATCACTCGAACCGGAAGTTCCGAGGTAAGGATCGACTCGTCATTGCGCATGCCACCGCGCCGTCTCATGAGATAAGACGACGGTCGGAGGAACGGCATGCCGTGCTGGACGGAACGATAGCCGTACCCGTTAACGTGATGCTTGGTGGCGGCGAGTTGTTGGTGGTGAGCGAAGAGGGTGAAGCCGGAGAAAAGAATAACGAGGAGGATGTCTGTTGATGCGCGTTGGTGCCTTCTTGCCACGATATCCGTCGTCACGACTAATCATTGTGGTCTCTGCCGCTGAGCGACATATCTATGTATGGAAAGCACAGGAACAAGTCGATAAACCTTTGGATTCGCCACGTCAGGATGTCCGGCTATCCTAGCAGCCCATTAGGCCCTTATTGACCGCAAGTGACGACTTATGCCATGTTTCCAGGCCCTCCCCCCGACGTCACCAAGATCTTGGTAGGCGCGCACGAAGCTCAACGCAAGACATCCCCGTCCCCGCTACTGAATGAATCCGGATGAATGGTAGTTGCCGTCTGAAGAATCGGAACGTAAGCTCCGGTCTTCGTCATGATGCTGGGGCGTTTACACACCAAGAAAATCGCGGATCTCGGACTCCCTGTCGTATCCAAAGGCTCGTCAAAGGTCGCGTTCTAATTGATGTTTGAGACGGCACCCCATGTAATATGCCGAGAGGGTTTCAGAAATGCCGCACCCGGGAGTACTGCAAACAAAACTTACAGATTCCAATTCGAGTGACGAACGCCTGGTTTGATTCGGATATTCCAGCTGCTCAAAAATGGATGGAATTCTGGCTTGCAAAAGGGTTCCAAATAACGCCGTACCATTTGACCAGAGAAGCGAAGTTCCTCATATTTACTTCCGCATTTGAAGCGATATTGCACTGGTCTCAATTGACTCTTGCAACGTCGAATGAAGGGATGGGGGCAGTGAATGATATATTAGGACTCTGATCTTACGGGAATGCACGCAACACGCGTCCAGTAATTGCCGATTGATATTTTGTAAGCAGAGCACTATTTAAAGTCAGATTCCGGGAGCATGGGTAACGAGGATCTTAATGGAAACACAATCCGCGCTCGAAATGATATCTCCTTCCGCGGTCTCAAGCGACACGGGAAGGGGTGATGCAGTCACAAGGAACAGGTCGTAAGAGGTTGTACTGTTCAGCTTCTTGCAGGCCAGGAAGTCCGAAGACGGTGGAGCTCCTAGCTTAGTGAGGTAGCCTCCAGTCGCGGCCTCCCAGTTGGCCGTTGAAGTTGCATTCCAGGTCCTAGGAAAGGCAGGTGAGTCTCACGGAGAATGAGGTTGAAAACATCACGCACAAGACAGAGTAAGCTGCTGTTCTAGACACGGCGTTGAGGTAGGCATAGCCAGGGCATCCGTTCGCGGTTGGACCAGCTCCCCACAAACCAAGCGGACTGTCGCTACCGTAGGTAAAGGCCCCGCGAACTTGACCAGCAACCAAAACACCAACCGCGCCTGGAAGAAGCATTTAGTGAGAGTATTATGCAGAGAAGCGACATGAACCTAACCGCTAACTAAAAGGTATGTGCCGTTGAGTGCGGGGGCCGTGGCCTGACACAGATGGTTTTAGCCAGTCTCCTTCGAAGGCTCAGTCGCATACCCACCGTGAAGGGGTCCAGGAATCCGGCAGGAATGTATTCTGGGCAAACGAGGACAAGGGATAGGGCCGGGGTCGCCGCTAGTGCGAACGCAAAGATGGAGGTGGCCAGGGACTTCATTCTGCTGTGGGTGCTTTTGGCTTCTCCAAGAAAGGGCGCGCTTTATACAGGATCGTTGCCATATTTAGAACTCATCCTTCCTACCCTCCCAACAATCCCATTGAGACACCATCGTTGATTCTGAAGCTCGGGAAGCTCGGCTCAATGTAATCGATAATAGGTCTCCTTGCTTCCAGCGTGTAATCATTCCGCAGCACAGGGCATGGCGGGGCCCGCGAATCCATCCCCGCCAATGCTTTAACATATACTCTAGCATCGGTAAGACCAAAGAAGAGAGCTGGAGAAGCTCCAGATGTTCAGTGCCTGATGAACGAAGATCTCTGAAACTTTTCTCACCGCAGTCGTCTGATCAGGAACAATGGACTAAATACGATATGACGATGGAAGAAGGTTATTTTTAGTTTAGTGGGGTCGGAGCTCCCGAGTGGATCGGCGTTTCCGACTTAGTTAAACTGACCAAATCAAATGATCACTAGGCGAGACCTCCTAACCCACGAGTGAAATATCTCGCGCCACCGGCACCGAAGTATATTTACGCACGCATCCTATCCTGAGTACTAAAAAAAGGTATAATTATGCTGCCATTACTACTAGTTGAATCCAATCTTGGTTTGCACGCATGTGCGGGTGTTAATGGAAGCTGGTGCGTTGGTGATCGTGCTTGCGGGTCAGAGAATCAGTTCCGGCTTGCATACAGGTCCCATTGGTTGGCGTAGGTTCCAACACTTGTAACAAGCTGACATGCAAGGAAGGTCTTTGTGACGGGAATGGTGTCTGTCTTGATAAAAGTGAGGCAGCCATCGATTGTAACATTCCACGCCGGGCCCAAGGTTTATCCCACGTCCTAATAAAGAGAGGCGCTCAGCGGTTTGACAAGGCATCGGAGAGAATTACACACACGTACAAGGGTTTGTAGGATTTGAGTGTCTCTTTGACAGAAAGGTTTACCCGCGGTCAGGATACCGCACTGCGACTGGACCGTCTGCACTGTACTGTATAACCATTAAACCGCTGCTGAGGGTCGCAATCCGAGCCATAATCGTAGACACAGACAGACGACGTTATCATTTGAAAGCTCCTCTGTATGGGCTCTGCTACATGCGGCAGAATGCGAACTTTGAGCCTCAATTGCAAACTTGCAACCGCGGCGTTCTGAGCCTGATAGAATCACGACCGATTATGGCGGTCAGAAATTCAGAAAAATCCAACTTGAGCGGCTTTCAAAGTGGGAAGCTACTCTCGTAGAATGGATGGGGACGGTAGATTGGTAAGATGTCGCACGGCGTGACTGAGGGGGACTTTCTGTAAAACCTACCCCCACTGAACGTCTTGACCGATCCAACACCTTTGCATGTCAGACATGAAGGGATTCGGGAGCTTTCATTGTAATGGCTCAATTAACGGAAGTAGGAGATCCAAAGAGCGGAAGAAAACTCATTGGTGGTCGCGGAGCTATCTTTAGAACCCGATTCCATCCATATGCCCAAGGATGCACGGAAGGCCCTGTCGTTGCGGCTGGCGACTTGGCGGAAACTCGACCTAGAGCATGGGATGCGACGCAAGTCGAAGAAAGTTTTGGATTTAGTAAAAGGTAAGGCCAGAGCGGATAACCGGAGACATAGAGACTTACCTAAGCTTAGGGAGGAAGATTCAGTGCTCACTCATCCGTCCATCCGTCGAAGGAGCTGAGACCGATCACCCTACCACTCGAGGACACCTAGACGGTGGCGTTCTCTTGTGATTGCATCTCGTAAGTGGTCGACATTCCGAGCGAGAGCACAAATGAGGCTATGCTGAAGTATTGGCGCAGTCGGCAGCGGGAGGGAATTAGGAAAATTGTAGTAGGTTAAGGAATCGCCCGTATGAGACTTTGTTTTTTGAAAGTTCCCGCGTAGGCATATGGGATAGATTGCGTTCGACGGCAAGTAGCAGGGTAGTTGCAACTCCAGACCTGTCGGCTTGGCATGATGGTGGTTGGTTTGAACCAGCGGAGATAAGAACACCCAGGGACATATCCGAGATAAGATAGGGGCGCTTGAATTGAAGGTTTTCAAATATGCCTCGAAACCATCTAATCATAAGCTTCGGAAACGGTGACATCAAGAGTAATCAATGTAGGGAGAGGGCTGATCTTTGTAATATTACATGGGAAGGTGCGAAGAGAGTATTCATTATGATGTACTACGATTTGGTCAACGGTTCCGGCTGGTTTGCCTCCGACTAAGAGGATGAGTAGAGTTGAGGGAGAGGTGAGACGGTTCAGAAGTGGTGAGATGATATCGGCGTCACCCCTCTGCCGCCCTGAATGTCAACAACGTAGTCGGATCACTCGAACCGGAATTTCCGAAGGTAGGGAGCGGCTCGTCATTGCCGCCACGCCGTCTCATGAGATAAGAGGAATGCCTGTTTTGATTCAGGTATTCCAGTTGCTCGGGATAGATGGAATTCTGGCTTGCAAAGGGGTCCCAATGACGCTGTATTATTTGACCAGAGAAGCGAAGTTCCTCATATTTTTCCCGCATTTTAAGCGATATTGGGGTGGTCTCAATTGATCCTTGCAGCGTCGAGGGTCGAGTGATATATATAGGACTTCAATCTCACACGAGTACACGCAACGCACGTCCAATGCCGATTGATAATTGTAACCAGTATTCTATTTAAAGCTGGAATCTGGGAGCCTAGGTAACGAGGATCTTCGTAGGAACACACTCTGTGCTCAGAATGATATCTCCTTCCGAGTTCTCAACCGTCGAGGGGATGGCTGATGCATTGACAAGAAATAGGTCGTAAGAGGTCATACTGTTTAGCTTCTTGCAGGCCAGGAATTCCGGAGACGGTATGCCCCCTAGCTCAGTGAGATAGCCTCCAACTGTGGCATTCCAGTTGGTCGTTGAAGTTGCACCCCAGGCCCTAGGAAGGCGTGAGTCTCACGGCGAATGAGGTTTAAAACATCACGCACAAGACAGAGTAAGCTCCTGTCCTAGACACGGCGTTGAGAAAAGCATAGCCAGGACATCCGTTCGCGGTTGGAGCAGCTCCCCACAATCCAAGAGGACCGTCGCTACCGTAGGTAAACGCCGCGCGACCTTGACCAGCAACCAGAACAGCACCCGAGCCT
The DNA here is from genome assembly GCA_019633425.1 of Tulasnella sp. 424. Classification (NCBI taxonomy): domain Eukaryota; kingdom Fungi; phylum Basidiomycota; class Agaricomycetes; order Cantharellales; family Tulasnellaceae; genus Tulasnella; species Tulasnella sp. 424. The sequence continues at coordinate 160,313 of WSUB01000014.1, read as the reverse complement.
GGAAGAAGCCTTTAGCGGGAGTATTATGCAGAGAAGCGGCATGAACCTAACTGCTAGCTCCAAGGTATGTACCGTTGAGCGCGGGGGCCGTGGCCTGACACAAGTGATTTTAGCCAGTCTCCTTCGAAGCTCAGTAGCATACCCACCGCGAAGGGGTCCGGGAATATAGCAGGGACAAATTCTGGGCAAGGGTGAACGACAAGGGAGAGGACCGGAGTCGCCGCTAGTGCGAATGCAAAGATTGAGGACTTCATTCTGCTGTGGGTACTTTTGGCTTCGCCAAGAAAGGGCGCGCTTTATACAAGATCGTTGCCATATTTAGAACTCCTCCTTCCTAGCTTCCCTACGATACCATTGGGGTATCACCGTTGATTCTGAAGTTGGGGAAGCGCGGCCCAGTATAATCAATAATAGGTCCCCTTGCTTCCAGCGTGTAATCATTCCGTAGCACTGGGCATGGCGGGACCCGCAAATCCATCCCCGCCGATGCTTCGACATATTCTCTAGCATCGCTAAGACCAAAGAAGAGAGCTAGATAAGCTCCAGATATTCAGTGCCTGATGAATGAAGATCTCTGAGACTTTTTCTCACAGTCGTCTGATCAGGAACAATGGACCAAATGCGGTAAGAGGACGGAAAAAAGTTATTTTTAGTCTAGTGGGGTCGGGGCTCCCGAGTGGGGCGGCATTTCTGCACTAGCCAGCTGACCAAATCAAACGATCTCGAGGCGAGACTTCCTAACCCACGAATGAAATGTCTCGCGGCGCCGGCGTCGAAGTATATTTCCGCATGCATCCTATCATGAGTACAAAAAACATATAGTAATGCTGTCATTCAGGACTAGATGACGACAATCTTGGTCTGCACACATGTGGTTATGTCAATGGAAGATGGTGCGCCAGTGATAGTGTCTGCAGGTGCAGTTTGCAAGAAGAGCGTGTATGAGGAGTCGGTGGACGCAATGGGTTTGCAGGCAATGAATTTGGAGATCGACTTTCCGTCCACGACGGTGCTCAACTCGCTTCCAGCCGTTGCATTCCAGTACGTAATGGGGGAGGCATCCCAGGTCCTGGAAAACGAATAGGATTGTGGGTCGCCGCCGACAAAGCATCGGAACATAACCAGACTCACAGGGTTTCGTAGCCAACAGCTCCGGTAGGGGCCGCGGCATTCAACCATTTATAGGCTGGACAAGCGTTCGCCGTGGGCGGAGGGGTAACCCAGAGACCGAGAGGAGCATTTGAGCCATATCGAACGGCTACCAATTCCTGGCCATTCACAAGCTTGGCGGACCCATCTGCGTAGTAAATGGATGGTTAGCGTAGTAGTTTCGCCCACCCTCCTCCAGACAAACCTGATCCGGCTTCGAGGTAGTACCCGGAAAGTGCGGTTGCCTGAGAAGCAGGGATGTTAGACCACAGAAAGGGCTTTGATTGGTACTGTACTCACCGCAAACGGATTCTCAGACTTTGCTGGGAGGAGAAATGAGCAGATGACAGCGCCGACCGTCGAGGAAGTAAGGA
>WSUB01000014.1:0-158697 GCA_019633425.1 Tulasnella sp. 424 | reverse complement strand
CTGTACTCACCGCAAACGGATTCTCAGACTTTGCTGGGAGGAGAAATGAGCAGATGACAGCGCCGACCGTCGAGGAAGTAAGGAATAAGGTAGCGAGAGATACTGCGGCTAGAATTGACTTCATGACTGGAGTGGAGTTGCTTGGTCCGACGCCCAAGCTGTTTCTGAATCCTTTATATCAGTATAGGCGGTTTGATGTGTAAAGGCACAAGCCCTCGAACGGGGATTTTACCCCGGCTCTCGCATTTTAGTACTTGATTAGGGATATACTATTTTTAACAGTCAACTCTTCCAAAGTAATAGCGCACTCTTCCCACCAACGCACCGGTAATAATGAAGCCGACGCCGGCGGCCGCAGGTCGTGTGGGTGTAACCCAGCGGAATGGAATGGTTCCTCGGGTTCAGGTACAAGTGACCTGGCAATTAGAATTACGCTCCTGCAAGTAATTCCTTGGTGCCTTGGGGTGCACCTCCGATCTTGACGGGTGAGGGTCCAGCCGTGTCTCGCAGCATACGCTATCGCCCCCGATTCAGAGTGATGTTCATTGCTTTGCGAGACTAACCCACGTCTTACATTCGGTAGACAAAATTCAAGCTGGAGGTGACACGAGAAGCTTTGGAGGTCACGCAGGTGATTGCAAAGCTCGCCACGCCATCCGTCCAAGCGTCGGGAAGATCAATACTGACTTGCAAATACAGGTCCAATCGGTTGGCGTAGGTTCCGGCACTTGCAGCAACCTGACATGCAAGGAACTTCTTTGTGGCTTGAATATTGTTCGTCTTGATAAAATTGAGGTAGTCATCAAATTGTGGGGCATTCCACGCCTGGCCGAATAAAGAGAGGCGCTCAGACGTTTGACACGGCATCGAAGGCAGTTACACACATGTACAAGGGTTCAAACGTTTGTAGGATTTGGGTGTATCTTTGACAGAAACCTTTACCCGCCCAAAGGTGGGGTCAGGATTCTATGCTGCGAGTGGACCGTCTGCACTCAACAGCCATAAAACCGCTGCTGAGGGTGGCAATCCCAATTATAACCGGAAAGACAAACAGACGACGTGGTCAATTGAAAGCTCCTCCGTATGTATGGGTTTTGCTGCATGCGCCAGAGTGCGAACGTTTGAAGCTCAACTGCAAACTGCAGCCGAGGCGTTCTGAGCCTGATAGAATGGCAATCAGAACTTTAGAAAAATCTAACTTGGGTGGCTTTCAAAGCGGGAAACCACTCTCATAGAATAGGTCTGGACGGTAGAAGAATAAAATGTTGCATGGCGTGAGGATTTATGTCGAGCCACCCCACCGAATGTCTCGACTAACCCAAAGCCTTGGCACGTCAGATGCGGAGGGAATTAGGACCTTCCACTATAAATGGTTCTATTCGGTCTAAGTGGGATATTAAAAGAAAGAAAGGGAACTCACTCGCGGTCGCGGAACTACTTTAGAACCCGATTGCAATATACACCCAGGTTGCACGAATGAGTTCCCCGTTTCGTCACTCGACCTAGAGCATTGGATAAGACGAAAGTCGAGTAAACCTCTCGATTTGGGTAAAAGAAAATCAGATGAGGGCGGATAACCGGAGACATCAAGATTTACGCGCAGGGAGGAAGATTCAGCACTCACTCGTCCGTCGAAGAAGCCGAGACTGATATTCCTACCACTCGAGGATACCAAGATGATGGCACTTTCTGGCTATTATCTCTCGGAAGAGGTCGAATCTCCGAGCGAGAACACTAAAAGAGGCTAGGCTGAAGTGCAGGCGGATTAGGAGAAAGTGTTATATGTTGAGAGATTGCCTGTATGGAACTTCGTCGCTCAACACCCTAGGGGTAAGCATATTAGATAGATTGAGTTTGACGGCAAGTAGCGGGATAGCTGTAACTTTGGGCATGTCGGGCTTGGCACGATGGTGAACGAAGACCGTTAGGTTTTGAACTGACGGAGATAAAGACAAGAAATCCGCGGACTTCTCCGAGATAAGATAAGGGCCCTTGAACTCTTAAAATATGCCCCGAAACTGTTTAAGCGTCGGAAGCGGTGACACCAAGAGGACTCAACGTAGAGAGAAGGTTGGTATTAATTGTAATATTACTTGGGAAGGCACGAGGAGATGATGATCTTCTTCACTTCACGGACTTTAGGTGAGTGGACCTAAAGGGAGCAGAAAACGATATGCGTTCCCCACCTCAGCGATTTCCGGTTCTTCGGGCGGATACAAACGGGCTTACCACACACCAAAAAGAAAATCACCACCGGATGCTCAAACCATGTCTCTGCACGACGTTATCCAACTCTGCTTTAGCACGATCTCCACTCCTCGTATTAAAATCGAAGAGTAGCTCGGCTGGGACAGGTTCGTTAGGATGCGTCGGAGAGGATGGCGGCGATGAAGTGGATGAGGGCGGCGAGTTCCTCGGATGGGTCCAACTGAAGAGAAGGGGGCGGACGAGGCTCCATCCATTCCTCCCTCCCACACACGCTCCTTCTTGTCCTCCGTCACCCTGAACGTCAACAACGTCGTCGGACTCACTCGAACCGGAAGTTCTGAAGGTAGGGATCGGCTCGTCATTGCCACCGCGTCGTCTCATGAGATAAGACGACGGCCGGAGGAAGGGCATACCGTGTGGAACGGAGGGATGGCCATACCCGTTGACGCTATGCTTGGCGGCGGCGAGTTGTTGGTGGTGCGTGAATAGGGTGAAGCCGGAGAAGCAGAGAATGACGAGGAGGATGGTTAACTTGTTGATGCGCGTTGGCGCCTTCTTGCCGTTCGTCGTCACGCCTGCCTAACTAAGCATTGATGTCTCTCCTGCTAAGCGACATATCTATGTAATCATACAGGAACAAGTCGATAAGCTTTTGGATTCGCCACGCCAGGATGTCCGTCTATCCTCGCAGTCCATTGGACTCTTATTGACGGCAAGTGACGTCTTATCCCCCGATTCCAGGCCCCCCAGACGTCACCAAGATCTTGGTAGGCGTGCACGAAGCTCTACTTAAGACATCCCCGACGTCCCTGCTACTAAATGGATGGTACTTGCCGTCTGAGAAACCAGAACGTAAGCTCCAGCTTCTTCGTTATGGTGCTGGGGCGTTTACACGCCAAGACAGATGCGGATCCCGGGCTCCCTATCTTAGTTAAAGGCTCGCGTTGGAGACGGCACCCCATGTGCCATGTCGAGAGGGTATCAGAAATACCGTACTCGGGAGTACTGCAAACAGACTTACACAGTCGCGTAGCTCTCCGACGAGTCTCCGTCGGTTGGTGCACGTTTAGGTATGAGTACCAGGGACAGCCGTCAGTGGTAGGCCTGGTCCCCCAGAATCCAAGGGGACCGTTGCTACTGGAATCGTAGACAGACATAGGCTAGTAATTGACAAGAACTGCTTCTCCATCTATGGTTGTGGCCAGATCGGTAACTCCTTGGAAGATGGATATTTGCGCATGCGTTCACTTACTAGCGGATGATATATAGGAATGATTGGGGAACGTCGTTGACTATGGGTTCAAAGGTGTCAATAATTCGAAGGAGGGAAGGGGCTCAGAATCATCTGGAAAGGATCAGGTTCAAGTACCAGCTCGTAAATTAGACAGACCAGAATAACGGTGTGCCGCCCAACGCTCCCAAGTGTAAGGGCGAGCAGAGAGGCGGCTTGCGAGACAGCGAGTGATTTCGTGACAAATTTAGAGCTTCTCACACTGCTGACATGATCCTATAGTTTTCCATCGAATATTTATACGCTATCGCTTTGGCGGGTGACATAGTCGGCGGAGATGGGACCAATTCGGGAGCACGTCGAGGCTAGCCAAGCCAACGTGGGAAATGAAACATTCTACTGGATCAGGTACAAGACAAGCGAACCTTGCAGTCCTGACTTGGTGGTTAAGGCATCCAAGCAAGTCCTTTGGGGCATTCAAGCTCTCTCATTTGTGAGAATAAAGTGATCACCATATCACCTTCTTTGGTAGGGTGCACATTTTCTATGCTCAGGTCGCTCGTGAGCTTATAGGGTCTGGAGTCGGAAGAGCTGCGGAGGCGAGATGTCTTCATCCACTACGATCTAGAGCGAGTTGTGGGGACGTCTCTCGAGTAATTTACTTGCTGGGAAATACCTATATTCGACATTTCGTCCGATAAATTCAAATACAGAAGCCAGGGGCTGTTGAACTGATCCGAGAGAAGTCCGAGAAAGACGGAGGCGTCAAGTCGGCCCGGGATTGGACGCCCAAAACCTCCGCAAATCGCAGATCACCCCGACGCTGGTACCACGGCCTAAGTTCCAGCCAATTAGAATCTACTAGAGGAGGGTTGGCAAATAAATTATCGAATAACTTACAGTTTAATCGCTGACATGAATATTGGTCGTGACACAAGAGGTCGCGGCAATGGAATCTCCGTCATCCGTGTCCAGTGTAATTGGGACGTTTCCCGGCGTGATGAGGAAAAGGACATAGGCACCAGCCTTGGTACTCGTAGCTGGTCTCTTACAAGCGAGGAACGTAGAAGATGTCGGCGAGACAAGTTTGATCAAGTTGCTACCCGGTGTCGCGTTCCACTTGGTCGTTGCAGCCGCATCGAAGGTCCTATGCAGCACGACAATAAGCTTTGAACCCGAGTCAATGGATCAGCTCAGGAAATACCCACAATGTTGCATAAAGAGTTGTCTTTTGGTTTGCATTCAGGTAGAAGAAGCCTGGGCAGGTCGCGGTAGTCCGCGCGGGGCCCCAAAGGCCCAGAGGGCCACTCGAGCTGTAGGTCCAGGCCTCCAGCGGCTGTCCCTTGACAAGAACAGCGACCTTCCCTGGAAATATTTCTGTTAACCTCCTATACGCAAAGTCCATCGAAGTAGCATATATACCAGCAGTGTCTAAGTAATAGCCTGGGAGGGCAGTGGCCTGACATTCCAACCTTGAATAAGCAGAAGCCACGAACATTGGAGATACTACATCATCGCTCATACTCACCTCAAAAGGATCACCAGTTGGAGCTGGAAGATACAGAGGGCAAATCACGCGCTTATCAATGGGGCTCGCGCCCACAAGCGAGGTGGATGCCAGGATGAGGGAAGAGAGGAGTGCCGAGATCGCTTTCATTGTGCAGAGCAGGAAGCTTGGATTGGGGGTATCTGTACCAACCTGGATCCTTTTATACCAGTACAGCCCCGGTCATGAACGCCTGGCTCGATTCGGATATTTCAGCTGCTCAGGGACGTATATATATATGGAATGGCTTGCAGAAGGGGTCCAGAAAACGCCGTGTTATCTGACCAGAGAGGCGAAGTTCCTCATATTTATTTCCGCATTTTAAGCGATATTGGGGTGTCCCTAACTGACGGTTGCAACTTCGAGGGTCTGGGTCGGAATGGAGAGAAGGGGGTGAACGATATTTATATGACCCCAATATTATCTCACACGAATACACGCAATGCGCGTTCAGTAATTGCCGATTGATATTTTAGAACCAGATCTCTATTTAAAGTTGGAATCCGGGAGCATGTGTAACGAGGATCTTAGTGGAAACACACTTTGCGCTCGTAATGACATCTCCTTCCGAGCTCTCAAGCGACAAGGGGATGGCTGCTGCAGTTTTAAGGATCAGGACGTAAGGGGTGTCACTGTCCGCCTTCTTGCAGGCCAAGAAGTCCGAAGACGATGCAGCTCCTAGCGCAGTGAGGTAGCCTCCAGCTGTGGCATTCCAATTGGTCGTCGAAGTCGCACCCCAGGTCCTAGGAAATGCCCGTAAATCTCGGGGAGAATGAGGTTGAAGCCATCACGCACAATACATAGTAGGCCGATGTCTTAGCTTCAGCGTTGAGGAAGGCATAGCCGGGGCATCCGTTTGCCGTCGGACCAGCTCCCCACAAACCAAGAGGACCGTCGCTACCGTAGGTAAAAGCCCCGTCACCTTGACCAGCGACCAGAACACCAATCTGGTCTGTAAGAAGCCTTCAGCGAGAATAATATGCGGAGAAGCGGCATGAATCTAACCTATAGCTTCAAGATATGTACCGTTGACTGCGGGGGCCGTGGCCTGGTACAAGTGGATTTAGCCAGGCTCCTTCGAAGGCTCAGTAGCATACCCACCGCGAAGGGATTCGGGAACCCTGCAGGGATGAACAACGGGCAAGGGTGGACGACAAGGGAGAGGACCGGGGTTGTCGCTAGTGCGAATGCAAAGATTGAGGTGGCCAGGGACTTCATTCTGCTATGGGTGCTTTTGGCTTCGCCAAGAAAGGGGCACTTATACAAGATCGTTGCTATATTTAGAATGCTTCCTTCTTAGCTTCCCTACGATGCCATCGGGGTACATAGTTGATTCGGAAGTTTGGGAAGCTCGATCTAATACAATCAATAATAGATTTCCTTATTTCTAGGGTGTAGTTATTCCGCGGCACTCGGGATGGCGGGGCCCGAGAGGCATCCCCGCCGATGGTTCAGTAAATACTTTAGCACGGGTAAGACCAAAGAAAAGAACCAGAGAAGCTCCAGAGGTTCGGTGCCTGATGAGCGAAGATCTTTGAGACTTCTTCTCACAGACGTCGTCAAATCAGAGACGGTGGTCCAAAAGGCGGCGTAGCGACGGAAGGAGGTTCTTTGTAGCTTAGTGGGGTCGACGTCGATGTTCCCGAGTGCGTCGGCATTTCTGCAGTCAAGCGGACCAGATCAGACACTTACTAGGCCAGGCGTTCTAGCCCACGAGTGGAATGTCTCGCACTCTCCAAGTGTATTTCTGTATACATAGTTTCCTGGAACAGAGGAACGTATATTTATGCTATCATCGAATACTAATTGACGGTGATCTTGGTTGGCACGCATGTGGTGGTGTCAATGAACAATGGTGCGCCGGCGATATTGCTTGCGGTTCCGGTTTGCAAGAAGAGCGTGTATGAGGAGTCGGTGGACGCAATGGATTTGCAAGCAATGAATTTGGAGGTCGACTTTCCGTCTACAACGGTGCTCAAGTAGCTTCCAAGTGTTGCATTCCAGTACGTAACCGGTGAGGAATCCCAGGTCCTAGAGCCAAGGGGATTATAGGTCCTCATAGACAAAGCATTGGAACTCAACCAAACTCACAGGTTGTCGTAGCCGCCTGTTCCGGCTGGGGCCGTAGCATTCAACCATTTAAAGGTTGGACAAGCGTTCGCCGAGCGCGGAGGGGTAACCCAGAGTCCGAGAAAAGCATTTGAACCGTATCGAAAGGCCTCCTCGGTTTGACCCTCCACAAGCTTAGCGTACCCATCTGCGTGATAAACGGATCGTTAGCATATTGGCTTCACTCGCCCTGTTGCTGACAAACCCGATCCAGCTTGGAGATAGTACCCAGAAAGAGCTGCAGCGGATGCCTCAAAAGTCGGGAGCGTTAGCCCTCAGGAAGTGCTTTGAATAGGGATGTACTCACTGCGAACGGATTAGGAAGCTTTTCCGGGACGATAAGTGGGCAGACGACAGCGCTGACCGCCGAGGAAGCCAAAAGCAAGGTAGCGAGAGATCCTGAGGCTAGAACTGACTTCATCACTGGAATGGTGTTGCTTGGCCCAATGCCAAGGCCCATATCTGAACCCTTTATATCAGTATAGGCGGTTTGATGTGCAAGTGCATAACCCCCCAACGGGAATTTTACGCCGGCCCTCGCATTTCAGTACTTGATTAGGCATACACTATTTTTAAAGCCAACTCTTCCAAATTAATAGTGCACTCTTTCCCACCAACGCGTCGGAAACCGTGAAGCCGACGCCGGTGGCCGCAGGTCGAATATGAGTGTAGCCCAACGGAATGGAATAGTTCTTCGGGTTCAGGTACAAGTGACTTAGCGACGAGAATTACGCGTCTGGAGGAGTTACGTTGGTGCATTGGGGTGCACCTCCGATTTTGACGGGTGAGGGTCTGTGAGGGTTCGTGTCTCACAGTGAAGCCGACGGAACGAGCGAATTTTCGCCTAAACCTCTTAGTTTCTTTTTATAGCACTCGAGCGACGACCACGCCGAACGAGTGAGATTAGGCTTGGCAGGGGGGCAAGAGTCGATGGATCCGTCGGAGAACAATGTCCGCAGCCAAAACAATCTTGACCCATGTCCGGAAACAAGCCAGACGCTATCACCGCCGATTCAGAGCGATATTCATTGCTTTGCGAGACCAACAACATCTTACATTCGGTAGCCAGAGCTCAAGCTGGAGGTGGCACGAGAAGCTTTGTCGTCACTTAGGTGACCACATAGCGGCCAAGTGTCGGGGACATTAGGTCCGGTTTGCGGATACGGGACCCCTTACTTGGCGTAGGTTATGGCACTTGCAACAAGCTGGCATGCATGGAGTTTCTGGTTGCGGGAACGGCGTCCGCCTAGATAGAAGTGAGGTAGCCATCCACTTCGGCACCCCACGAGCTCCAGGTTTTGTCCCGCATCCTAGCGGGGAGAGGCGCTCGGCGGTTTGCCAAGGCACCGGAGAAAATTACACACACACGTACAAGGGCTTTAGGAATTTCGTGTTTCTTTGATATTAAGGTAAGCTCTGCCCCGTAGGGTCAGTATACCATGTTGCGACTGGGCCATCTGCACCGTACTGGTCGCGAAGCTTCCTTATATATATGCCCAGGTTGCACAAAAGGGTCCCCCCTTTCGTCACGCGACTTAGAACATTGGAGATGACGAAAGTCGAGAAAACTTTAGGATTTAGTACAAGATGAGGTCGCAGGAGAAACCGGAGACATCAAGGCTTACCTGAGCGCACGCAGGGAGGAAGATTCAGCTGTCGAAGGAGCTGAGACTGGTTATCCAACCACTTGAGGATACTAAGAAGGTGGTATTCTCATGTGATTATATCTCGGAAGTGGTCGAACTTTCGAGCGAGAACACCAAATGAGGCCATGCTGACGTATTGGTGCAGTCGGCAGCGGGAGTATTAGGAGAATTGTAGTAGGTTAAGAAATTGCCCGTATGAGACTTCGTCCTTCGAAAGTTCCCCCGTAGGCATATGGGATAGATTGCGTCTGACGGTAATTAGTGGGGTAGTTGCAACTCTGGCCCTGTTGGGGCTTGGCACGATGATGAACGAAGACTGTTGCGTTTTGAACCGACGGAGATAAGGACAAGAATTCCGCAGAATTCCTTAGATAAGATAAGGGCGCTTGAATTGAGGGTTGTCAGATATGCCTTGAAGCCATTTAAGCGCCGGAAACGGTAATATCAAGAATAAGCAACATAGTGGGAGAGTTGATATTTGTAATATTACATGTGAAGGTGAAAAGGTGAGCGTTAGAAACGCCGGGATCGCGAATGCTTAGCAGGTGGATGTAGAACGCTAGCTACCACAAACCGCGGGAATATATAGGGACCGTCAGCATACCGCTCCACCGTTCAAGGAATATTATGATGTACAGGTTGCAATCAACAAGAGCGAAATGACAGAGCCTTTTCAGGTAACGTGCAGCATGTGATGTAGTGGCTATGCTGTATTCGATTCTATATTGCGGAAAGTTCAAAAAAAGGGCGATGCATCGATATCCACACCACCTCGCTCCCATGCATCCTACTCCTCATCACTTTACTGCACGGTGACAGGCTTCTTCTCGCTCCCACCAATACCGGCTGCAGTATCAGCCAACAATCGTTTCAAACTTCCATCTTCATGAGTGGCTACTATTTGGTCGACGGTGCCGGCCGAGAACTGCGAAGCGGGGAGCCTGGATTGGGGGTATCTGTGCCAACTTGGATCTCTTTATATCATTCCAACCCAAGTCACGAACGCCTGGTTTGATTCGAATATTTCAGCTGCTCGGGGATAGATCTTGCAGTAGGGGTCCAAATACTGCCGTATTATTTGACGGGAGAAGCGAAGTTCCTCATGTTTATTTCCGCGTTTTAAATGATATTATAGTGGTCTCTCAATTGACGCTTGCAAAGTCGAGGGTCGTGGGTAGGAATGATATATATACATGACTCCAATCTCACACTGGTACGCGCGGCACACGCCCAATGATTGCCAATTGATATTTGTCACCACTGCTCTATTTAAAGCTGGAATCCAGAAACGGGGGTAACGAGGATCTTAGTGGGAACACACGCTGCGCTCGATATGATATCTCCTTCCGAGCTCTCAAGCGACGCGGGGATGACTAATGCGGTCCGAAGAATCAGGGTGTAAGCGGTGTCACTGTCCGCCTTCTTGCAAGCCAGGAAGTCCGAAGACGGTACACCTCCTAGCTTAGTGAGGTAGCCTCCAGTCGTGGCATTCCAGTTGGTGGTTGAAGTTGCATTCCAGGTCCTAGGAAAGGCACGTGAGTCTCGGTGAGAACGAGGTTGAAAACATCACGCACAAGATAGAGTAAGCTGTTGTCTTAGACACGGCGTTGAGAAAGGCAAAGCCAGGGCACCCCCTCGCGGTTGGAGCAGCTCCCCACAAACCAAGAGGACCGTCGCTACTGTAGGTAAAAGCCGCGTCACCTTGACCAGCAACCAAAACACCAATCCTGTCTGAAGGGAGCTTTTAGCGAGAGTATTATACAAGGAAGGGGCATGAACCTAACTGCTAGCTTCAAGGTATGTGCCGTTGAGCGCGGGGGCTGTGGCCTGACACAGGTGAATTTTAGACAGTCTCCTTCGAAGGCTCAGTAGCATACGCACCGCAAAAGGGTCCGGAAATCCGACAGGGACGACTAATGGGCAAGCTACAAGGCAGAGGACCGGGGTCGCCGCTAGTGCGAATGCAAAGATTGAGGTGGCCAGGGACTTCATTCTGCTGTGAGTGCTTTTGGCTTCACTAAGAAGGGCGCGCTTTATACAAGATCGTTGCCATATTTGAAACTCTTTCTTCCTAGCTTTCCTACGATACCATTGGGGGTACCATCGTTGATTCTAAAGTTTGGGAAGCTGTGCCGGATATAATCGATGTGCTTCCGGCGTGTAATTATTCCGCGGCACTAGACATGGTGGCGCCCGCGAATCCATCCCCGCCGATGCTTTAATATATACTCTAGCATCGGTAAGACCAAAGAAGAGAACTCGAGAAGCTCCAGATGTTCAGTGCCTGATGAACGAAAATCTCTGAGACTTTTTCTCACCACCCTCGCCTGATCAGAAACAATGGACTAAAGGCGATGTGACGATGGAAGAAAGTTATTATTAGTCTAGTGGGGTCGGAGCTAGTGGGTCGGCAACTCCAACCGAGTCAAGCTGACCAAATCAAATGATTACTAGGCGAAGCTTCCTAACCCATGAGTGAAATATCTCGCGCCGCCCAGGTGTATTTACGCATGTATCTTATCGTGAGTACAGAAAAACGCATAGCTATACTGCCATTTAGTATTAGTCTACGATAATCTTGGTCTGCACGCTGCTCGGGGATAGATCTTGCAAAAGGGGTCCAAATAACGCCGTATCATTTGACGGGAGAAGCGAAGTTCCTCATATGTACTCAGTATTTTAAGCAATATTGGGCCGGTCTCAAATGACTCTTGCAACCTCGAATGGAGGGATGGGAAGTGAATGATATATTTAGGACTCTGATCTCACGCGATTACACGCAACGCGCGTCCAGTAATTGCCGATTGATATTTTGTAACCAGAGTACTATTTAAAGTTGAATTCCGGGAGCATTTGTTACGAGGATCTTAGTGGAAACACAATCCGTGCTCGAAATGATATCTCCTTCCGAGCTCTCAAGCGACAAGGGAACGATTGATGCGGTCTTAAGGATCAGGACGTAAGCGGTATCACTGTTCGCCTTCTTGCAGGCCAGGAAGTCCGAAGACGATGGAAATCCTAGCTTAGTGAGGTAGCCTCCAGCCGTGGCATTCCAGCTGGTCGTTGAAGTTGCATTCCAGGTCCTAGGAAAGGCTTGTGAATCTCACTGAGAATGAGGTTGAAAACATCACGCACAAGACAGAGTAACCTGTCTTGGACACGGCGTTGAGAAAGGCATAGCCAGGGCATCCGTCCGCGGTTGGAGCAGCTTCCCACAAACCAAGAGGGCCGTTGCTACCGTAGGTAAACGCAGCGCGACCTTGACCAGCAACCAGAACACCAACCGAGTCTGGAGGAAGCCTTTAGCGAGAGTATTGTGCAGAAAAGCGGCATGAACCTAACTGCTAGCTTCAAGGTATGTACCGTTGACGGCAGGGGCCGTGGCCTGACACAGGTGATTTTAGCCAGTCTCCTTCGAAGGCCCAATAGTATACCCACCGCGAAGGGGTTCGGGAATCCGACAGGCATGAATTGTGGGCAAACGTGAACGGCAAGGGAGAGGACCGGGGTCGCCGCTAGTGCGAATGCAAAGATTGAGGTGGCCAGGGACTTCATTCTGCTGTGGGTGCTTTTGGCTTCGCCAAGAAAGGGCGCACTTTATACAGGCTCGTTGTCATATTTGGAACTCCTCCTTCCTAGCTTCCCTACAATACCATTGGGGGTCCCGTCGTTGATTCTGAAGCTTGGGAAGCTCGGCCCATCATAATCAATAATGGTTCTCCTTGCTTCCGGCGTGTAATTATGCCGCGGCACTGGGCCTGGCACGGCCCCCGAATCCATCCCCGCCGATGCTTCCACGTATACTCTAGCATCAGTAAGACCAAAGAAGAGAACTCGAGAAGCTCCAGATGTTCGTAGCCTGTTGAACGAAGATCTCTGAGACTTTTTCTCACTGCCGTCTGGTCAGGAACAAGGGACTAAAAGCGACATGACGATGGAAGAAAGTTATTTTTAGTCTAGCGGGGTCGGAGCTAGTGGGTCGGCAACTCCAGCCGAGTCAAGCTGACCGAATCAAATGATTACTAGGCGAGGCTTCCTAACCCACGAGTGAAATATCTCGCGCCTTACTTATGTATCCCATCGTGAGTATAGAAAAACGTATTGTTATGCTGCCATTTAGTGTTAGCCTACGATGATCTTGGTCTGCACGCATGTAGTCTTGTCGATGGAAGATGGTACGTCGGTAATAGTGTCGACAGGTGCGGTTTGCAAGAAGAGCGTGTATGAGGAGTCGGTGACCGCAATGGGTTTGCAGGCAATGAATTTGGAGATCGACTTTCCGTCCACGACGGTGCTCAAGTCGCTTCCAGACGTTGCATTCCAGTACGTAATGTAGGAGGCATCCCAGGTCCTTGAAAACGAGTAGGATCGTCGGTCGCCGTCGACAAAGCATCCGAACATAACCAAACTCACAGGGTTTCGTAGCCAACCGCTGTGGCAGGGGCCGCGGCATTCAACCATTTATAGGCTGGACAAGCGTTCGCCAAGGGCGGAGGGTTAAGCCAGAGACCGAGAGGAGCATTTGAGCCATATCGAACGGCTACCAAGCCCCCACCCTGCACAAGCTTGGCGGACCCATCTGCGTAGTAAATGGGTGGTCAGCGCAGTAGTTTCACCCACCCTCCTCCAGACAAACCTGATCCGGCTTGGAGGTAATACCCGGAAAGTGCTGCAGCGGTGGCCTGAAAAGCAGGGATGTTCGGCCACAGAAAGGGCTTTGACTGGTACTGTCCTCACTGCAAACGGATTAGGAAACTTTGCTGGGAGGAAATATGGGCAGACGACAGCGTCGACCGCCGAGGAAGCCAAGAGCAAGGCAGCGAGAGATCCTGAGGCTAGGGTTGACTTCATGACTGGAATGGAGTTGCTTGGTCCGACGCCCAGGCCGTTTCTGAATCCTTTATATCAGTACAGGCGGTTTGATATGCAATTGCATAACTCCTCAACGGAATTTTTACCCCGGCCCTCGCACTCAGTGCTTCATTAGAGATGTACTGTCTTTAAAATTTAACGCTTCCCAAGTAATAGCACACTCTTCCCACCAACGCACCGGGAATCATGGAGCCGACGCCGACGGCCGCAGGGTCGTATGGGGGTAACCCAACAGAATGGAATAGTTCGTTGGGCTCAGGTACAAGTGGCTTGGCGATTACAACTACGCTCCTACAAGTGTTATCTTGATGCCTTGAGGTGCACCTCCGATGCTGACGGGTGAGGGTCCACCCGTGTCTGGCAGTAAAGCCGACGAAACGCGCGAGTATTTGCCTAAACCTCTTGGTTTCTTTTTATAGCACCGGAGCGACATCGATGCCTAATGAGTGAGACTAGACTTGGCAGGGGCGCTAGGATCGGTGGATCCATTTGAGAACGATGTCCAAATCCAAGATAATCTGGAACTCATGTTTGGGAAGATGGCAGACGCTATCGCCGCCGAATCAGAGTGGTATTCATGGCTCTGTCAGACATAATACCTAACATTCGGTAGCTAAAACTCAAGCCGGAGGTGATACGAGAAGCTTTGTCGTCACGCAGGCGACCCCAAAGCTCGCTGTTCCATCCGTCCAGGTGTCAGGGACATCCGAGTCAATACCGGTTTGCAAGTACAGGACCCATTGGTTAGCGTAGGCTCCGGTACCCGCAACAAGCTGGCATGCAAGGAACTTCTTGGTGGCGGGAACGGTGTTCGTCTTAATCGAAGTGAGGTAGCCATCTACTGTAGCATTCCACGATGAGCCCCAGGTTTTGTCCCACGTCCTAGGGAAGAGGGACACTGAGATCGTTTCCAAGGACATCAGAAACAATCACACACACTTACAATGGTTTGTAGGACGTTGCTGTATCTTGGACGTTCAGGTAAACCCATCCACATGTGGGGTCAGGATACCAAGCTGCGACCGGGCCGCTCGCGCTGTACTGCCAGCTCACGCTAAAACCGGTGCCGAGGGTCGCAATCCCAGCTATAATCGGGAAAACACAAACAGACGACGCGGTAAGGTGTGAGCCGCTCTGGATGAATTTTCCTACATGCGTTCGAGTGCGCACCTTTGAAGCTCAATAGTAAACCTGAAACAGCAGCGTTCTGAGCCTGATGGAATCAAGGTCAATATGGCTTATTCGAATTCAAAAGATTGGAGCTCGAGTGGCCTTCAAAGCGAGAGACCACTCACGTAGAATGGGTCTGGACGGTAAATGGGTAAGATGTTGCACGGTGTAACGGTGAGGGGGCTGGCCGAGGCCATCACTGTCAGGCAAACGGCAGCGAGGGAAGTCTTAAGAGTCACTTTCATTTTGATGCGATGTGAAAGCTTTGAGCATGCACTGGGGAGGTTCCACATACGTTATAGGACTTTATAGTGACCCCACGCAACCGAACGTCCCGGTTGATCCAAAGCTTCGGCATGGCACATGACAGACACCGGGGGATTTAGGACCCTGAATTATGCTGATTCAATTAAATGGAACTAGGATACTAAAATAACGAAGAGAAGACTCACTCATGGGAGCGAAGCTATCTTTAGCAACCAATTCTATATATGTGTGTGCTAAATGTTACAGGAAGGCGTCCCTCTCATTGCGTGTGACTTGAAGAAAACGCGATCCAGACTATTGGAGGCTGAGAAAAGTTTCCAGATTCAGTAAAAGATAAGCTCAGAGTGGATAATCGGAGACACTTAGGCTTACCTCAGCGTAGGAAGATTCAGTACTCACTCATCCGTCCAAGGAGCTTCGGCCGATTTTCTTGCCTCTGGAAAATACCGAAACGCTTGCACTCTCTTGCATTTATCCTACGGAAGCGGTTTAACGATCGGGCGAGAACATGACACGCATCATTCTCAAGAACCTAAAAAAGGGGGCGAGGCTGAAGCATTGATGCAGTTGGCGAAGAATACCATGATAATAATTGCCTAGCTAAGACTTTCGCCTCCCAAAAATCCGCGCGTCGGCATATGCGATAGATTGCATTTGACAGCTTGGCGGGGTATTTACAGCTCTGGGCCTGTTGGGCGAGACAGTTGCATTTTGAGCTGACGGAGATAAGGGCAAAGCCAAACGACTTCTCCGAGATAAGATAAGGGCGCTTGCTGAGCGACATCCGATGGTAATTAAATTCTCAGAAACGTTTGAATTCTAGATCATTTATGCGTCAGGGACAGCGATATCAAGACTGGTAGAAACAGGGAGAGGGTTCGTATTTGCGATAGGAGAAGGGTGCAAGGATAGTGTTCAACGAAAAGGAGCGAATGGGGAACAATTATATGGTGTACAGGTTACAAGTAACAAGAATGAAACGGCAGAGCTTTCAGGTAACGTGATGTATTGACCCGAGTTGTAGTCGATTCTATACGACGGAGACTTCAAAAAAAAAAAAAAGGGGCGATTCCTCCCCCCGCCACCACCACCGCTCCTTGGCTTCGATGCGTACGACTACTCCTCATCACTATACTGCACGACAAGCTTCTTCTTTTTCTTCTTCTCGCTTCCACCGATAACGGCTCCAGCATCAGCTAACAATCGTTTCAAGGTCCCATCTTCATGAGCGGCTACGATTTGGTCGACGGTGCCGGCTGGTTTGCCTCCGACCAAGAGGATGGGTAGAGTTGGGGAAGAGGTGAGACGGTTCAGAAGTGGTGAGATGATATCGGCGTCACCTGCGGGGCAAAGGAAGGTCGGTGGAGCAGAGTGAGAAGCGGGGGATCAGGGGGAGAAGGTCACTCACGACGCTCGTCCACTTCGATTACGACCGGCTTCGGAAGAAGCTTGTACGAGTCGATGATCTTCTTCACTTCACGAGCTTTAGGGGAGTGGACCTAAAAATGATACGCGCTCTCCCCTTCAGAGACTCCCAGTTTCTACGCCGGATACAACACGTACCAGAGAAAAGATCACTACCGGATGCTCAAACCACGTGCTCTGAACGACGTTATCCAACTCTGCTCTAGCACGATCCCCACTCCTCGTATTAAAATCCAAGAGCAGCTCGGCTGGGATTGGTTCGTTGGGATCGACGTCGGTGATAGCGTTGGAAGGGATGGCGGTGATGAAGTGGATGAGGGCGGCGAGTTCCTCTGATGGGTCCAACTGAAGAGGAGGGTGCGGCGGACGAGCTCTCCAGCCATTCCGCGCAACAGGTTTCTCTTGGACTTGGAACGCGTATTCACGTCGACTCGATCCTCCCACACGTGTTCCTTCTTGTCCTCCGCCGCCCTGAACGTCAACAACGTCGTCGGAATCACTCGAACCGGAAGTTCCGAAGGTAGGGATCGGTTCGTCGTTGCCGCCGCGCCGTCTCATGAGGTAAGACGACGGTCGGAGGAACGGCATGCCGTGTTGGACGGAGCGATAGCCGTACCCGTTGGCGTGATGCTTGGCGGCGGCGTGTTGTTGGTGGTGCGTGAAGAGGGTGAAGCCGGAGAAGAAGAGAATGACGAGGAGGATGGCTGTTGATGCGCGTTGGTGCCTTCTTGCCATTGGTAGGCGAGTGATGATGGTGATGAGGGTGCCAAAGGTTGTTCGAAAGGCTGGGCGGATGGGAGGTGCTGGTGTGACGGATATCATGGTGTTTAGTCGAAGCCAGAGACGAGAAACGACAGGATTGCGAGAGGGGCGAGAGGTAAAGAGTGACGGGGGAAGAATGGAGGGGGATAAAAACGGGGAGGGGACTTTCCACTACACGGGCGGTAGTAGGGGGTTTAATAAGGACGTGCTCTGAACGGAATACATCATGTTTGGACTTCATTACCGAAATAGAATCCGCCAAGGACGATCTCTGGAAATTGTGGCTGCAGAGGAACGGCGGCGTTGTCCCGATTTGAGGTACGTCATTGGCAAGTCAAAGTCTATACCGAGGAACTCCGCCCACTTGACCAAATAGGTATACCAAAGCGAGAGATCCTATACTTTTGGGCAACCTCTTTTTTGACTCTCCGACTCTCGGTACTAACAAGCTTGTTCAGTCAACCTTATAATTCTTCCCGGCGGCAAGGGCGTTCGGCGTCGTCAAGTTTGCAAACAAGGCCACCACGTTTTGATGATGTAGAACAAATAAACTTGGCACTGCGACTAAACGAAGGCTTGGCCACGGAACGCCCTCATCCGGGCATCGGTGCATAGTTGGAAAATTGGGCGTCGTCGATGCCAGCAAATGTGGCTATAGGTCTTGGCCCATCGGGCCGAACGCACCGAATATTCAAAGTCGTCGGCGCCACGATAGTTTCAATCTTCCTATGCGGGGGATCGTCGTGGAGCGTAGAGCTCGATCGAGATAAGGTAAGGCGTTTTACAAGGGAGGCTGTTGGAGCTGGCTTGTCCGACAGGCTTGGAGACGGGGGTTCGGACATAAGCGGCGAGAGCCTCATCCAAGCCACCGTGACACCCCTTCAACTTTCGGACTTCCTTTCAGCCGACGGTTCTGGTCCCTGGTGGCATCGTCGCCGGCGGGATCAGTGTCTTCGGAGAGGATCTCCGTCACTAATAATAAACATAGGCACAAATATATATAAATGCCCCATGCATATGGAGAATAATAAAACTTTTACCCGAAATTTGAAAAGCATTGTCCACAACGAAAGAAAGGCATAGTGCCTGCCTCCGGGGCCGAAGCATGAGGGATAGTGTCCCCCGCCGCTCAGGGTGGCCACCCGCCTAGTCGCGGGGAGAGAAATACACAACGACCGTTCGTCAGGACACAATCTGCGCCCCCAAATAAGACTTGTCCGCCCTTGGAAAGACGATGCGCACTTTCTCAGCTGCCTGGGGTATTATAGGTACAAATATATAATAAAAGCTTGACGAAACTCCAAGAAGTAGTTGAATACTCCTGCCGAAATCCATGCGCCGATCCTTATTTTTTGTGACAAGGGTCCGCTTCGGGCGGCGACGGCTTGGTCCCTTTATCCTTGAGGAACGCAGTCACCCGACGGTCCAGGATTCAGGTACGGATTCAGGTTATCTCGGGTGACGCCAAGCCTTTTCTTGGAGGCTTCGCGGTGGGGGGAACGAGGTTTCGCTTGGTGTTCCAGGGCGTGAGGTCCCTCGCTATGCAGTTTGACTAAGTTCACTTCCGAGGATCCAATAGGTGCCTGGATCAAATTTTTCTCGATCGTTCACGGGCAACGCCGTCATCCCCATTTCAGCTCATGGGAACGAGTCTTTGCGAGCGAGTGATCGCGAGTTACTCATACTCGCGGCAGCACTACAGCGAACCGAACTTGTTCGGGCGGAGCGCGGAGATAAGACTGGCAAGCGAGTCTACAAAAGGCAACGTAAAAAGAACAAACCGACGGGAAATTAAATCGTCCGAAGGTAATATCGTAATCACAACACTGCTGAGGCGGTATTTGGAGTGGCTTGATTGTCCGGCAGGAACCTGATCAAACAAAAGTAGAAAGCGATTTGCCCCCAAATTTGAACACCGTTCACCGCAATATTGGAGCGATTGTACTTGAATGCTGCTCACCGCAAGTATAACCATGTGAACACTTCAGGGTCTTCTTTTGGAGCGCTTTGGTGGAGGTGCCAAGAATGATTCATGATCAAACAGTGTTGATGGTAAGCCCCCAGGAACGCTAGCTCGAGACGGGGATTAAGGTGCGGATTTTTGGGCGATGCCAAGCCTTTTCTAGGCCTCGCGGTCTGGGGAACGAGGTTTCGTTTGATGTTGTCATGCCGTTTCAGAACGGGGTGTAAGGTACCTCGCTCTGCAGTTTGACTAAGTTCATTTCCGAGGAAGATTGCTGGCAGGAGGCGGCTGGATTGAATCGTCCACCGGCAACGCCGTCCTCGTTCATGGACGTGATACCGGAGCCTGATATGCAATTGCCCCATCAATCTCGGGCTCGCTGACACTGGAAGCGAGTCAGAAGGAAATTCAGAATAATCATGGGAGAATGGGGTTCCCTACCTCTGATGGGGCTCTTATGATAACCTGCCCAGGCCTGTGCACCCCTCGGATTCGAAATTCGTCGCGCAAGCACCCTTGGCCTAAGAAAGAACCCTGCGGCTCAGGTGCCAATCCTCCGTCTCTATTTCAAATGCCGTGTTTCGCCCCTCATTGGCTCTCATTGGTTTGAAGACGCTCCTGGCGTCTAGTGGCTGGGCACGTGGGGAGATGCATTGTAAATCAGCGTAAGGCACGCATTCAGGCAACCGCGGTCCGATTTACGGCTCCGGGACGAAGCAAGCACAGAAAATGAAGCGCATTTGCTTTATGTATTTTAGGAAGAGGTCTTTTTTGTCTTTCTTCTGCGGAACATCCTCCGACCAACTTCAATCCTCTCTTTCCGTCACCCATCCCAACAACCTTACGCTCTTTTTGCTCACTTCCACTCGCTCGAAACCAGGTGTCAGGAAATTATATCCGCCCAATTTCCCAATTTCCAGGTCCCTCTTATCGTTACATCCTCGGCCAACATTTCCGTAATCCGAAAGCTTCCCCATTTTCGGATCCCTTCTATTTGTGGCCCCCTGTTCAGCATCTGCTTTGCCAACCTCCTTCGCTCGTTCTCGGTCCCCACTCGTTCGCAGGGTCACAATGCGCCTATCGGACTATTTCGTTTTGTTCTTCTCTGCTAGTGTCCTCGCTAGCGCCCTCAACGGGGTTTCTCCGAACCCCAATGAGCGGTCTATCTCTTCTGAGAACACCGCGAGACATAGAAGCCGCCGATTGACCAACGGTGAACGCCTGGCGATGGGCTTGCCTCCCCTGAAACCCAAGAGGCTCTATTATGGTAGGTTCCACAGAGGCAGTTTACAACGATGCCTGAAATTCTCATCGTAATACATCTTGATAGGTGATCGAGTCTCCTCCGCTCCGCGATCTGATGTTTCGGCATTACCTGTAGTCTCGTAAGCTCTTTCTTGTTAGTATGAAGGGAGACGCACTAATCTTTTCTGGGCGCGTCACTCTGACCTATAGCCGCACGTGCAACATTCTCGTCAAAACCAAGGCCGGAAGCAAACTTGGGTACATCAGCCCCGCTCTGTACTGGAGCCTCTATTATGGACCGCTTCAAGGTACACAAGCGGGCGCTCTGGAAGTTACGTTTTCTTACTCTCCGAGCGACCCGTCGCACCTTGATATCCTCACCACCAACGGACCGAACAGGTCATTTCCATATTTCGGTGGTGGTAGGTTGGGCAGGTTCCACGGTAACAGCCGTAATAACCTCGTTTCCGTCTACAGTAAAAATGAGGAACGATGACGATTACGTTACACTGAGCTTGGGCGTCGGACGCAACGGGTAAGCGATCACTGCCACAGAATAACCTTCAAAGTAAGGATGCGGACTGAACGCCATACTAATCTTAGCTATTTTGCTCTGACTGGAACAATCCAAATCAAAGATGGGCCCACGCCTCAAGCGAGACCCTATAATAGCCTTGACGGTGGACCCTTCGGCTCTTCACAATTCCTCACGCAGAGCGCTATTTGGGCTTATGATCCGGATACACAAAGAATCACCTCGCATTGGGTTAATTCGGATGCTTCCGAGTCGACAAACTACATCGAATACATTGAAAAACGTACGTTAAATCCTTCCTTTTCGCTTCTCTTCTTCTCTGTTGCGCAGGAACGCCGGCGAAGGATCTAGGAACCGGATGAAAGACCCTGACATCTTCCCTCCCCCGTGGCCTTTGTCTTCGCAGAGGGTTTATTCGTATCTGGAGATCTGGGAACGCTGTCGTCGGTGTTTGGACCTAATTTTACGCCTACCGAAGTCGTGAGTTTCAATGCAGCTACCGAAATGCTCGCTATTCGTTCCAGTTCTGACTAATTCGAGATATTCGATCCTCTTAGACCTTTACCTGTGTCACACCCGTCTTAGGCGTGAAATAATGCGAGCACAGCTCTGCACTGCTGTCGTTCGTACAAGTAGCTCTTGCTTATCGCTTGCCCTTCATTCCTATAGCCATTGCTTTAATTTCACTTGCTTTCTTTAATTCCAAGAAGCGCGAGCTTATAATGTGTGACATTGCGTCCCTCCACTGACTGTGATGTTTGCAAGGGTGAGGTGAACCAAGGACGACCAGTGCAGGCAAGGAATGGAGGAGATGGTCGCCACGGCGGACTTCTCATTCTCTTGTACTAATAGAATCAAGCTCTTGAGGAGAGCTTCTCGGGTTGTCAGGCTCGCTTATTGTCTGTCGCTTACCCGAACATCATATAAACCACCACCCCGACCTCGCGTGGAGTTAAACGTGACTTCCATAATTAATGGGCTCTAGAATACGTGGATCTACTACTTACAGCTACATTATTGACTTATAACCATACCGCCGTAGTAAGTCCTTAAAAACAATGATATCCGAACAGCCAGGTTGCGTTGGGTATACTGACGCTTTGGACTCAAATTTCCCCCTCACCGTACATCCAAATACCTCAAGGAGAAAGTAGCATCATACTTGGAGAAGTCGATGACGCTTCACGTATCGACTATCATTAGTCGGAGGTCGTCTGTTGGTTGTCCTAGAGTGATCACGGAGTTATTCGACGGCCTTTTGGAGTGATCGGGGGCTTGACCTCCTCTGGTCGGACCTCCGGAGATTTATCTATAATATGTTCCTTTTGGGGGATCTCGCCTTGGATAAGTCGCCGGAGATCTCTCCGGCCATTTCCTCTCAATGCGGAAACCGCCTGATACCACCATCACTCAGGAAATCGAGCGTCGGGGATTTCGATATTTCACCGCCGTGAAAGGGCTTTTCGTCCTCCTGGATGGACCTGGCTGGCCTGGTGCTGCAGACGATTGGCCACAACTCGCGTTGCGCCGCGATTGGTCAACCTTGCCACTGCTTGCGTCGCGGCCGAAGGGAGGGGAGTTGATGAAGACGACGAAGGAGGGAGGACCGTCAAATGGTGGTCGAGCTTGACCTTGACCTTTGGAGTGGAGGCTTTCGGACATTAGCGGCGATATCACTCCGAACCGTCGTCAAACACGCAAACCTTTCGAACCTTTCACGAAAAACCTCCTGCCCTTCATCTGAATGCCGGCCCTTACCTTCCTTTCTCCTAATTTATACTCATCCGATCGTCGAACAAAGATGTCGCTGAACTAGCATGAGCCATTGAAGACATACCGATAGGAGAGCACAAAATAGCAACAAGGAGTTCGGGCTTCCCACTCCTAGCCGATAGAGGACATGATATCTGTGATAACCATGCATAAGGACGTTTGCCGGGCTGGGGTGGTCTGTTGACCGAGCCAAGCCCATTCAAATCTCTCTGCCTCGCGGAGTCGGTTGGGTTCTGGTCCATCGTCCAATCAGGATCCGTATTTCCTAATCAGTGTTGAATGGCATCCTGACACCCATTTGCAGTTTTATTACCCCTAGCGCTTATTCTTCCGAATTCCCATCAGCCTTGAGGAGGGTCAGCGATCGAAGCGTGTGCATCAAGGGGCTCTCGGGGCGGAAGAAAGATGCCGGAAAACGTTCTCCTTTATAATAGCATGCCCCCGCTGATACGAGCTTGATTCTCAGAGGTTTCCCCTTCCCTCTGTCCATACACCCCCCTCCCCTTGGCTGTACCCTTCCCCGATTGAAGAAAGGTGAAAGATGAAGTTCAACGTTACGATTGCAGCACCTTCTCCTCTTATCGCGCTAGGCAGTCTGATCTTCAACGGCTCCTCGATCTGGTAAGTTTCCCAGGCCACTTGTGCATTGTACGCACCTCGCCGCCGGCCGAGCGCTTATCGTTATCCCCACACCCCTTACCTTCTCCTCCGCCGCTCGTCTCTTTCAACAGGGTCAACAGCGTATGGGAAACCCAGATCGTACCGTACACCCTCTACCTCGACTCGCTTACTTTCGTTTCCAACCGCGTCCCTTCAGATGACTTGCTTTACCATGCAGTCAATCTCGCCCAAAACGAAGAGCACACTGTCATCGTGAATCCGGCAAGACTCTTGGACTCGGTTATCGTCGAGATGGATCTGGGGGACGAGGCGGATATGATGATGAGCATGGACGATGGCCAGCTTTTCCTACAGGACGGGTTCATCGCCACTGGTCAATGGAATACCAACGCTTGTCTTGGTGATGGCCGAGCTGATGGGACGTGCCATGTCAGTGAAGGGAGCGGGAGCGAAATTTCGTATACCTTTGAAGGTGAGCAAATCGACACCGTCCAACCGACGGGAAGCCTGACCACGGTGAACAGGGGACGCGATAACGCTGTGGGGTGCAACTGAGGGCCAGTACACTCTGTATCAAGTCTCAATGGACGGCGCCAAACCAATCGCGTACAGCCCTTCCAACACCACCATCACCAGCCCAATCACCATTCTCGCTCACTACTCCAACCTCGGTCTCGGTTCTCACACTATCACGTTGACGAGCTTACCAAGAGACGGCAAGAGCCGCATCGAAGTCGACTATGCTCAAGTTTACACCAAGTCAACCGCCACCTCTGGGTGAGTTTTCAACCCTTTTCCCCGTGATCTTTGGTCGAATTTTCGAGTCGCTAATCGCTTTAATATGTCACCAGATCATCACCGACCATAGCAGGACCCATCACCTCAACAAGCACCTCCAACTCGAGCGACGCCCACGCCATTGGTTCCTTATCCAAGTCAGCTACGATCGGCATCATCGTCGGAGCGATCCTCGGCGCACTCTTGTTGGTCGCCTTGTTCTTCGCGTATAGGCGTCGACAGCAGAACAAGAGGCTCGCTGCCACGACCAGACGCAATTCTGCTCTTGCCGTCGCTGCAGGCGTTCGCATGGACTTTAACCCCTCTAGAAGGTCGAGGGACTTTGACGAGGAGACTTTGGCGAGTTCGAAGTTCAGCATTAAAGAAGGCTTGGAGTTGAGCGCAATCGAGAGTCAGACGGACGTGCCTAGACCCGAGGAAGCGGCGAAGGGTGGTGGATTTTCGTGGAGGTCGTGAGTTACCGCGAGCGATATAATGTTCCCCTTTCTCTTCAACTCCCCCTTCCTCCCATCCTCCGGGATTATTACGACCAATTTTGATGACTTGAGATTATGTGGCGGTGATAGATTAGTTAGACGAGGGTTTCTTTTTTGTATTTCTGGGTTACATGGGTTGTATTTTCGAACTTGGTCAATTGGTGATTTTTTGTATTGTTCATCCTCCTGACTCTAGTCCCACTGTCGGCGTCAAAGTACATGGGAGGGTACTGCTTGTATGGCTCGCTTCCAGGCATCCATATTTACCAGAGGGCAATGCAGCAATCCAGGCAGGTTAACGCTC
This sequence comes from Tulasnella sp. 424, assembly GCA_019633425.1. Lineage (NCBI taxonomy): Eukaryota > Fungi > Basidiomycota > Agaricomycetes > Cantharellales > Tulasnellaceae > Tulasnella > Tulasnella sp. 424. Next base: position 133,746 of record WSUB01000014.1, on the reverse strand, counting down.
ACGGATATAGACCCTTATCCCCGCAGAAGCAAAACTTGCTCTTGTTTGCAGCTTGATTATTACATCCGTCTAACTCCGCCCTCAACCATTCCCCGCTTTTGACCATGATCACCAGCGCTCCCCGTCCTTTGAACTGCCCAGCCCATATAAGATATCCGAACCAGACTATCTCAAGACTCGCGCATTTTCTACAACCGTCGCAATAAAGTTTGAATGCTGCCAAAAAAGCGGAGGGTCGTCCGTCATCGCCTGTCATGTACAGCCACACCGGTCCTCCCTGCTTTTCCTCCCTCCGGAAGGAGAACGATCGTTGAAAGCGCCAGTCGGCCGACGAATCCAGTAAGTTGGATGGGTGCCCGAGGACGCCATCTGAATCCAGTGTGTTTTTGACTGTATTAGGAGTGCATTTGCTTGGCAACGTCTCGACACATCGGTGATTGAACTCGCAAACCGGCATGCCCCGGAACTACCTAGAGATAACCTCGTTCGAAGTCAAAGGGGCGTCGACTGGTCGTCATCTAACTGGTCCAGCGAATGAGTACGCGCTGCCTCTGGTCCGTCACACGCTGTTTTCGGAAGGCGGATATAGTTAGGGCGACTTTCGGGCTACTCATGAGACGCCCTCGTAGCGCTCTCCTTTCCTATAATGGTATGAGATCTTCTACGAAGCTTCATTGCTCAACTGACGTCGTTTCATTCGGCAGTCGAAGTAGGAGGAAAGCCGGGTCTTGGCGTTGGGGTCTAACCAATCCAGTCCGAAATCATAAAAGGCCCGGATACCGCACTCCCGAAATACGTCAAACACATCCATGGCGACTCCTTCAAGTCCCGCACCATCCAGCGCCGCTCACGATGAGACAGTCGTGTATGATCGACGATCGTCAGTAGGCGCACCAACTGGGGGTTCAATCTCCCCATTCAACGTATTTGCATTCTCCCTCCCGCCTCCCTCCCAAGGAAGGTCGGGAAACGACCGAGGATCGACCAGAAATCCGACGTCAGCAGATACCGGAACAGGTCTTCCAACACCGTATTCCCCACCTCTCCTCACACCGGGAGAGGACCAACCTCTCCCGCTTCCACTACCCTTCCCGGGCCATCCTCCGAGTGCCCTGGGAAGGGAAAGCCCGCTTACAACCACAGGACCTCGTACGATGAGCTCACATAACCCATTCGCGTATTCCCAGCCCCCACACCAACCCGAGCGGCCGAACGACGACCAGACGCAGTCGTCTGGTGGAACACTGCCGATTTCCTCTACGGAACCCGCCTCGTTAGTTCCTACCCGCGATGGCCCCCTTCCCGAATCAGACAAGGAAGCAGACCTGGAATCCTCCAGGTAAGTTGCGGCAAACCCTCACGTACATATGAAGGTATATGGGTGTTAACGGTTCCGTCCTCTCAGAGATAGCGATCTTCCGCAAGACCCGAACGGCGGTGGTTTCAGTCAGCCTGAAAATATTCCCAACGTTGGGCAGGTCGATTCACCTTTCGCGGAAGTTCGAGCATGTGTCTCGAACACCGACGATCCGGACATGCCGAGCATGACATTCCGGATGTGGTTCATTGGTTTAACACTCTGTTCGATCGCCACGGCCTTGAACATGGTGCTTAGCCTGAGATTCCCAGGTGCTTTTGTAAACACGTTGGTTATCCTGTGAGTCTTTTGAAGCTACGGGGGGACTACGAAAATTTAGACTGACGTCGAACCATGGACATGTTCAGTCTGGTCGCATATATTATGGGCAAGCTGATGGAATTCGTCCTACCCATTCGTCTTTGGTTCATCCCCGACGTAATACCGTGGATCGGAGGGTCTACGTTCACCCTCAATCCGGGACCATTCAGCATCAAGGAGCATAGCTTAATCTACACCATGTCCAACGGTCCCATCACAACCCCCTACGGCCTGAACTTTGTTCTCGTCGCTCGAAAGTACTATGATGTGGAACTGAGCACAGGGTGAGTACAGAGACCCGCTGTAAAGCATTCGAGTCTAACACAGCGATCGAAATCGACTTTCAGATTCTCCTTTTGCTTTTATCTCAGCACACTCACACTCTCTTTCTCATTTGGCTGGCTCACGCGGCGGCTCTTTGTGTATCCCAGTGCAAGGGTTTGGTATGTTCTTGCTACCGTCCAAACTGAGCCGACTGACTGAACTTCCGTGACGCGAATGCGCTAACCAGGCCAACGGCGCTCATCGTTTCTTCTATGATGAACGCGCTCCACGCCAGAAACGGAGACGAACAACTCAGATTGACACGAATCAAGTTCTTTTCCCTTTTTGTGGGACTTTCCGCGGTCTACTATTTTATTCCTGGTATGCGGCTCATCCATCGGTCCCGACTTGAAACCTTTGTCGATTGCTCACCATTCTATCTGTAGGGTTTCTGTTCACCGGCTTGTCGTACTTCTCGTTCATTTGCTGGATCGCTCCCAGTGCGTCGTTCTTCTCTCCTCGAGAAACCTAGTGCTGAATAAAACACAGGAAATACCGTTGTCAATCAGCTATTTGGGACAGTTACAGGTCTTGGGATGGGCGTCCTGACCTTTGATTGGGCACAAATTTCCTTTATGGGCTCTCCTATGTTGGTTCCTTGGTGGGCCAGCGTCCAAGCGTTTGCTGGATTTGTTCTGTTCTACTGGGTGATCTTACCAATCCTATACTATACTAACGTGGGTAAGGCAATTGCTTCTAATTTGCCAAGCGACTGATCCTCTGCGTCCTTTACGGTAGACCCTGAAAACCGGTCATCTTCCGATTATGGGATACGTGGCTTACGATCGGTTTGGTCTTCCATACGACCTTGATCGAATCCTCAATCCCGACAAGACGTTCAATGCAGCGGCATATGCGGAATACTCTCCTCTGTACATCCCGATCAGTCTCACTACGACGTATCTAGTCCAATTCGTTCTCGCCACTGCCATTGTCTTCTCTACCGTCCTCGACTTTGGGGAGGAACTTTGGAAAGCCTTTAAAAAAGGTCCTCGACCTGAGGATGAGGACGTCCACGCTCGGCTGATGCGCAAGTATTCGGAGGTTCCAGCCCTCTGGTATGCGGGGGTTTTCGTGGTCAGTTTTGCTCTAGCCGCTGCAGCCATTCAGGTGTGTTTTTCTGGATCCATTCATTGTTTCGGCCTGACAGGTCTTCGTGTAGATTGGACACCTTGATCTGCCAATCTGGGGACTGCTCTTGGCCGCCTTTCTGGTATTTATATGGTCGATTCCGACATTATACATATATTCGGTTGCAATGCTGGGCATGGCTATCAACCTCCTGGCACAAATCCTACCGGGCTCTATTTGGCGCGGCAACCCTTTGAACAATATGGTGTGTACGACGAACCAAATCATCATCGACAGCTTGAATTTACTCGATGATTTATGCTAGCTTTTTAAAACCTTTTCCGTCCAATGGCTAGCTTCCGCGCTGTGGTTCACTGAAAGCTTGAAAATCGGCCACTACATGAAGATACCACCACGGCAAACCTTTGTTGGTGTGTGATGGATGATCAAAGATGGCCAGCTCTTATTCTAATCTCTTATTTTACATTTGAGTCCAAATCATTAGCGCCATCGCGGTGACGTCGGTGCAAGTCGGCATCCAGCGCTGGCTTTTTGACACGGTTCCGGACTTATGCGAACCAAACCAGAAGGGCCTGCTGACCTGCCCCAGTGCACAGGTCTTTTATACAGCTTCTATTATATGGTGAGCGCTACGATCCTCGTTTCAGTGGTGACGTGTAGCGTTGAGGGTGAAACCTCGCGAAAACACCAAGATGCCATCCTCCTCGGGAAGCATCGCGAGTGATGGACTCCTACGTACAAGCCACTGTCGAGTCGTGAACGCCTTCTCACTCAACCTTCTTCTCTTCTCTGGCTCCAGGGGGGTCATTGGTCCAAAAATCCAATTCGCAAAAGGTGGCATGCAAGTAATTCAAGTATCTGGGTTGGTCGCGGGGGTCGTTGCACCGCTTGTTATCTGGTTTTGTCGTCGAAAGCTCCGAATGAAGAAGCTCCATCGCGTTTCGCTCCTATTTATTGCAGGATCCACGACCATCCCACCGGCGACTGGCATCAACTATTCGAGCTGGTTTTTGGTTACGTTCATATTTCGTCAGTTTTTGTTGCCGACATGCGTCCTCTTTACTTCGTGTTCTCACCTTGGGCAAAATCATAGAGTTCTTGATTCGCACTCGCTATCATAGGTGGTGGTTCCGGTATAACTATATTCTGGGAGCTGCTCTACAAACAGGTACGTGTCAAATGCTTGCCTTGGTACCTCATTTTAACGCTTATCTTGCAAAATGATAGGAACCGCAATTGGATCAATCCTAGTATTTTTACTGCTCCAACTGCCGAAGTCCAGCACATTGAGGTTGAATTGGTGGGGGAACACAGTGTGGACAGAAAGTAGGTTAACCCGGGTTAGCCGCGATTCCTTGCGGCCGAGGAATGACTCTATAACTGCTTTCTTTCCAGCGGCCGATGCTCTCGGGACACCATACTACCCGACAGATCCCAACATCGGATTTTAGATATATATTCAGAAGATTATATACTCGCCTGTTATTGTACGGATCTTAATAACGCTTGGCTTGTGGTCGGGATCAGATGCACTCCGAAGACCAATCCGTAAATGGGCAATCACACCTCCCGGCCTAGAGGCAGGTTGGATACCAGGATCTCATGACCAGATACTTGCTTTACCGTGCAGTCAATCTCGCCCAAAATGAAGAGCACACTGTCATCGTGAATCCGGCAAGACTCTTGGAGTCGATCATCGTCGAGATGGATCTGGGAGACGAAGCCGATATGATAATGAGCATGAACGATGGCCAGCTTTTCGAACAGGACGGGTTCGTCGCCACTGGTCAATGGAATACCAACGCGGCTTACCCTGGTGATGGTCGAACTGCTGGGACGTACCATGTCAGTGAAGGGAGCGGGAGCGAAATTTCGTATACCTTTGAAGGTGAGCAAATCGAACCGACGGGAAGCCTGACCACGGTAAACAGGGGATGCTATAACGCTGTGGGGTGCAGTGGAGGATCAGTACAGTCTGTATCAAGTCTCAGTGGACGGCGCCAAACCGATCTCGTACAGCCCTTCCAACACCACCTCCAGCTCAGTCACCATTCTCGCTCACAACTCTAACCTCGGTCTTGGTTCTCGCACTATCACTTACCAAGAGCCGACAAGAGCCGCGTCGTAGTCGACCATGCTCGAGTTTACACCAGGTCAATCGCCACCTCTGGGTGAGTTTTCAACGTTCTCTCCCGTGATATTTGGTAGGATTTTTGAGTCGCTAATCCTTTTAATATGGCACCAGATTATCACCGGCCCTAGACGGACCCATCGCCTCAACAAGCATCCCCAACTCGAGCGACGCCCACGCCGAAGTTGGTTCCTTATCGAGGTCAGCTACGATCGGAATCATCGTCGGAGCGATCCTCGGCGCGCTCGCGTTGGCCGCCTTGTTCTTCGCGTACAGGTGCCGACAGCAAAACAAGAGGCTCGCTGCCTCAGCCAGACGCAATTCTGCTCTTGCCGCGGCTGCAGGCGTTCGCATGGACTTTAACCCCTCTAGAAGGTCGAGGTCGAGGGACTTTGACGAGGAGACGTTGGCGAGTGCGAAGTTCAGCGTTAAAGAAGGCTTGGAGTTGAGCGCGATCGAGAGTCAGACGGACGTGCCTAGACCCGAGGAAGCGAAAGGTGGTGGATTTTCGTAGAGGTCGTAAGTTACCGCGGGCGGTTTAGTGTTCCCCTTTCTCTTCAACCCCCCGTTCTTCCGTCCTCCGGGATCATTACGACCAAATTTGATAACTTGAGATTACTTAGACGAGGGTTTCTTTTTTTGTAGTTCTGGGTTACATGGGTTGTATTTTCGAACTAGGTCAATTGGTGATTTTTTGTATTGTTCATCCCCCTGACTCTAGTCTCAGTGTCGGCATCGAAGTACATGGGAGGGTAGTGCTTGTATGGCTCGCTTCCAGGTATCCATATTGTGCAGCAATCCAGGCAGGTGAACGCTCACGGATATAGACCCTTATCCCCGTAGAAGCCGGGCGTAGAAAACTTGCTGCTTGATCCTTAAATCCGTCTAACTCCGTTCTAAACCATTCCCCGTTTTGAACAGCCTCACTCCCCGTCCTTTGAACTACCCAGCCCATATCCGAACCAGACCATCTCAAGACTCGCGCATTTTCTACAACCGCCGCACTGAAATTTAAATGCTGCCAAAAAGCCGGAGGGTCGTCCGTCATCGCCTGCCATGTACAGCCACACCGGCCCTCCCTGCTTTTCCTCCCTCCGGAAGGAGAACGATCGTTGAAAGCGCCGGTCGGCCGACAAATACAGCAATAGTTTCGATATCGCGTGTGGTTGGACTAGTGCCCGACGACGCCATCTGAATCCAGTGTGTTATTGACTGTATCAGGAGTATATTTGCTTGGCAACGTCTAGGCCCATCGGCGATTGAGCTCGCAAACCGGCATGCCCCGGAACTCCCAAGAGATAACCCCGATCGAAGACAAAGGGGCGTCAACTGGCCGTATCTAACTGGTCCAGCGAATGAGTACGCGCTGCCTCTGGCCCGTCACGCTGTTTCGGAAGGCGGATAGAGTGAGGACGACTTTCGGAGTACTTATGTGACGCCCTAGTAGCGCTCTCCTTTCCTAGAGTGGTATGTGCTCTTCTAGGAAGCTTCACCGCTCCACTGACGTCTTTTCATTCGGCAGTCGAAATAGGAGGAAGGCCGGCTCTTGGCATTGGGGTCTGATCAATCCAGTCCGAAATCATAAAAGGCTCGGGTACCGCACTCCCAAGACAGTTAAGCACATCCATGGCGACTCATTCAAGTCCCACACCATCCAGCGCCGCTCAGGACGAGGCAGTCGTGTACGATCGGCGATCGTCAGTAGGCACACCAATTGGGGGCTCAATCTCCCCATTCAACGTATTTGCATTCTCCCTCCCGCCTCCCTCCCAAGGACGATCGGGAAATGATCAAGTGTCGACCAGAAATCCGACTTCAGCAGATACTGGAACAGGCCTTCCAACACCATATTCCCCACCTCTCCTCACACCAGGAGACGATCAAACTCTCCCACTTCCACTACCCTTCCCCGGTTATCCTCCGACTGTCCGGGGAAGGGAAAGCCCGTTTACGACTACAGGACCTCGTACGATGAGCTCACATAATCCATTCGCGTATTCCCAGCCCCCACACCAACCCGAGCGGCCGAACGACGACCAAACGCAGTCGTCTGGTGGAACACCGTCGATTTCCTCTACGGAGCCCGCCTCGTCAGCTCCTACCCGCGATGACCCCCTTCCCGAATCTGACAAGGAAGCAGACCTGGAATCCTCCATGTAGGTTGCGGCAAGCCCTCACGTATGAAGCTATATGGGTGTTAACGGTTCCGTCCTCTCAGAGATAGCCATCTTCCGCAAGACCCGAACGGTGGTGGCCTCAGTCAGCCTGAAAATATTCCCAACGTTGGGCAGGATGATTCACCTTACGCCGAAGTTCGAGCGTGTGTCTCAGACACAGACGATCCGGACATGCCGAGCATGACATTCCGGATGTGGTTCGTTGGTTTAACACTTTGTTCGATCGCCACCGCCTTGAACATGGTGCTTAACCTGAGATTCCCCGGTGCCTTTATGGGCTCATTGGTTGTCTTGTGAGTCTTTCGAAGCAATGGGGACTTTGAAAATACAAATTGACGTCGAATCATGAACATGTTCAGTCTGGCCGCATATATTACGGGCAAGCTTATGGAATACGTCTTACCGATTCGTCTTTGGTTCATCCCCGAGGTAATTCCATGGATTGGAGGGTCTGCATTCACCCTCAATCCGGGACCATTCAGCATCAAGGAACATACCTTAATCTACATCATGTCTAACTGTCCCATCTCGGCCCCCTACGGTCTGAACTTTGTTCTCGTCGCTCGAAAGTACTACGATATGGAACTGAGCACAGGGTGAGTACAGATACTCAGTATCTGTTCGAGTCTAACAGAGCGATCGAAATCGACTTTCAGATTCTCCTTTTGCTTTTATCTCAGCACACTCACACTCTCTTACTCGTTCGGCTGGTTCACGAAGCGGCTCTTTGTGTCTCCCAGTGCAATGATTTGGTATCTCCTTGCCACCGTCCGATTCGAGCCGACTGACTGACCTCCCCTGACACGAATGCACTATTCAGGCCAACTTCGCTCATAATGTCTTCTATGATGAACACACTCCACGCCGGAAACGTAGCGGAACAACTCAGATTGACACGAATCAAGTTCTTTTCCCTTTTTGTGGGACTTTCCGCGGTCTATTATTTTATTCCTGGTAAGTGGCTCATGCATCGACCCCGGCTTGAAATCGCTGTCAATTTCTCATCATTTTATTTGTAGGTTTCCTGTTTACCGGCTTGTCGTACTTCTCGTTCATTTGCTGGATCGCTCCCAGTGCGTCATTCTACTCTTCTCGAGAAACCTAATGCTGAATAAAACACAGGAAATCCCGTTGTCAATCAGCTATTTGGGACAGTTACAGGTCTTGGGATGGGCGTCCTGACCTTTGATTGGGCACAAATTTCCTTTATGGGCACCCCTATGTTGGTTCCCTGGTGGGCCAGCGTCCAAGTGTTCGCTGGATTTGTTCTGTTCTATTGGGTGATCTTACCAATCCTATACTATACTAACGTGGGTACGTCAATTGCTTCTAATTCGCCAAGCGACTGATCCTTAGCATTCTTTACGGTAGACCCTGAAAACCGGTCATCTTCCGATTATGGGATACGCGGCTTACGATCGATTTGGTCTTCCATACGACCTTGATCGAATCCTCAATCCCGACAAAACGTTCAATGCAACGGCATATGCGGAATACTCTCCTCTGTACATCCCGATCAGTCTCGCCACGACGTATCTGGTTGCATTCGTTCTCGCCACTGCCATTGTCTTCTCTACCGTCCTCGACTTTGGGGAGGAACTTTGGAAGGCCTTTAAAGGTCCTCGACCTGAGGATGAGGACATCCACGCTCGGCTGATGCGCAAGTATTCGGATGTTCCAGCCCTCTGGTATGCGGGGATTTTCGTGGTCAGTTTTGCTTTAGCCGTTGCAGCCATTCAGGTGTGTTTTTCTGGATCCATCCATTTTTTGGCCTGACACATCTTCGTGTAGATTGGACACCTTGATCTGCCAATCTGGGGACTGCTCTTGGCCGCCTTCCTGGTATTCGTATATACGATCCCGGCATTGTATATCTATTCGGTTGCAACGCTGGGTAGCAATATCAACCTCTTGGCACAGATCATACCGGGTTCTATTTGGCGCGGCAACCCTTTGAATAATATGGTGTGTATGACGAACCAAATCATCATCGACAGTCCGAATTTACTCGACGATTTATGCTAGCTTTTTAAAAGCTTTTCCGTCCAATGGCTATCGTCCGCGGCGTCGTTCACCGAATGTTTGAAACTCGGCCACTACATGAAGATACCACCACGGCAAACCTTTGTTGGTGTGTGATGGATGATCAAAGATGGCCAGCTCTTATTCTAATCTCTTATTTTACATCTGACTCTATATAGTCCAAATCATTAGCGCCATTGCGATGACGTCGGTGCAAGTCGGCATTCAGCGCTGGCTTTTCGGCGCCGTTCCGGACTTATGCGAGCCAAACCAGAAGGGCCAACTGACCTGCCCCGCTGCGCAGGTCTTTTATACAGCTTCTATTCTATGGTGAGCGCTCCGATTCTTGTTTTAGTAGTGACGTGTAGCGTTCAGAGTGGATCCTCGCAAAAACCGCAGGACGTCGTCATCCCGGGGGAGCATCTCGGGTTATGGACGCCTTCTTACTCAGCCATCTTTTCTTCTCTGGTTTTAGGGGTGTCATTGGTCCAAAAATCCAGTTCGCAAAAGGTGGCATGCAAGTAATTCAAGTATCTGGGTTGGTCGCAGGGGCCGTTGCACCGTTTGTTGTCTGGTTTTGTCGTCGCAAACTCCGAATGAAGAAACTCCATCGCGTTTCGCTCCTATTTCTCGTAGGATCCGCGAGCATCCCACCGGCGACTGGTATCAACTATTCGAGCTGGTTTTTGGTCACGTTCATATTTCGTCAGTGTTTTTGTTGCCGACATGCGTCCTCTTTACTTCGTGTTCTCACCTTGGGCAAAATCATAGAGTTCTTGATTCGCACTCGCTATCATAGGTGGTGGTTCCGGTATAATTATATTCTGGGAGCCGCCCTACAAACAGGTACGTATCAAATGCTTGCCTTGGTCCCTCATTTTAACGCTTACCTTGCAAAATGATAGGAACCGCAATTGGGTCAATCCTAGTATTTTTACTGCTCCAACTGCCGAAGTCCGGTACATCGGGGTTGAATTGGTGGGGGAACACGGTGTGGACAGAAAGTAGGTTAACCCGGGTTAGCCGCGATTCCTTGCGGCCAAGGAATGACTCTATGACTGCTTCTTTCCAGCGGCCGATGCTCTCGGGACACCATACTACCCGACAGATCCCAACATCGGATTTTAGAGATATATCCAGAAGATTTCGTTCCTTTTAAATTATACTTGCCTGTTATATATTGTTCGGATCTTAATAACGCTTGGCTTGTAGTCAGGATCAGATGCACTCCGGAGACCAATCCGTAAATGGGTAATCACACCTCCCGACCTAGAGGCGGGTTGGATACCAGGAGCTCATGACCAGATGGATGTATTGCATGAACCGTAGAATTTAAGGGTCGACTGGGTTTCTCCGATGAATGCTCCAATGCATTCCCGAGCAGGGCGCAGCCCGCTCTTAATCAGCACAAATACAACCCTGTGGATTGATTACAGGCTGGAAGGGAGGACGTGGAGTACCTCTAGAATGGCGCGAAGGCGACGTTCTTCAGTCTAGAAGACCTAACCTAAACGTGATTCACTGATCGCAGCGGACAGTCATCACACGTCCCATCGATATTGAATTGGGCCGCATGTACACTTCATATCGTCGTTGGGTTTCCTTTTTTGCTAGTCGCTTTGTACCCGGTGGAAACCGAGCCGAGATTCACATCAGGAACGATACGGGAGTCTCGGTTATCTCAGTGGGGGGTGTAGTACAACCTGGTCCGGTCATAGGTCGAGGGCGTCGCGGCCAGGCACGAGTCTTTCTCTCCTTGTCTCAGGGGTACCGGTGCGTCCCGATTAGACGATTTCCACGGCAAGGTACACGCCGCGTGTCCGAGTCTCCCTGGTAGTGTTGCCGCGGACGGCACGAAGCGAAGGAGATTTCGATCTAATTCGAACACTTCGATGTTTTGCACAACCTGATTGGCCAGTAGAGCGTGGAGTCTTGTTCCCAGGGACAAAAAAAACGCAATCGAAGCGACTTCGAATTCGTGGCAACACTACTCCCTGGCCACTGCAGTCGGCTGTCTTGGATGGAGTCTTTGTTATCATTAAAATAACTTCCTTCCTGCCCCGCATTTTGTCTCCGGACGTTTGGTTCCGAATCGACAATAATCTTCTTACCGACGTCCTACGTGTGTAGATACTTAAATAGATCGAGCCCTTTAAAGTGCAGTCCTCTCTCCGATTTCCGACTCATGGCAAACAGTCCCTCATCTCACTCGCTTGCTACACCAGAGGCTGAGGTCCTCCAGGCACAGTCTCACGCTTCCGTTGGGGACGCTCGGACGCGATTCAATGTTTTTGCCTTCTTTCTTCCTCCACCCACCAGAGCAAGCTTGGCAAGTCGATGGAATACGAGCCGAGACTTGACTTCCGCGCATTCGGGAACTCCGACGAGCCTTCCGACACCGCCTTCGCCACCACTAATCACGCCGGATGACAGCCAAACGTTACCATTGCCCTATCCTAATGTTCAGTCCGTCGGGCCCTGGAACACACATGCCGGAAACATGGATCCTGTTCCCCTAACAACAGGTACGGCTCAGCGTTTTGCGTACTCAATTCCTTCAGAACTTCCCTACTCTCGAGATTCCACCGAGAACCATCCTCCGAGAGATACATTACCGCCCTCTGCCGCCCAAAATACTGCGCCTTCATCAGTGTCCTACAAGGAAACAGCTTCAATACAAGCCAAGTTAGTGGTTGCTTGTCCACCTGGTGACACAGCGTAACTAAAGCTCTCGATGTGTCAGAAATAGTGATGGGCAAATTCTTGATTATTCTAACTCATCGGAGCTTCGATCGGAGCACCTGCCGCGCGTTGACGGAAACGAGGACGACTCTCCGTACCCGGAAGTCCGTGCTTGTGTTTCCAATGCCGACGATCCGGATATGCCAGTTATGACGCTCAGGATGTCTCTCATCGGGCTCACCCTTTGCTCTTTGGGGGGCTGCGCAAATCTTTTCCTGGACCTTCGATATCCAAGTTTCTCGATCGGGCCTACGGTTATTGTGTATGTTCAACTAACAAGTTCATCGAAAGTGACACTTTGACGAGAACAATTTGACTGTTTTAGATTACTCGCATATGTGGTGGGAAAGGTGATGGAGCGAATCTTGCCCATTCGACTGTGGACCATCCCCCACTGGCTGCCTCTTATTGGGGGTTACACGTTTAGTCTTAACCCTGGTCCTTTCAATATCAAGGAACATGGTCTAATTGTCATGATATCGAATTCGACGATGAACGTTCCATACGGGCTCTCTCTGGTGCTCACCGCCAGGAAGTACTACCATATACAGCTGGGTGTTGCGTGAGCCGGCTGAGCCTTGGCGATCCGCAGCTTTGACTGACCTTCGAATATCACTACCGTCCTCTAGCTTCTCGTTTTGCATGTACACGAGTGTATTAGCCCTCTCATGCTCATTTGGCTGGATCACCCGAAGATTGTTTGTGTACCCAAGCTCAATACTTTGGTTAGTTTTCCCAGTGTAAGCAACATCGCGTTGATTTCTCAAGACTTGTCCGTTCATCAGGCCTACAACACTTGTTTCATCTGCCCTGCTGAATACTCTTCATGCAGGGAACACTGAGGAACGTCCCCGATTCACGCAGATCCGGTTCTTTACAATCTTCACGGTTATTTCTGCGTGCTATTACTTCCTTCCTGGTGCGTGACCTTGAGCCCACTCAATTTACGACCCTTCCTTTCTGACATAGGTATGCGTTTCTAGGCTTTCTCTTCACTGGTTTATCATACTTCTCGTTTGTCTGCTGGATTCGCCCAAGTAAGTCCTCGCTTGTGAACGTGTCTTGTTGCGTATATCGGCATTTTGACAAGCATGCAGATAACATAGTGGTCAACCAAGTGTTTGGGACTGTCACGGGTCTTGGCATGAGTACTCTGTCATTTGATTGGTCCCAAATATCGCTTGTTGGGTCGCCATTGATGACCCCGTGGTGGGTCAGCGTCCAGATTTTCTCAGGGTTTGTGATATTTTACTGGATTGTTCTCCCAACAATTTACTATACGAACGTGAGTGGAGATCAAATCGCCTTTAGCTGGCTGACCAACGGTTTGCTGTGGATATAGGCCTGGAAAACGGGGCATCTCCCCATCACTGGCTACATGGCTTACGATCGATTCGCTCAGCCTTACGATACCGACCGCGTTTTGAACCCAGACAAGACACTCAATACCACCGCTTACGCAGAGTATTCGCCTCTTTACATTCCCGTCAGCTTCGTCATGACGTACTTGATCGCTTTTATTCTGACGACTGCAATGGTGGTTGCCACCATATTGGATCACGGAAAAGAAATACTACGTGCAATGAAACCACGGGACACCGAGGACGATGACGTACACGCTCGATTGATGCGCAAGTACCCCGAAGTCCCAGGACTGTGGTATGCTGCAGTGCTACTTGTATCACTAGGCCTCGCCATCGCGGCCGTCAAGGTATACGTTTTGAACCCCGCGAGTTTGTTTCTACTGACTGGAGCCCCATTCACAAGATCGTCGACGTCAAAACGCCCGTTTGGGCACTATTCTTTGCTGTCATCCTATCATTCAGTACTGTGATACCGGGATCGTACATATACTCCTGTTCAGGCAACGTTGCTAGCCCAAATCTGATGGTGGAACTAATTGGGGGGTCTATTTGGCACGGTCAACCTATAACTGTCATGGTGAGTTTCTGCGTCTTAGAATAGTCATTATGGGTCCCCGCTAGAGCATGGAGACCTGACCATTCGAAGCAACATTTTAGGTTTTTAAAACATTTACTGTCCAGTGGCTCCAATCCGGTTTAGCCTTTACGGAAAATCTTAAATTAGGTCACTATCTGAAAATACCTCCGCGATGCACCTTCATAAGTGAGTGAACGTTGTTAGCGCCTCTATCTGGTACTATGATATTAACATTCCCGCCGCGCTTCCTCCCCGCGCTTAGCGCAGCTGATGGCGGCCGTAGTCGTTACTGCTTTTCAAATCGCTCTGCAGGAATGGATCTTCAGCGCCGTTCCCGATTTATGTGAGGAGGACCAGAGGGGTAACCTTACGTGCCCAGACGTCAAAGTATTTTATACTGCATCGATCATCTGGTAAGCTGTCGGTCGACCTTGGGCTCTCGGTATCTCATTATTGGCTTGAGAGTCTAGGGGCGTCATCGGCCCGAAAATTCAATTCGGCCCAAGATTCTTAAATTCAATTGAGATCTACGGCCTTGCTGCTGGAGCTTTTTTCCCTCTGGTGTTTTGGATCTGGCGCCGCTCGCCCTGGGGGCTGAGATTTCGCTCGACGTCGATCTTACTCCTCACACTTTGTAACAACATCCCTCCAGGGACTGGAATTAACTACTCGAGCTGGTTTCTTGTCTCGTTCATATCCCGTAAGCAATCAAGTACTTACCGCTCTAGTGCACGTGGTTCTTTCTGACTGGCCGCCCTCTTTGCTCTTCGTTAACAGAATACGTAATCCGCACTCGGTATTTTCGATGGTGGCTAAGATATAACTACATATTAAGTGCAGCCCTGCTGTCAGGTAAATAGGCTTCTATGAGCTCCTTCTGCAAAAGGAGTGGGGGCTAACGTGACGTCGGCTCGCGAGGAACGGCCATTGGGGCAGTCCTAGTGTTTCTGTTGCTGCAATTACCAAGATCTGGAACTTTAAATCTGGATTGGTGGGGAAATACGGTGTGGACGCGAAGTAAGTACTGCTCGGTGGCTTATTTAATGTCAACTGATACAAATCCTCCACCCAGCCGCCGATGCGCTTGGTGTTCCGTACTACTCAACAGACCCTGATAAGGGGTTCTAGCTATATCGTCTATTTTTCCGTTTCTGGCGGACCAATCTTAGATTCACCCAACCCATACACTTTCGTAGTTCTGAATGGCCACTGCGAAAACCTCAGGCTTTGTGATGGCAAGTCACGACTCATGTGACTATCACCTGGGAGCGTATACCATCGCAATGATTTTTTCGTAGACTTGCATATGATAAGTGGTCTTATTTATGTGGGCTCGCGGCCAGGAGTAGTGGTTGCGCATGATTGCGGAAGGGCCGCTTCTCATTTTGTTTCGCGCGCTTGCAGCCCAATCCCTGCTTATCCCTGAGGCAACAAACATAGTAAACAAGGTCCGAGCTCCACCCAGTCCTGTCATGTTAGGTTTGGAACCGATAAAGCACAACAGAATCAGATGTGAATACAGACTTGGCTATCAAGCTTGGGTCCTCGACGCCGTCCGGAATTTAAAAGACTGCGATCCGGCAGGCCGGTCTCCGATGGAGATATGAGTCTTCACGCTTGGTCGTTTGAAGCAGTGGACTCATCTCCCGTACAGTGTGGACCGGAACCGCAGCATATCATCCTCTCTTTGTCTAATGGTCTAAAGGCGCATATATATTTTCAGATTTCCTAGCCTACGTTGAGATAAGTCCGGTAAACCCGCCTATCTCCGCTTCTCGCAGTTTTCTTGGCCAGCTTGGCCCAATTGCAACCTCTATTCAACATTCACGCGACCCGAGAATTGTAACAAAGGAGAAGTGATCCAGACCCTTTCAGCGCTTCTCATTCAACCCGCCACTAGTCGCCAAGGCGACGATAATAGATTTCGGAGCTCCGATAGTTCCAAATTCAAGCCCGCCTGCATTCGCGGCAACCTTAAGAGGTCTCGTGCACTCTCCTCACTTCTAACTTATACAATGTGGCTCCACGACAACCGTTACGGGTCAAGTCGCTTGATTGAACCCGCGGAGGAATGATGTCAAGTTGACCGAGTCGGCCGAGCGTCTAACACAGGGCAGCGATCGCTGAGACAAACAAGCATCCCAATAGAATAATACTTACGCGAGGATAAAGAGCCCATCGAGCAAACGAGCTTCGATCTTTCGTGATCGATCCCCGATGTATGTAGTCGCTATGGCCCGACGGGATGGGGGACTTCACGCTGCCAGTGAGCTATCCGATCATGGTGGCTTGCGGCCTGACCCTCAATCCGACCTAACCTTGTACTGCACACGTGCAAAAAAGCTCTCCGACGAAGCATATCCTGTTCGTTAGAGGACGTCACCGATGCTGTAAGAGATATATTCGTACCGAGACGTCTTCTCGAACGACATCCTCTCGACGGACCAGCAATGAACCCTCACATGAAGCCTCGGAGAAGGGCCAGACATCGAATTCCGACACTTGATGGGGCCAATTGTACGCTACTACCCGCTCTGTATATTCAAGGAATCTCAGAGACGATGGCTGAGGCGCAATACGTAGGGCTACACTACTCTAAAGGTGACATCCGCAATCTACGGCCCGCCGTTCGATTTGAACTAGAGGTCAACCGGTTATCCGCTGTGGTTTTCCCGAATCGGGAGGCAATGGAAAAGAAGGGAAGTGTGAGTGGTTTCTGTTCTCCAAGCTCGAATCAAAATCCAGTTTGAACTGAGATCCCGATAGCTCCCAACTTCTTCCGTGTGGATACGCTACTCCCGATTCATGGATCGTCTCTCTCGGCATCTCGTCATCCTCAAGTCCGAGTCCGTGAGTCCGTGAGTGTTGACACCGCTGCAATTCATTCTGTCGGCGTTGCATTCAATGTCAAGATTCCCACCCCTGTGACATCGCCTCCCGGTCACTCAACCTCTTGGCGACGAATCGGAACAATCCTATCCCACCGACACACCTCCAAACCATCTCCAGCTATTCCCATCCATATCTAAAGCTCGGTGACCGCATCCCCTCCCACTCCTTTCAGTCCCCTTCCTTCGCCTCCCTCTCAGTCCTATCCTTAACGCCGCGCCCACAAACGACATGAACAACAACGAATCCCACTTCTCGTATCACCGACAACAACAGCAACAACAGCAACCACATTATCCTCCCCCTCTAGTGATACCCTCCTCTTCATCTACTCCTCGTGCTGCGTTCCAACAATACCTACACCACCAGCAACAACATTCGCCCATAAGTCCAGGAAGAAATAGCGACGTGGATTCTTTATCTCCTGTTACTCCACTTTCTCTCCAAACCCCTCGATCAAATCAGTACTTCGTCCGTCAGCAGCAGGAGTTTGACGCGTCAATCGCGTTCTCTCCAGACTACTCGTACAATCCACATACCCCCGGTGGCGACATCAGGAGCACACACTATGGTCTTTCCTCCTCTCCCTATGTCTTAGGTAACAAAGGAAAGGCGGTCGGGCAGCAAGTCCACCCTTCCTTTGGATCGGCCACGCCTCGCAACACGTCCAGCACCAGCCTCCCGTACCATCAACGACTACCAGACCAGAGCCCGTTCAATCATCAGTCATTCGTAAACGATACTCCCCGTCACCCGAACTCTCATTCAACCCTTCAGCAATCGTTCGAGCCAACTCACACACCTTTCACGTCCTCGGGTCAGGCCGTGTGCGAGACGGACCTGACGGAGTACTTTGGCCCTATATGGCAAACACAAGGCCCTGCTCCAACATACGTGACAGGGTTCAATGATCCTTCGTATGGAGCCGGGCAAGGACAGTATGGGCTTGCGCCGCAGGGTCAGACTCCGTTGTCGCAGACTGTCCCAATGGACGTTGACGTCGGCCTCGGGGAGGGTTGGGTGCCAGCACACGAGCCTTTGACAAACTATAATCTTGCTCCTCTACGGCCGTCTCCTCTTCGTCATGCGACTGAATTTTCATCCACGGTACTAGCCCCCGCCTTCAACTTCGTTCCAACCCAACCACCGACAGGCAGCGACTTGACACTCAGCCTTCCGGCTCCTACCCCCATCCGGCTCTTCGCCCCTCCTCCCCCGCCGTCCACTCCGCGTCACGACGGCTCTGGCAAGCAGTCGAAGTCTTCAAGGAAAGGCACCCCACCGTACGTCAAGAAAAAGAGCGACAGCCGAAGTCGACCACGGTCCCCAAAGGGAAAGGTCAAGGCACGGGCGAGGAGCTTCAACCCCTTCAGTAGGAAGACGGTCTTCATTGACCTAGTCAAGGGAAAGAACTCGTCTTCACCCAAGGTGGTTCCATATTCCGTGACCAAAGAGACGGTATCCGGTGTTATTACTCTCAGCCAACGCCCTATCTTCCTTACACCATACAATACGGCCATTCCAGAGGGTGATACGACGTTTGCGTCTCCAGATGTCTCTGCCGTGGCTCCTACGCCAAGTACCAGCTTCTCTATCGAGTTCCCTGAAGGTCATTACCTCGACCCATGTTTCGCGAAATCGTACCAACTTCGGGAAACGCTTGGGTCTGGCGGATTTGGGTTTGTTATGACTGCGTTGCACTTGACGTCGGGTTCGGAGGTGGCTGTCAAGTTCATCTTGCGAGCTCGGATACCCCCGGAGCATTTGGTTGAGGACCCAGTGCTGGGAAGTCAAGTGCCCATCGAGGCAATGATGTTGCGACTTACGGACCATAAGGGGATTGTGAAGTTCCTGGATTTCTATGAAGATGCAAACTATTTTTATTTGGTACGAGGGTTTATTCTCTGGTGCTATGGGCGATAGATCTTCTAACCAGTGGACGAATCCCCTATTAGGTTCAAGAACTGCACGGGACACCGTGGCACAAACCCACCATCGAAGCAGTGAAGACGGTACCTCGGACGCCATCCTTACCCGATTCCGAAGAATGCGCATTCCCCACACCCATGGACCCTTCAATGATGTCTGCCATGTTGTCCTTCAAGTTTGGTAGCTCCTCCGGAGCCGCTTCACCTGCTCATCTCTCCCCTCCAACTACTTTACACGACGTAACCATCTCGACTGGTCCAACTACTCCTAGTACTTCCACACCAGACCCGGTTCAACAGCAGCAACTGGATTCATATTTCTCGATCGACGTCTCTAGGTCACCTGCTTCGTCGATTCCGTCGAACCTCACTCAATCCGGACCCTCGCTATCGTCCACTTCTCGGACTTCCCCTTTCCTTCCTTCGACAACTCGATCACCTGGTCTGAGTGGAGGACCAAGTACTGGCATGCCATCCAACGCCCCGCTCGTCAGCCATCGATTATCGCTACCCCAGTTTGCGTTGGCTATGAACTCGGGCAACGGATCGTCCCGACAATCGCCTGCTATTCAACTCGACCAAGCTTTCCAACTCTCGCTGGGCAGATCGATACCAGCATCTATGCCGCCTCCGCCACCACCAATCCTTCGACCGAATCTGGCGAGGAGACCGTCGCATGACTTGTTCGAGTGCATTGAGCAACATAGGATGTTGGATGAGCGTCGAGCGCGTTATGTTTTCAAGCAGGTCGTGGATACGGTTGCATACCTCGAGTCGATGGGGATCAGTCATAGGGATATCAAGGACGAAAACCTCGTCGTAGACTCGAACTTCAACGTGAGCCTGCAGCATCTCGTTCTCGAATCGTGTCATATCCCTTCACCGTTCGCGCACTAACTCCCTTTTTACGTCGCTATTTTAGGTTAAACTCATTGACTTTGGGAGCGCAGTCGTACGGGACCTGAACGCCCCAGAACCGTACTACGACAAGTTCTTTGGGACCATTTCGTTTGCTTCAAGCGGTACGTACTCCCTCGCTTCCTGTTTGCTTCTATCTCAGTTCTAACGCGCATTTCATTGAACAGAAATTCTAAAGAACCAAGCATACCGTGCGCCTCCAGCTGAGATCTGGACACTCGGCGTTCTGCTATCATTCCTCGTCACCGGAGAATCGCCGTTCCCAGATAAACAACAAGCTATTGACGGCAGCCCAACATTCGTTCGACCCGATGGATTTCACCCGAGATTATCCTCTGAATGTGTCGACTTGATCAAAGGCTGCCTTATTGCCGATCCGGATCGAAGGTTTACTATTGAGAGGGTGCAAAAACATCCGGTAAGCGAATTAGACCTTTTTTCCGAGCTTTCTGCTGAGGCTGATAAGTTGTTGTTCGCTTTCGCGGTGTTATTAGTGGTTCAGAATCCCATAACAATCATAAAAAAGAAGGCTTGGGCTTTATTCTAGCCCAGCGGAGCAAACCTTAGCATCAACATTAACATCGCTGGTTCATTCAATTTTCCCCGCCACCCATCGTTTTCATCCTATCATCCCATGCATTCACATTTGGCACAACACCCACATAGAGAGGCATTGAGGAATATTCCCGTGTATGGTTTCTAGCCCAAGGTTTCTTATCTCTATAGAATGTTCACAAACAATACATGTACTAGTGGAGATCGCATCCGGGTACATCCCAGTCAGCAGCCCTATGGCGGATGGTGGAGGCGTTTCAGCCAATGGCTTCGTTCAGCTTCTTTACGAGCGCGCTTCTTCCGTAGCCACATGGCCTTGAGAATGGCTTTAATCTTGTCCTCCCCGGCCATAAAGTTTGTCTGAAAGTGTTAGCTACCCAGTCAGACGAAGTTAATGTAGGTTGAACGATATGGAACGCCCACCTCTGCCAGTCTCATGAGCTTGTCCGACTCCTCCATCGACAGCTCGGTTCGCCAGGTGGAGATCTCGTAGGGATCCATCCCAGGCACGGCTTGCTCGTTGGCCAAGATAGGCATGCTGCACAAGCACGATGTCAGCACGCAAGGCGGCGAAGGCTTACGAACCACGGGTACACGTACTAGACAATCCCAATTCCATCTCGCTCCGCCAATGCCTCTTCGTCGAACTTTTCAATTGGAGTCGCGGCAGATGATTCGTCACTGTTTGATGAGCCGATCCAGACGAATGCGGTCGGTGGCGAACTTGAAGAAGAATCCGAATCCTCCGTTTCGGTTAAGCTTGGAGAACGAGTTGCGCGAGGCTCGACAGGGTCCTCTGGCACACTTTTGCTGTCGGATTCTTGCTGTTTCTGAGCTTGAGTCGCAACGTCCATCTCGGCTTCAGAGGCGACATTTTCAGCGGCTGAATCCGTCGGTGTGGCAGCTGGTTCGGGTCGAAGGATTTCCTTCGGCCATTTCACTCCTCGTGGCCAGAGCTGCAAACCCTTCCTGAAAATCCAGGTGCATAAGGTTAGAGAGGCTCTCTGTTATGGTTCGAGTGTGTCCTTACCGCATGGCGTATGTTTCGGCTCGAGTGAACCAAAGCTCTTGCCCGTCGGCCGAGGCGTCCAAAGCAATTATACAATCAACATCTCGGCGCAGCAATGGGTAGTAGGGAATGTTGAGCTCAGCACCGGCATCCTACGATGTAATTGTCAGCTCCTTGATTATATCAGCCGAGTGACCTGTGCTACATACCATCAGGGGGATGAAATCTTGGTCTTCGAAACCTCGCGGACTTCCTTCCCTAAGGCGGCCTGAAAGACCTTTTGCAAAATTAGGAAGCTATGAAATATTGAAGCACATTTCCTCGTAAGTTCTAGTTCATGATTGCCATCAGACGGGGCGAACCTTGTTAGGCGGCACAGGGTGGACTACATCTAGGTCCTGCTCTCTCTCGTTCATAATACCGTCTATCCAGCTGTACATCGCGTTTGGAAGTAAAGCGATGGTTGGTTTGACCTCTTGGTAGTATAATCTGTGCGGCGTTGTGACTTAGTGGCGCGCATACGGATGGATGGATGTTACTTACTGGAGGGACGCGCAGAAGGCAGAGGCGTAGATGCTACGGTGTTTTTGTCAGGGAATCTAACCATCGAAGATTCACAAGAACCGTACCCAGCCAGAATCGAGAAGCTAACTTCAGGCTAATGTCAAAGAAAAGTAAGATCAACTGAGATAGCGCTTATCGAGGAGCTACTCACAGCTCTGTCGATGCTCTTGCCTTTGTAGAACTCGCGACCGAATGCCCAGGATGGTATCCAAGCTGGAAACAGGTTTGGTCACAAGGTTCAGCTCAACCGCAAGAGAGCTACGGCTTACCTCCGATCTCATCACAGCCGACCTCGTACGGTGAAAACTCATACCACAACCACTGCGACTCTGTATGTGCTACAGCCAGCTTCTCCTGCTGGAGGGTATCCACCCGAGCTTTATCTACGACCATGTCTTGCTGCGAAGAGATGGCTTGCTCTGTAGGTGATACGTGGCGACTTATAGCTGTGAAGATTGGCATGGGCAGTGATCCATCGTCAACCGGGCGCCTGAAGTGACTGAGCGACAAATGGGTAGGATCTAAGGCCGAAACTTCGCTTGGACAAAAGAGCCGAGCAGATATTAGAGTTCCTGAGATTTTCCGAGTCAGCAAGGCTTTAGAACGTTAATGGAAGACTTACCATAGATGTCCACCAGTGATAGCGAGCCTTGAGGCGCGACGGCCTTTTGTATCAGTCCAGCAAGTAGATACTGCGGGGGACGATTTAGCACTTGATAAAAATGAACCGTCATGGATATACCTTGTTTGTCGGAGGCGTGATCAACATGTCGAGGATCCTCGGGTCCAGCTGAGGTATTTGCGCTCGATTTTGGATATGCTGCGCAGCCGCATGAGGATCAAACGATCCAGCGACTCCACTGTATAGCGCGCCCAAAGTCCACGTGCTTCCACTTTAAAACGGTTAGCTCCTCCTCACGACTCTCGCTCTATTTGAGCAACTCACGAGATGGCAGAGATGTACGTTGTCACATCCAATATACCTGAGCTTGAAGCCCGCCGTAGGGCACCAGCCGTATTGCACATGGCACGAAATCCTCCGCCACTTGCTGGAAAGGGTCAGTTGTGACGATAGGACAAGTCGCGTACGGAAACTTACCTGCTATAGCCACAATGGGTAGGTCCCGTTCGTCCAGTTCAGATGGAGATACGTCGAAGAGCTTGGCATAAGCTTGAAGCATCCGTCTTTTCCGTTCTCGCAAGAAAGCCTTTTCCCTGAAGCAAAGCTCGTCTCCAATCCTGACCTCCGCATCCCATTCTATTTCTGGATGGAGTTCCGAATTCGGAGCTTCCTTCACAATTTGAGACCATAGACTACCCTCTCCCCGCCCAAGCTCCAAAATCAGGGCACTCATTTGGGTCTGTAAGTTTGCGAGCGATGCTGGCCATTCCCATGAGGTCATCGAGTCCGACAGAAGCCCCCACGAAAGAGGTGATTTCAGAAAATTCAACCCGTCCGGAAAACCCCATGTTGAAGATGAGACCTGGTGGAGCGTTCAGCACAGACACAGCTAAGTTTCATCAGACCTGTGGTATTCACCGGATCTCGTTTCTTTTCGACAAGCCTCACAACTGGCGGTCTATAGGCCTCGTCATCCCCCTCAGGAAGGCTTTTCTCGACCTACGCAAGATAGTTAGGGGCGTGAGCAAGAGAAGCAAATGAGCACGCACATCTGTGATTGTCTTCCACTTAGGCTTGATGGTCTTATTAGCAAACGTTCTAATATGATTCCTGATACGTTGAAAATGCCGTTCGGAGTTGTAATGCTGGTTGAGATATGCAAAGGTTCCATATGTCGCTCCAACTGCAAACGTCCAGTACCCAATGGCTTAATAAAAAGCCGATTGGGGTTACGTAGGTCAATATACTGTCATGCTTTGAGTAAAATAATGCTGTTGTCCTTACCGCGAAGTTTGGATGAAGAACCCGACACGTTAGTGCCATCCCGAATATTCCACCTTGAAAGATATCTCCGGGCCACAGGCGCTCTTACTGAGAGCATCAGCCCATGGTATGGACGTAGCATACCAAGAAGGGCGGTCGAATGCCCAGTCTGTAGAGCAGGGTGGTGGGAGTGAACGGAAAACGGACGCCGGACGGTCGCTTCACTTGTCGTCACAACTGCGTCATCGACCCTTTGGCCTTCCGGCTTCAGCACCGTCACCCGGAAGAGGAAAGTGCCGAGAGCTCGCGAACTGTTCTTATAGGTCCAGGAGATTAGAAGAAAATACAGGAAACTATATAGTCTGGCTAGTACTGGAAATCTATGAACTTCTCACAATCGGCAACCACCACCGTTCGTCCCGTAGCCTCATCGAAGACGATGCGACAAGCATGGCTTCGAAGCATGGTAATAATTTCTACGTCGAGAGGGTTAATATCTGACGGCCGAGACGGGGAACCCATCATCCTGCCGGGTGCACTGAACGCTAATCTTCGAGCGGTGAGCGCTCCGACCCCTTTAGGGATGCTATAACCCCAGATTGTGCGGTCGTTGGTGTGAGCGGAGATTTGAATAGTGACGGCACGTCGTGAGCTGCGACCAAGTTGCAGATCTAATACTTGGTTCGGTTGGGCAATCCGGGAAGGGCGGGAGTCGGAGTCGTACCCGTCAGGCTCCGCAATAACCCTTCCGAACGAAGGCCTCCTGGACGTCTGGTCATCCCCCATGAGCTCCAGGGCAGAAGAGAGGGGCATATCTCCGGTTGAACGATGCATCGATAGCGAATAGTGGTCGACTGAATAGGGCAGCGCGGCCAGAATGTTGAAGTGCAAAGAGTTATCATCGGCTTCCGATGTCGAGGCAGATTGGAGCGGACGGGGCGGAGATATTGCAACAAGCTGGGCTTGAGCTATGGAGACAGAGGTGCTATTCCGAGCTTCAATAAATGTCGACATTTCGGTGGCGTTGCATAACTCGTATGCATCGATGGCTACTCCTCTGTTTTGGCCGCGGACTAATAGAACGAGGTCGTCAAGGACAATGACCTGGTGAACAGATCTCTAATAGGGGGTTAGTACCCTTGATTAAATGCTTGTTGCAGCGAACTTACCGCGTGCTGACGCGTGTCCCTTCTTAATAGAAGCGTGTCCTGTTGCAGCGGGGCTTGTAAGCCAGCAACGACCATCGAGCCGTCCACACACACGAGCACAGCTTTGGATTCGGATAATCCAAAGCTGTGGATGGCAGCGTGGGTGTCTATATTGCAAAGCACTTGGGGCGGGCTGGTCGAGATTTCACCACTCATGAGGATATGACAGGAGTTGGAGTCGTTCCTAATAAGGCAAGTCAACATATACACGGGTAGAAAGCAGTGAGGAGAAACGTAGGAGCTTACATCGTTGTGTATCCGAACAGAAATCTTGGCTCGGTACCCCTGACAGAAGTCGTTTCGAGAAGTTCTGTCCAACCCGCTCCAGGCATGAGACGATACTCCCAGAGTCGTTTATCTTCGCCGTCCAAATCCCAGCAAGATAATTTGCTTCCGCCGATGATCAAGAGGTACCGGGATTTGAGCATCCAAACTGCTGACACAGCAGATGAATGGAGCCTCGTGGACTTGGGTGTTGGCCGGGTCGACGTCCAATTGTCTTTTAGAAGAATTGCGCGGATTAGAAGGCTTTTATAGTCAAACCCAGCATCTCCTCCGTCCTCCATAGACTGTGGCTCTATTAAGGGGAGGTCTGAGGATTGCCATGCTGTTTTCCACACCAGACGGAAGTGGGAAATGCTGTAGAGCCGTTTGCAGACCTGAAGAGGTTACATAAAGCAAAGTTTCGAATGAATGAGCTTCTCACTCACGGCTCCAACAGTAATGATTGTATGAGGCTGTAGGAAGCTCAGGACATGGACGATCACTTCCTCGGGCAAAGCTAGCAATGGCATGCTGCAAGATCTGTCCAACTGTAAAAATTTTCAGGCACATCTTCAATTAGCGGAGACCGCTGTACAGCAGGAACCGACTTACATGTGAAGGGAGGCAACGAGGAGTGGTGAACCGTCGTCTCAGCAACTATCGGACTTACGTTCCAAACGCCGAGCGACCGCAAAGTGCGATCTTGACTGGATCGCTCGTCTCCGACTCCAACCACACAACTCAGCTGTTCTTTCTCTCGCTCACAGGAACCCTCTTCACCTGTGAATGTACGTCACCGGTAGCGGACATGGCGCTAACACCATCGAGCAATGCTGATCATGTTTGAACCTCTAAACCTTGCGATCTTGACTGCTCCAGGTCTACGCCAGCAACCACATCGGCGAATGTTAAACCGTCCCTCTCTGTGAGTACACCGGCTGAGAGATATGGTAAAAGATGTCTGGATTGACCAATTTTTCTCTTTTCGCTATTAGGGGGTCCGCATAAAAGCAAGAAAAGGTTCGAACCCATGTCATTTCGGGCGCTTCGTTACCGCATTCGGAATGATGCCCTGACGATCATTTATCGACCTCGCTACGATGCAGGAGCCGTCAAAGCATCTGCCAAGCACGAGCCTAGTGGTGAGTCTCATCCCGAATCTACCGAGTTGCCCCCCAGCGCTAATTAACCACTCCGTTCGTCGACGGCTCCACACGTGGTCTTTGCATGGCATTTGATGGGAATGCTTTCCAGTCTTCCGTGACCAACTCTACAAGTACCTCGAGACCGTACCCGAAGGAGATTTTGAAGGATATACAAACAAACTCATTACCGCTGGAGCCAATCTAGAATTCATCAAGTATTCGGATGCTCTCTTCGAGTCCCTCCTTGTCGGCGGGCTCCTACAGCCGGGCGGCAACTATTTGGATGATGGAGCCCCACCGAGCCCATTCTCGGTCAGCAACGTTTCTGAACCCCCGTCGGTCGAAGAGGTGAAGAAATATATCGATGTTTTAGGCAAAGTCATGCGCAGGTACGATTTAGCTGAACCCAACCCGTGTCTGCAAGTGCTTTATTAACATGCATTACCTCGCTTTCTTAGATACAAGTATCTTCAGAAACCTCTGGAGACTTCGTCTCTTCCTGCGCTCTTGCAAAACTGTGCTAAATGGCCGGTTGCGAAGCGAGACAAGTTGGCTATCGCTACGGGCCTGCTGATTTCCCAACAGCTTGCCAGTGCCAGCTGCCTCGTCAATTTGCAGAAGGATCAGCTCACAAAGGACGGTGAGTAATGGTCGCTCTCATCCTCATTTTTATCGGCTCACAAGATTTATTCTATTTTGCAGATACGGCCTTGAATATAGTGACTGTCGTCTTCCGTACTATCCTTTCTCAGGACCCTAGCATGGAGGCATTCTCCGGCCATTTGAAGAAGGGCGGCATTAGAGATATCCTCTTGTTCTTCCCTCCGACGAAGCAGGACGTTAAGCACCTCGAGACCCACTTCAAGGCCGCCGGTCTCCCTCAAGTGGTTGACTTCTATATCAAGCGACAATATGCCATCATCAAGGAAGGCGTGATCAAGCACCTGAAGGAAATGGCTGAAGCGAAAGAGTCGGCTGATAGTGTACGTTGGTCCACGGAATCAAACAGAGAGCCCATCATACCGACATTCTTGCTTACCTCGCGACAGATGATTGAATACATCAAGGAGTCGCAAACTGAGAATCCTCTTCCTGAAACTGAGTTGGTGCATTGCATATGGGCGGCGCTCGTTGCAAACGTTGATTGGTCGATCGCTCGGCCCGATCAGATCGACTCTATGGTTATGAAGGAAACGAAGGTTTGTAACCTCTCAACTCCGATATTGACTTGTAGTCGGATCTTCCCTGCTTCAGGATCTCTCATAAACTGCGAATTTACAGAGAATTTCTGCCGCGTTAGCGCCCTTCTGTTCTGGAGGGAAAACACAGATCGCCCTTCTCAACGTGGTCCAAGTCTATTGTTATGAAAACACGAAGATAATGAAGTCGTTCCCGTCGATCTTGAAAGTACGTCGCCAAGCCGGTGCTTCGGAAGCCCGCCCTTCTGACCTGCTTCTATTCGCATGTGGTAGGTATTATACAACGAAGACTGTGTCTCGGACCAAGCCATTATTTACTGGTATCAGAAGGGTTCCAAACCCCAAGGTAGACAGCACTTCCTGCAAGCAACTGAGCCGCTTGTCAAGGTGAGTCGCGGCGGAATTTTTAGGCGGGAAGCAGCGGGCCGGGCGGCTGACGCGGACCGCACACGTGTCAGTACCTGCAACAACAGGAAGACGAATCAGAAGAAGAGGAGTGATGGGGCGGCCGCATCCCCCTGCTTCCAGAAGTAGACTGGTTGGTCGGGACTTTTGGAAATTGTTGGGCCTGTCGAAAGCATTCTTCCGAAATCCAATCCGTTTCGTTCGCAAGTAACGCTACCTTCGAGAGAGATTTTCCCTGCGCTTCCCAGGACCACGGCATGGTGGAGAATGGCCTGAGAAGCCCCGTCGTGAGGGAATGTTATGAAGAATCGTCAGGGATGGTGCTCGGTGAAGCCTTCGTCCATTCTCGCTAGTAACCGTATTTAAGCCATGGAACCAATGGGCACGTCGACCGCGGGATGTCGTCGGAGTGTCGGGAGAGCGAGACATTGGATACGGGCCGCGTGTTGTTTGGCTCTTAGCTTTAAAGGCGTCGATTGGGAATGAGAGAAGCTCGCTGGCTACAACTGGCCAACGCAGTGGGATGCAGACTCCACATAAACCGGAGGGTCGAGACAGAGGATTAACCGCTACCGCCCGTGTTGGAAGGTGTATTGAATGGGTAAGTTGTGAGGTCGCGAGAAGGTGGGGCGATGCCGACGAGTTTCCAGCTGGGGCGATACGAGTTGGGCAAGAAAAGAGGAGGATTCCACTGCTGCAGTTGGCCGTGATTTGGGTAACGATGTGTGGTTGATGCCGTTGTCGCCGTCGTCGCTGTCGAGATGTCCGGGATGGTAGTGAGCTCGGGGATGGAATGGGAGAAGACCGCGGTATCGGGATTTGGCCATATTGTCGTCGAGGGAAATACCCGGGAACTCGGCGGTAAGGGGTGGACGGGGCGAGCGCGTGACTGCGAACCAGTGTTTGTAATCGATTGGCAGACCCTCTAAATCTCGAAGTAGACGGGAAGAGCGGTACAAGGCTTTGCCTTTCCCTCCGCCCCTCTTAACCGACTCCTGCATGTCCTTGTCACCGTCTGAATCGGTCTCGATGAGCTCAGACCACACTCAACAGCTGTACCAAGCCTCATCCCACAAGCGCAAGCGGACGAGCTTCTCTTCCTCGGACGCCCCGGCTCAACAGTATCCGGACGGACAGGCGAGTGCTCAATCCGGGCCGTCCGAGGTCACCAACGGAGCAAATGGCACGAACGGTCCGCAATCTCATATCCCAAAGCGAGGCGCCAGAGCTTGTACAGCATGTAGGAAAGGAAAGAATCGGTGCGAGGGAGAGGTATGTCAATCAACCTGTCAATTATTATGAGAGCCTTGTCTGCTCCGTGTGGGGGGCCAAGATTGACATGGATCCCTAACGTGGTCTTTCTGATTTGTAAAAGTCGCCATGTCGTCGATGCCAGCTGAGTGGTACTCCATGCGTATTCGAGAAACCAGAAAAGAAAAACCCCGCAGGCAATGGCCAAGGCCTCGAGTACGTCTTACACTGCATCCAAACCACCCCTCGATCGACAACCCCGCATTTCCTAGTGTTACTGACAACAACCCGATCTATCCTTACAATGTCAACAATAGACGTCTTTCTCGTCTCGAGGGCCAATATCTTGTAATGCAAAGTCAAATGATCGGCATGCAATCATCTCTCGACCGCATCTTAGGTGCCCTCCAGCCTGGGGCCAGCCCTCAATCGGCGCAGAACCCCACCTTTCCTAGTGCCCAGACGGGTCCTTTAGCTTCAAACGGAGCACAGCAATCCTATCCTCCCCCGACTCCAACGGAGATCTCGGGGTTCCCCAGTTCAATATCTCCTCTTGCAACCAACGGGTCCGGTCCTTCCTATTACCCCCCTTCAGATGAAAGGTCACTCCCTGTTCGTGTAGTCGAGCCCCCGCCCAAGTTTCCTCCGCTCCCGGGATTCGCGCCGCCTCCGCATAAATTCGCTACGTATGGCATCGTCCCGTCAACGGCCCCGTCTTCCGACGATGAATCCGAAGAAACTTTGCCAAGATCGTCCTTGAACGCCCCGATAGAAGCCCTCCAAGGCTTAGCAAATGCTGCCGCAGAAGCCGCCGCCGCACCGTTATCAAGCCAACGGTACGCTCCAATTTTTTTTGGGAACCTCCCTTCGTTTCCATCCTCCTGACTTGTTCGATATGACCGTGTCTACCCGTAGCAAAAAGCGTAAACGTGTCGAACCGACACCCCGCAACGCCTTCCCCAACGTCCTAGATAAAGTGAGTTGATTTAGTTTGCCATGTGGTCCGCCAAACTTCGTACTAATGTCCCGTTCCATGAAGGGTCTCGTCGCTGAGAGCGAGGCTCGGGAGCTTTACACCATTTTCTTCTCTGGTTGCCACCTCTTCATCCCCCTCTTTGATCCTGCGTATGACACTTTCGAGGGACTGCGAGATCGGACGCCATTCTGCTTCGACGCCATCCTAGCCGTCGCTAGCAAGATCCGCGCTGGAACAGGTTGGTCCTTCTCAGTCTCTCGACGCCTCATGGTCGATCTAAAGCTCTATTCTCACAGGTCCTCCGTCAGCCACTTTCCATAGATGCCTCGAAGAAGCCCAAGGTACTGGCATCCTTACTTGGTCTTTTTTGCCCCTCGGTCTCACCGTGATCCACTAGGCATTGCACGTTCGACCCTCTTCGGCCCTGTGGTACGGAAGGAAGCGGTTCAAGGTACGGCTCAGAGTTATACATTACTGAATTGTATCTAACGTGCCCGACTTCTTAGCAATGCTGCTACTGGCGGCTTGGAGCACAAATGGCTGGCTCCCCAGCGGCCACGCAATGAGAATGGCTCTGGACTTGGGCCTTCACCGGGCCTTGGAGAAGCTTGCAGAACCCAGCAGCAAGAAGCGGTCCGACGAGGAGGAACGGGACCTTGGTATGTCTCTCGCTGTTCTGATTTTAGACGAGCTACATTCCTCAATGCTAACGGAAACCTCTCAGTGGTATCCGCTCGAATTTGGCTGTGCCTGTATTGGTTCGACCATCAGTGAGTCCACGACCTCGTTTATCGTTGGAGAGCAGTTCATCTAAGCTCAGCTGTTTGTTAGAATGTCACTCGGGACTGGTCGACCAATCATTCTCCGGGACGAGACTTCAGTGCGGCATTGTCGCCTGCTGTTGGCCCATCCTATGGCCTCACC
This sequence comes from Tulasnella sp. 424, assembly GCA_019633425.1. Classification (NCBI taxonomy): domain Eukaryota; kingdom Fungi; phylum Basidiomycota; class Agaricomycetes; order Cantharellales; family Tulasnellaceae; genus Tulasnella; species Tulasnella sp. 424. Next base: position 102,519 of record WSUB01000014.1, on the reverse strand, counting down.
TACGGACGTCCGCTTGGTCTCGCTGGTTGAATTGATTGCCCAGAAGAGTAAGTCTCTCTCGCGCCCCTGATGGATCTATATTTTGACCCATTGATCTGGATTCTCAGCCCAAATCTACGAGACACTCTCTCCTTTCAATGGTCAGGTGAATCATAGCACACTAGCGTTTGTGCGAAGGGCCAATACGGCCCTGGAGGAGTGGTGGGGGGAGTGCGACGCGTTGCATCGTACGTGGCTTCTCCGCATACTCACGTTTTCCTATTTGCGCCCCGTCTCACTTGAAATCGAATTTCTTAGGACCAGCAATGGACGAAGATTCTCTTATGCGAAAAATTCTTTCGGGAGAGCTCATGTTCGCCAAAGTGTGGCTCGTATGCGTTGCTCTAAGAGGCGTAAACTGGGACAAGATGCCATTCGAGCAAAGAGAACTCGCCTTCCAAGCTAAAGAAGCTGCGTCGAACTGCCTAGCGACTTTCCTCCAGTCGCCAGAGTATAGGTATGTCGTGCTATTTCTAAGCCGGTTGTCCGTCAATGCTCACAATCGTTCGAATGTACAGGGCTGCTCTCCGATACGCGGTGCATGACAGTTTGGTCACCGCCGCCTTCTCTGGACTTTTCTTACTCAAGATCGCCAACCTGTTCCCTGGGGAGGTCGACATCAATGCCATCACATTACAAGTCGAACAACTGGCGCAATTGTTGTCCGAGGTTGCTGCTGAGAGGTTTGTCGGAGCCATTCAGATTTGCCTGCAATCCAATTCACTCATCCCTGTGCCTACAATCCTAGATACGCTCTTACCATTCGCCTCATGCTCGCAAACCTCCGTCGCAAGATTGGGATGCAATCCATTCAACCTACTCCGCCCCTTGCCGGCCCGGGAGAAGCTCTGGTTGGTCCGTACGGGGAACCGCAACCCCAGGCTCAAGCAACCAACTTCTCCTTGGAGGACTTTGGATTCAGCTGGCCGGACGGTGTTTTCAGTCCGACCAACATACCTATGTGGCTTCAAGAAGCGGTATGGATTTCCACCTCATTTCGTTCACACAAGCTAACGGCCCGGTTTCAGAACCTTTCGGATCTTGGTATGCCGAGCAATGCGTACGATGGTATCTTCATCCCTATGAACACTGGCTGGAGTGGCGATATCGGGCTTATGCCCGAAGCTTGGTGAACCCCATGTGACGTTGGATACCCAAAAATACTCGTCATTGAGTAGCTAAGCGGTCTAGTTCCGGTTTTAATTTACCTCCTCGTGTGCTGTTATTGTTGGATCATGGTTTAAGGATATATGCCATCATTTGGATTGTTCTCGTGTTTTTTTTTGTGCTTCCTATTTATACTGGGTTCACTCAGCCAGGACTTGTCCAAATAGGTCTTTCTCTGTTACTACATAGGTGACTGCGTCCAAATGTGTTTGTATGATCGCTTCGCTCTTGGCGTAAATGTCTCTAGATCCAAGGGTCCCCACGAGTCCCCGTTCACGAAATCACGCCATCATCAATCACACTCCACATGAACCATACCGCTTGAGGTGGAGGAAAAAGAGGTCAGCCGGACGATGACGGATCAGATCGAAAGCCAAGTGTTCACGCACCGATCGACCGGTAGGGAGCCCAAGGCTCCGTTAGGGCTTGCATCTCCTCAGGCGTGAGGTACAGACCTTTCCTAAAAGCAAAGAACGCCGGGCCGGTCAATTTCGGACAACTCCAAATTCGTTTCATTAAAACGTACTTTGTCTTCTTCCCCGCAAGCCTCGATTTCAAGCCGCCGACCGTCAAGCCGTCCGGCAGAGGGATAGGAGTGACGGGTGCTCCCATTGGTCCTGATGTAAAGACGGAAGGAGTGAACGGCGTTGGAGGAATAGCTGCCTTTTTGGCTTTCTGTTTCTTCGGCGTTACTGGAGGGTTCGCAGAGGCTTTGGGGGTTGGAAGGATGGAGGTCCCGTCGGCATCTTCGTCCGGGTTGCCTTCCTTGGCGGGAGAAGCGACCGGTGTCTCCATCCCACTACCATTGGAAGAGGCTCCCACCCCTTGTCCATCCTCTTCCGAGTTCCCTGGGAGCCTTTCTGGGGCAATCTTGAGGTGTGCTGCGTCTTTAGGGGAGTGAGAGGCGAGAACCCAGCGGAGAACGCCCTTTTGAACACCGAGGTCCCCGCATGGGAGGATGTTCGGTCGTCTTAAAGAGAAGATGGAGAACATCTCGACGGTCCAAGGTCCAATGCCTTCCATGTCAATACGTCAGTGAGGGGCTGGGTCCTTCTCGAATCGACGGTGCCACACCTTTGACCTCGATGAGCATGTCGTACACCTCCTCGTCAGTACCTTCCGCAAGCTTCTTCGCGGAGAGCCGACCGTCGGAAAAACGAGTCGCTAGATCCACGACTAGGACAGATGACGTATTTGCAAGTTGGTTAAGTGGGGGAAGAGGAGATGGTCTCACTGTATTCCCCTTTGCGGGCGCTCAACCCGGCTGACCGAAGGGCGGCCGGATTCACAGTGGCGACTGCTTGGGGTGAGGGGAAGAAGTCTATCTGCCTTTGGAATGATATAAGTTCCACCAAAGCTATATGGAAGTAGTGTTGGAATTACTCACTTATCCCCCGGAGCTGGAGGCGCCTCGGGGAGTGATGGGTCGAAGAGGCGGATGAACTTGTGTTTGATGCTGCGAGCAGCTTTCCACGAGATCTGCTGTCCTCTGCGACGACGCCAAAAAATCAGCAAAGACCCGCCTGAGTGAAGCAGTAACGCACAGAATAGAGGAAGCCAATGTCCTGGAGGTGAACAACGACGTAAGCATGCCGCGCGACTGGAGCAAGAGAGTCCAAGTCTTACTGGAACGGCTCGACCGCGGCAAGCTCCTCATAAGGTCGACATGTCAGTTTGCTAAAGAGTTTCTCGAATCTTGAGTCCGCGTTGATGAGGTGTCTCTTGGCTTCAGCAAAGTCAAAGGACAGCGTCGCCGGAATGACGTCGACTTTTGGCGCTGGCCCACTATTATTTTCGACTGTGGCAGCTGAGCTTGAAGGTGAGCCACTGTTTTGATCATCAGAACCTGCGTCTGGGTCTTTCTTGGACGTAGAAACTGCAGATTTCTTCTTTGCTGGAGCGGGATTTGCTTCACCCTCCTTGAGCGATTTCTTTCGTTTTAAGGAAGGGGTTGGAGTCGATGGAGTTGAGAGATTCGCGCCAGTAGCTAGTGCTCGAGTGCTAGCGCGCGTAGTACGTCCAGTAGAGGCCATTTTAACGACGCGGGAGATGGGAGGGAAGGTGTTTGAAAGAGGGAGTCGCGGTCTCATATATTCGGAGCCGAGGACGTGAAGCTTAGTAAAGCAGAGAGGAAGACCCTGAGCAAATCCAACACGCCGCGTCGACAAATATTGCCTACTCTGAAATTTCGGATCCGCCCAGCAAGCAAGAAATGGCATCGAAAGCAAGTCGCCAGGCCTTCACTATCCTATCTCGTTCATATTCCACACAACCACCAAAAGCTACAGCGAAAGCTGCGCAGAAAGCGTCACTCCCGCTACAAGTCGCTCTCCGTCGCGAACAGAAGGGTCAAACCAATGTGGACCAGGACCGAGCTCGTTATGAGCTTCTGAAAGCCAAAGGAGAGCTCCTACAGCCTGACGGTGCAACTCCTTCGTATAAGGAGTGGCTGGAGAAGACCACCAGGAGGAGAAGGCGGGTACGCGGTACCCAGACAAGAACCCCATCCGACCCAGATGCAGAACCAGAGACCGAAGTTGTCGGCCAGAAGATCTACCTCCCCAACATGGTATTCCGTCTCATGCGCAACCACACACCAAAAGGTCAACCCTACAATCCTTACGAAGCTACCTTCCGAATCCCTCGATCAATCACCAAAAACGACGTTCGCTCCTACCTCTCTGCCGTCTATGGCGTAGAGTGCACCTACATCCGCACGGACAATTATATCGCTCCTCTCAAGCGAACGCTTGTTGACGGACACCGAACGGAGACGAAGCGGATTGGAGGGCTCGAGACGACGTACAAACGAGCGGTCGTCGGTCTGGTAGAACCCTTCATCTATCCGAACGCCGTGGAGGACATGACGGCGAAGGAAAGGGACGATCACGAAGCTTGGATGGAGAAGATGTTCCAGACCAAGACGTACGAGAAGTACAGGAAGGAGATGAAGCAGGATCCAAGGACGGGTATGTTGTCCAAGCGCGCCATGAGCAACCGCGGGCACATATTGGAGAAGGTCATGCAGAAGCGGAAGGAGAGGGACGAGTTGATGAAGGATGCTGTTCAAAACCTCGTCAGCCGTGGGGCGTCTCCCTTCGGTGTTGGCTCGCTGAAGGTGGCCCAGTCCGAATCGACGGAACCATAATTGTCATTAGGATAGAACCAATTCTTTACCCTAGCAGATATCTACCCATATCTTATTCATGGATTGAGTGGCACGAGCATCCGTTAACGTGGTTCGCGATGGGGAGGTCCTTTTGGCTTCCGTTTGTTTGGGTGGCTGCAAGTTCGCGTTTGCGCGACCCGTTTCCAAAACCACCTCTATCCCCTCTCCTCCTTTAGTACCCACCCATGTCCAGAAAGAGCTCAAGAACAGTCAAAGTTGTACATTATACTGGCTTGGACGTTGATGAAGAAATTGTAGAACTTGACGCGCGGCCAGCAAAAAAGCGGAAAACCAATAGCAAACGCGTCATTACCGACGAAGACTTCACAATCATATCGGACGACGACGACGATATCGTCGAATTTGAGCCGCAAAATAAACGCGGGTCGAAAGGACCCAAAGATAAGAAACCGAAGACCAAAAAGAGGCCCCTGGAAGATTCGGAGGTTGACGATGAGCTGGCGGTGGCTGGCGACTCCGTTCCTCATGCCCAAACCCTCCATAGTGCGGACAAAGTCAAACCTTTGATCGGAGACTTACTGGAGTGGTTCGACTCTGTTCGAGATACGAGAGCAATGCCTTGGAGGAAGGAGTATGACTCGTCGTTGTCCGAAGAAGAGAAAGCGCAAAGAGCATACGAAGTGCTAGTTTCTGAGATTATGTTGCAACAAACTCAGGTATTTCGGGGTTTCCTTCTTCCAGGTGCATATTGCTTGTTCCCTAACGCCCTTCGAAATAGGTGACCACCGTAATACCTTACTATAATGCCTGGTTGGAACGGTATGGGTGCCCATTGCCTGCAAACGGAGTTGAAGAGCGGCGCTAAACTCCCTTCCGACGCGTCAGGTTTCCTACTATCAAAGATCTGGCGGACGTGACCGACATCGAGGAAGTCAATGCACTGTGGAAAGGGTTGGGATACTATAGACGAGCGAAAGCTCTCCTTGATGCCTCCAAAAAAGTCGTCAAGGACTTTGACGGACGGCTACCCAAGGACGTAGCGGTGATGGAAAAGGAGATTCCTGGAGTTGGAAGATACACAGCAGGTGTGTACTAGCTAACGATGAAGAGGCGTCGTGCGGCTTAATGAATGCGTGCTTGGATGTCAGGTGCTGTCTGTTCGATTGCGTACGGTGTCAAAGCTCCTGCTGTAAGAATTTCCCATTCATTTCTCTAACGGCTGCAACTCAATACTTCGCACTACCATTTAGGTCGACGGCAACGTTCAACGGCTCTTTGCTCGCCTGCTCGCGATACACGCACAGCCAAAGAAAGCGGCTTTGGACTTGATCTGGAATGCAGCATCAAAACTCGTCAAAACGACCGATCGAGCTGGAGACCTAAATCAAGCGTTCATCGAATTGGGTAGCACCATATGCAAACCACAGAATCCCGCCTGCGGGAGCTGTCCATTAAAGGATGGATGTGCGGCATATCGACTGGCAAATGAGACGGTGCGCTCGTATCTGCTCGACCCAAATTTATCAAGTCTAACCTCATGCACCTTTTATCACTATAGGCTGCCGACACTCTGCCTGACATCGAAGACATGTGCAATGTCTGCGAACCGTTTCCAGACAACGGAAAGGCAGTCACTCGTTTCCCGATGAAGGTCATCAAAAAGGCCCAGAGAAGAGAAGCGAGTGTGGTGACAGTTCTCCAGGTCAAGTCCGGAGAACAAGAGCGGGTTTTGATGTCTCAACGACCCGCGAAAGGTTGGTGTTTCCGTCCAGGATCCCTCAAGTTCACTCACTGACCGTGTTGTTCCAGGCCTCTTGGCTGGACTCTGGGAATTCCCTACAACCGACTTGGCAGAAGAAGAGCCAGGCCTACCCGAGCGACTGAAAGCGACGCGAGCTGTAGTCAAGAAAGCCATGCCACAAGTGGATTCGAAAGACGCTTTGCCGGTGGTCGTTGGCGATTTCCTCCATCTGTTCTCTCACATCCGCAAGACCTACTTCGTCGTCCTCGTTTCCATTTCCCTCGACTCCTTTCCCTCGGCTAAAGAAGGTTCCAAGTGGGTGAAGCCAGCGGACGTCGGGTCCATGAAGTAAGTCTGTCAAACGATTGTTGGGTGGTTGGTTCGAGAACCTGACGAGTTCCCCCTCTCTTGCAAGCGTCGGGAAGAGCAGCGAAAAGGTGTGGACTATGATATCCAATCATCTTTCCTCGATTTAGATGTAACTTTTGTCGTACTCGCTGTCTGTTTACATTTTATCTTCGTTTGCTTACGTGATGATATCCTCATTGGGAAGGACAAATTACCCAAAACAGGGCGTGTCGGCCGACAAACTTGTTCCTTGACTCTCGTTACGTTCCCCGTTCGTTCACAACGTTGCACTCCTTGCACGCACTTGCTCTCTCATCCACGCAACCATGTCAAAATCAAGTCCAGTAAAAGATATCCTCTCTGGGACTGCAGGAGGAGTTGCTCAGGCAAGATTCGCTTGGGCGTTCGGGTGCCACGATGTTTGACCAAGTCTCTCGTCCCCTTCTCTAGGTGCTAGTTGGCCAGCCTTTTGATATCGGTGAGCAATTATGCCTGAATGATGGGGATTGATTTTGACTTGGGTTCTTATTGCTCTGCAGTGAAAGTGGTACGAGAACAACAGCTTTTTGTTTACCAAGCGCATTTCTCAGTGCCGTTATGCAATAGCGCATGCAAACTGCCCCTGCAGGCACTTACAGCGGTATGCTGTCATGCGCAGGTGGTATTTTAAAGAACGAAGGGCCTCTCGCTTTCTACAAGGTGCGTCGACGTGTCCTCCAGCGCCACACCCACCTCACGGAGTTCCGTCGCTCAGGGTACCTTATCACCACTGCTGGGTATCGGTGTTTGCGTTTCCATTCAATTCGGCGCCGTCGAGTCAATGAAACGATGGCTGGCCAAGCGAAACGTGGAAGCAGGGCGAGGGGGTCCTGATGGCAAGCTGTTGTCTAGTGGGCAGCTAGTAGCGGCTGGTGTCGCTGCTGGGTTGTCGAACGGTGTTGTCTCTGGACCAGTGGAGCATATTCGTATACGTAAGTATCCTTCAGCTCGATTCCTTACTCGTGAGAGCACAGTTTTTGACCATTCCTTGTAGGTCTCCAGATTCAGGGTAACGAAAATAAGATTTACAACGGACCCTGGGACGCGGTCAGGAAGATCTACAGGAACTACGGCATTGCTGGTATCTACAAGGGTCAAGTCGTCACGCTTTATCGTGAGGCAGTTGGTTACGGTGTATATTTCTGGGCATATGAGAAGCTGGTGCAACGACACATGGCTTCTCGTGGGATCAAACGATCCGAAGTCAGCCCAGGTTATGCTGTCCTCTTTGGCGCTGCTGCCGGTTACGCTGTACGATGAATTTTCAATTCCTGAAGCGTTGACAGTGACTAATATGAACCCATGATCATATAGCTGTGGGCATTCATTTACCCTATCGGTTTGTTTGCAATCCCCGGCCTTTTATTGGAGATTCCAGACGACTGATACCATTCTGACCACCTCAATAGATGTGATCAAGTCACGGATGCAAACAGATGGGTTCGCTGGAGAGAGCAAGAAATACAAGTCCACCCTCGATTGCGTCCGAAAAGTGTGGCGAACCGAAGGCATCAACGGGTTCAGCCGAGGCCTTATCCCCACTCTCATTCGGTCCGTCATCTTTTATCCAGTCATAATACGATGCTAACATCGCTCTCTCCGCTTGCCTCAGATCACCGTTCGCCAATGGCGCGACTTTCGTTTTCTTCGAGCTGGCTTCTCGAGCTCTCGCAGACGTAGACATATAGACATCTTTTCTTCAATTTCGGGGACTTTTGGTGCAGCGAATATACCAACTCGACAACACTTTTCTTTCACTATAAAAAACTCGAGTGTAATTCGAAGACAAAAAGGGGGAAACGGGGCAAAGCTACGAAATCTCCATAGCGTCGTTCTCCGCAGGAACCAAAATACCTAAATCCATCTCGCTCAAGATATAATCCACGACATAGCTATCCTGAATCAGCTTTTCAGCTCGATTCAAATGACGCTCCGTGTAAGGTATCAGCCCGTCCAAAAGCTCCTTCAGGGCTCGCATGTCTTTGTCCCTCGGTCCACCAGCCAACGCACCGTCGGCGATTTCCATCAACGCCTCGTTCGGCTCGCTAGCGTCGAACGTTTTCAAGATATCCGATGCTGGGCGGAGCTTCAGGATCGCGTGTAGGGTTGTTTGCGCCACCGCAAACGTCTTGGTGTTGGCGTTCCAGTTCCGAACGTGCTTGAGCAGCCGCCCGAGCTCGAGTGGAGGTAGAGTCCTGATGACTTCGTCTACGGAAACGTTCCCCGTAACGCTTGGCGGATTCTGTGGGTCGTCGGAGGTGGTAGTGCGGTTTGGCCGGATGGCTTGGAATAGGTTGAACAGACGTCGAGGTTGGTCCATGGAAAGTGCGAGTAAGATTGCGTTGCGGTAGTCTTGGAGCTCGACGTAATTGAGGAAGTCTTGTTCCCTGTTTGATATGAGAGTGAGTACGAATGTCGGAGAGACGATCGGCAAGAAGGAAAAGTGCTCACTTGAGGACGAGCTCAGCCTTTTCGGCTAGCTTCTCTTCCTCCTCGAGCTCCGTGCAATCCTCCCAAAACGTAACAACCGAGTCCGCAGCTGCAGATACGATGTACTTTTCGTGTGATGGAATAGCTAGTGCCCAGACCTACGGCAACGGGGGAGCACTCGATCAGCATTCAACGGGAAACGATCTCATCCAAACAACCCCGACCTTCTCTTCGTGATTATCCAAGGTAGCTGTGCACTCTTCGTCTTTGACATTCCAGAGCTTCACCAATCCATCTGCGGCGGAAGTGACGAGCTGCAGTCCTTTATTCAGGAAGTCGACTCTCAGGACGGAGTTGGTATGTCCTTCAAAAGTCTGCGTGAACGCGGTGTAAATTAGGTCATCCACAGCCCCTGCAAAGCACTATGGACGAACGTACCTTCAAGCACGCAAAGCTCTCTAAACTCCACAGCTTGACACTCTTATCCCCACTCGCCGTAGCGACCACCCTATCGAACTTGCTAAACTTGACGTTCCACACCCCTCGTTTGTGGCCCTTCAAAGTCGCGACCAGCTTCAAATCACCTTTCGCGTTTCCTTTACCCGGTTTCAAGGAATATTCGATATTGTATATCTTGGCGGTTTTATCCTGAGAAGCTGTGGCGAGGAGCTGGTCGTTCGGAGAAACGTCGAGCGAGTTGATGTCCTTTTCGTGTGCGACTTGGGTTGAGAGCGATTTTAGCCGGAGGGGAGGTTGTTCTTGTTGAGAAGAGGAGGAAGTGGGAACAGATTGGACGTCCCATAGTTTGATCGTACGGTCTTGGCTGCCGGTGATCATGAATCGTAATGACGGGGACGATTGATCCTGTCGCCGAGAGAAAGCGACTGCCCCAACGCTCTCGGTGTGTCCTTCGCATATCGCGACGCAGTGCCACGAAACCTCTCCTTCTTCCCCGGCGTCTGCTCCGACACTAGAGGGAGCCCATATCCTAGCGGACTTGTCTTTACTCCCACTAGCCAACACCATCCCGGCAGCACCTTTATCCAAACACAGCACCATGTCGGTATGTCCCGAGAGCAAACGCGCGTCCAGAGTGGTCGTATCGTACATCCGGATTAAAGATGAGTTGGTGGCGAGTGCCAGGTGACTTGAGGAAGAAGGAGAATCTGAAGCGGCTGCAGCAGTGGTTGGCGAAGAGAAAGGGGAGAGGAACGTCGCGTCGATGATTTGGTCGTTGTATCCGATGAATTGGCGGGTCAGAGCGTGTGCTTTGAGAGAGTGGAAGAGGATGGTTTGGTCCGCGTGAAGAGAGGCGATCGTGGATGTTTGAGGGAGGTAGCTAAGAGCACCGGGAGAAGTTAGCTTTCCGCATTTCGCGGCGGTAACACCTCAAGGTAACTCACATAGCGTGGATGATTTGTCCTTGCTCTTCAACTGCCTCTGAAGAGTCCGCTCCGACAGTATGACCTTCCAGAGTTAAAGTCACTTTGCCCGAGTTGACGTCCCAAACTCTGACCACGCCCTTTTCGCCGGCGGTGAAGACTCGTAATCCTTTCTCGTCACCACAGTCTGCGGCCGACAAGATCCCGGCTGCCTCAACCCTCTCCAGCACGGGAACGGTTTTGACCAGCTTCACGTCCACTCGTGTGCCTTTCTTGGTGGTCGTCGTCGTCGTGGCTGCGGACTGAGCGGAAAAAGCGGAATGTAAATCCCAGATGAGGATTACAGAATCACGGCCTGCGGTGACGAGCCATTTCCCGTCGGAGGATACGGAAATGCTTCGTGGGACGGATGTGTGTCCTTCCAAGATAGCGACTGGGTCCGTGCGTTGGAGTTTCAAGTCGAATATACGAACGCGGGAGTCGACTGAACCTGTGATCAAGCGCATGCTCTTCCATGCAGCCGTTGCGTCGGCTTTGTCGCTCTTCTTCTTGGTGGAAGCTGAGGTTGCGGTTGAGGCTTTTTGAAAGTCAAAGGCCAGAGCGCTGACGACTCCGCCCTGTCCTCCGTAGTGGTGGGTAACGTATCCCCGGTGGATGTCCCATACTTTGACATGTCCGTCTGCAGAGCCGGATGCAAGGTAGGAGGATGTAGGGTCAACTGCGAGGACGTGAACCGGGCCGTCGTGCGCCCGGGGAATTTGGCGGACCCAAGGAATGTGAGGGGTTTCGGAGCTGGTTGGGGGTTCAGGGGAAGAGGAAGGCAGTGGGAGCTCGTATATCCGGAGGACAAGAGAGGTGTAGACAACAATCAAGTGTGTATTGGAGGGTGTAATCGCTAGTGCTGTTGCGGGTGTTGTGTCCTGAATCAAGTTAAGGAGGGTAAAGCACTGCGTAGATGAGTGGCAAATGACTAAGGACTTACGCCTTTGAAGCGACATATTTCAGAAGCAGAGTCGACATCTGTCAAAACTACCTCATCGTCAACGCATGTGACTAGTCTCCGACAGTCTGAAGACACCGCGAAGGGCCCAGAAGTGTGTAGGGGTGAAATGACCTTTGTCTTTCGAAATCTATCAAGGGGCAAAAGGAGTGAGGCCTAATCATAGACTAACACAGTGTACAGCTATTTTGGTCTTACGTTGTTCTTAGCTTGCGTGGCGCATGACTTGCGTTCATCGTTGGTGTCGGGTCCGGGCTAAAAAGAAGGGACTTGAAGTTCTCTGGAAAATCTGACGGAGAAGCGGCGTCCTCGTTCCTGTCACAGCCCTGAAGGCCGGGTTTCCTAAAATGGAACGGTCCGTTCATCCGGGCGTTGCCGAACGTTTCATGACCCACCACACGGTATTATCAACCCCTTTGAGCTCCGGAAGAAAGGCGTTGACGTGGAATACCTTCAAATAACTTCTTGTCGTGAATACCGAGTTTGCGGGTAAACGAGAAAAAAAAATGGCCGCAACCGTATTTGGATAAGCTTCCATGCAGCGGCCAGGGACTCTTTGACAGGTACACAAATATATGCCGCAAATTACGCTGTGCATGTTTTGGAAATGCCTAGACTGAGATAAGCTTAGAATGGAACTGTTCTGTCTTTTCCCGGGGAAGAGTCATTTTGCACCGGCTTCTGATGGCAAGGGGGCGCATGCGTTCATTTGGCTTGAAGGGGGTTGTTCTTGTCTGATACTTACTGGGTCGGGGCCACAGAACGGAGGGCGTGTGTTGGAAAAGGACTGAGGGCGAGATCGAGCGTCACCAAGAGATCGAGCCGGTTGCGACGTGTGGAATAGCTTGAAAGGGTTGAAAGACGATTTCCCTTTTTCGTGTTCGGTTGACGGGGGCTATGACAGCTGTTGACGACTGTTTGAATGTATTTACGATTCGTGAACCGGGATCTCGGCATCCTCAGCCAGAAGGGTCCATTTCCATAGATCCACCGACGAACGCTAAGCAAGGGCGTTGTAAATTAACATTTGGCTTATAGGAGGGAGTGATCTACATCCGTTCTACCAGAAATTCAAAAATGTGTCGTTACATGTGGTGTATTGTGTTGTTTGTTTGGGCGGGAAGTTGGATTTAATTCAATTCAAAGGTCGCCGCTCTACCCGTGCCTCTAAAGATTCACTTCCCAACTTCCCCTCCCCTCCCTTCGCTCACATTTTGCCCTCCCCCTCCTCCTCCCCCCATCCCCTTTCACTCCTCAGCCGTCTTTCAAACACTCAACCGCGACGATCGACAAAACCCACTTGGCAACGACGACGGAGGGTGCGACCATCATTCGAACAGGACAAAAACGCGAAAAAACATATCCAAATCCCCGCCTCTCGCTCAACCGCGACAGTTCAGATATAAACTCTCCTCGCCTTTCCGCTTTCGTCCATTTCGCCCCGTTGCTTTTCCTCATCCCTCCCTCTTCCTCACATCTTCTTCCTCCCACCACTACCACCACCAACACCACATCAAATCATCATGTTCAGCAGTCGCCAACAACAGCGAAACGAAGCGCCTGTCATTAGACGCGCCTTCCGGGGAGATATGGCACCTCCGCCGGACCCCCCGTTGATGCCTCCTCCACTCGCCCCAGCTTCATCATACCATACAGCAAACACCCACGCGCCAACCGAGGCCGACGAGGCCACCCAACGATCCACCCAAGAAGAGGACGGCAATCCAGGGAAACCAGCCGAACCGTCAGATCCCTTCGAGGGCCTTTGGGGCAAATTGGTTCCTTGCAACTCTGCGATGGAGACCATAGACTTGCGTATGGAAAAGCCTCTCTACAGCGTTGGACGTTCACCAGACGCCAATATTCCGATCAGTCATCCTAAAATCAGTGCGTATCCCTTCTTGTTCATAGACTCTTTTTTTTGCGCGCGGTCCCGTCTCGCGCAACTCGAGGGCGCGACATTCCCTCGGTCTCGATTGCAATGGGTTGAGCTGACACATCCCCCTTCGAATCTGTGACGTTTCCTGCTCTCTAGGCTCAAGACATTGCGAGCTCCGCCTCGTCTATAATGCAAACAACACCACAACGGTGACGGTTGTTGATTTCTCTACCAACGGAACCTACGTGAGCCATTTTGTTCCGCCCTTTTCATTTCCAAGCTTTGGCACGTCGCGTCTCTCCCACATCAAAGGCTAATCCCCACCATCCCCTCGCCCGCCCTCCCCGTAGGTCAATGGCGTCAGGCTTGGTCGCGGGCGACATTCGATGCTCAACCATGGTGATGAATTATCTCTTGGTGTTCCAGTGGGTCTGACAAATGATGAAGACTTCCGTAAGTGATCCTCCGCCCATCAGCTCGTTTAAGCGGCGACCCCACGAACCGACCCTTACTCACTTACCCTTTCCACCCTTGTTCCGTCCTGCTTCTGGTTTACAGGTTTCATCTTCCGGAGTCGAATTACAGCTATTGTAAGTCTTTTCTCCCTCGCCACCTTGCAACTATCGAGTTCTCACCATCATCGTTCTCGATCACCCCCTTCGTTCAAAAATAGGAACGCGGTGGAGGCATTCACGCTCAGTATTCCTTTGGCGATACACTTGGCAATGGAAGCTTTGCTACCGTCCGACGAGCCATTTGCAAATGCACCGGACAGCACTATGCAGTCAAGATCATCGCCAAGAGCAAGTTGGTCAACAACCCCAAAACCCTCCTGATGCTCGACCGTGAACTATCGATTCTGAGAGACTTGAAGCATTTTAATATTACCAAGATCAAAGAGTATTACCAGGATGAATCTACCCTATGTGCGTCTCTCGTCATTTCGTTCGGGAGCACAGGATTGAATGCTGACGTGTTCGCCTTTTGCGTCTTTGCTTCTAGTTATCGTGATGGAGCTTGTCGAAGGTGGAGACCTTTTGGATCGTATTATTCACTCCGGAGGGCATGGCATTCCGGAAGAGCAAGCGAGAGCGTGGACCGCTGAAATGGTCGATGCTATCCAGGTACGTTGCCCCTCCCGTCCAACAGATTCCAGCGCTAGAGCTAACGCCTTGCCCGTCCATTTGCAGTATACTCACCGAAAGAAAATCATGCATCGTGATCTGAAGCCCGAGAACGTCTTGCTAACCGCCGCAACTCCTGAACATCCTCACGGCAGAGTCAAAGTTGCCGACTTTGGATTGGCCAAGTCCATGGCGGATGGCACGTGTGCCAAGGTAAGTGCCTCGGCTTTTGAAGTTTCCGAAGATTCGGGCATTGAGAAAGTTTTCGCTCTTATCGTAGACAATGTGCGGCACCCCAGCCTACCTGGCTCCCGAAGTCGTCTTGAACGGCAGCCAGCCCTACGATTTCAAGGTTGATTGCTGGAGCTTGGGAGTCATTGTTTGGGCAATGTGAGACGAAGGTCGTCCTTTATCGAGACGTGTTGGATGTTGACGACTTTCCGTTGGCGATTGCTTTTTCTCTTCCTTTGCAGGATCACGAATACGGCATGCTTCCCTGAGGATGAGAACCTGAGTCTCATTGAAAAGTTCCAGAATCGTGTGGTTGACTGGCAGATTCTGGAAAACAGGGGATTGTCGGACGATTGTGCGTTTTTCCATTTCGCGACCACTGTCAGAAGATGACCTTGGACTAACCTTGGCCTATGCGCTGTTCCAGGTATTGACTTTATGCAAAGGATGATCGTCAACGACTCTCGTGAGCGCATGTCCATCGTCGACGCTCGCAATCATCCTTGGCTTCGGGGCATCCGGAACGACCCTCCTGCAGATTGGACAGCCTCTCAGTCGCAACCATCCCAGTACGCCAGCGCTTACGGCCAATCCGAATCCGAAATCTACACGACAGAATACCGCGGCCGTACACCGGCTTTTGAGCCTGGTTCTCGGAAACCTACCCCTAGGGTCAGCGCCGAGAACCTGAGGCACGCTGAGGAAGAAATCACCACGCCGATGGAGACGGAGGAGGTCGTAAGGAATGGCGTTACGGGATACCGGGGGTTTGATGGATCTGGCGTGTCGTCGGATGCCGGAAGTCGGTACGATGAGCATGGTCCGCAGGCAGGCAGGTCGGCTGAGCCCATGGGAGAGAGCAAGTTCTCCTTGGATTCCGAGTCGGCTGGCTCTGCGGATCCGTTCAGCGAGCTCCGCGCGTCTCAGAAGCGGATGGAGGACCTCAAGATCGAAGACGCCAATGGAGATGCAGACACGGCGTACGGTGGAGGCGAAGACGAGAACGACGGTTCGTTCGTGCATACATCTGTTGGTACCCCACCGCACTTGAAGAAAGAGGAGATGGAGGTTGATGGGTCTTCTTGGGAGAATGTTCAGGCTCCGTCGGTCGAAAGAATCTCCCCGCCCAACGGTGCTGCAACGACCAACGGGACGAGACGCGCTTCCGGTCGCGGCAAGTTGGTCCGTCGGGACGTTACGCCTACCCGAGCCGGTGCTCCTGTCCCTCCTACGACCCAGAAACGCAAGGCCGCTGCCGCCAACTTTGACGGTGACAGTTCGGACCTGTCGTCCCCTCCTCCGGATGATGAAGAAGCGATTGCGGCACGTCCTGCTGCCAAGACTCCGCGCACTTCGGCCAACGGTCGCGGTGGTGCAACGAGGTCGACGAAGAAGTCGTCGGCTGACGCTGTACCCGCTTCCAAGACGCCCGCCGGTCGAAAGGCTGCTTCCAGGAAGTCTGGACGAGGCTATCGCGCGCCCTCGGATTCGGAAGACGAGGATGAAGGTCGACCTGGTCCTTCCACGGCGCGAAAGGCTGCAAGTCCGGCGACATCGGCTCCTCGTCGGTCCACGAGGAATGCTCAACCTCCTCCCAGCAAGGCTCCTCGTCTCCGTTAAATTGGTTCAAGGTCTTTCCGGTCGGACATTGCGGTCAAGGATTTCTGCTAGTAATCTCAAAGCTCTCTGACGTCGCGCCATTTGCTTTTTATCTTCTTCGCTTTTAACCCCTTTCTTCCCTTGCTGTCGTGTCGTTTTATCATGTATTTTGTTTTGTTCTCGCCGCTTCTCCTTCACCTTGATTACCACCACTACTAACCAAAAATACCTCCTCCACCAGAATGCTCCGTATGCCCCCACGTTTTATTTTCACCCCCTTTTTTCCCCTCCCTTGTCTTAACTCCTACGCTTCCGATAGACTATGTGTACATGTCGTAAATCTTTATGGTCAATTCATATCCTGGTGATGTAATATTTAAAAGTGACATGTGGGCTGTTGGGCGAGTCGTACTGGATCGAAAACACCAGTCGAGATCCGATCCGTCGACCTTCCATGACCCTTGCTGGACGTCAATAAGCACCTGTGAAGTCGAAACCTGAAGATGATGTGGGTACCTGATAAAGGCGTGTCGCGATGGCCGAATGTGAAAAGAAGAGGCATGACAGTCCTGCCACCCAGGGCGGAGGCTGGGCTCCAAAGTGAGTGTCCCTGTTCACTTGGTGTTGTTCCATAGGTTTTCCCTTGCCTTGCGAACTCACTTCCTGGGTCCTAGACCGCCCCACCTACGCTTTGACCTTTCCCTCTATTATACGCTCTACTGTGAAGAAGCACAACCAATGCATATAAGAGGGCATTTTACCCATCCATGTCGGTTTGCTGAACGTTGGTCTATCGATCCTTGCATATGCTTGCAGCCTTCCATATCCTTTCAGCACCTGGAAGCCTGGCACGCCACGGCCAAGTGTATATTCTCCGAGCCAGAGGGAACTCGCTGCCGATTTCCGACCGAGTTCCGTGCTGTGTCCAGGACTGCCCGAAGGGCAATGCTTTTACTGCTGCGAGGCAACAGGTACGACGTCTCTATAAGTGCTTGACTGTGTTTGGTCACGATCGGACATGACTCACGATACCCAGCCTTCGCCACTTGATCCTGCGATCACCAGCAACATGCGAAACGCTGTAAACCCACTTCCAGATTCGGAAACTTCGACACAATTTAACATCAACCAAATCCTTCCACCAGAGCTCTTAGTCTTCATACTTGATTCTCTCTACACAGATGCAATTGCCTCGATCCCCCTCGCCCCCGCCAAATACCCGCCGCTTGACCGCCACCCGCTTCTCAACATGATGCTCGTCTGTAGATCGTGGCGTCAGATTATAATGGACACTCCATGCTTCTGGACGACCGTGTGCATCGGAGCTGGCGTTGGACCTCAAAGTGTAGAAAAAGGTTGTCTAGAGGAGGTCCTTGGGAGGAGTGGCCGGTTACCTCTAATGGCCATAATCGCTCCTGAACTTCTCCTAAACTTCCAAGTCGTCCATGATGCGATGCGTGATCAGTTCCAGCGACTCAGCACTCTCGCCCTCGTTGTGATGGATAAAATGGCGGCGACCATGCTTGAACTTATCCGGCCACTCTTCCAACATCCATTGCCAACTTTAAAGCGTCTACACGTGGGCCAAATTCGCTTTAACTCAACGATTTACGATTACGGCATTAGACGTATCATGATCGACGCCCCTGAGCTCCAGGAGCTCTCTTCCGAGCGCCACTTCATCTTTCCGAAATTTCCTTCGCATCTGACATTCCTGTCACTTACCGCGGTATTCAATGGTGCCCTCGATTCGCCACTCACCCCAGGCTGTCTCGAAATCCCCCTGTTGCTCGACCTCTACATCTCAGAATGCGACCCTGCACCTTTCCTTTTGGCCTTCATAACTCCCTCTCTCCGTAAACTCGTCGTTTACAACGACACTCCGTCTCCTAGTCACGAACCTTTTCCCCCGCTTCGCGCTTACTCCAAGCTTGAAGAATTGCAGTGGGCCGACAGAGGACCGGACCGAACTTTCAGCACCCTCCTTCGTTTATGCCCAAACCTCACCCGTTATTCCAACTACCTGGTAGGGCATGAGACGAAGGTTCACTTCCACGCCATCGATACACCAGCAACGATCCTCAGCCTACTCCCAGATGATATTGAAGCACGGCGAGCCAGCAGTGGTTGGCCAATGCTCGAAGAAATCCAACTGGACGTTGCGAGCTGCGAGGAGATCTCCACTCTAATTGATGCTATACCTTCGATCAAAAGAGTCCGAGTGCTCAGAAGCTTCGCATCACGAAAAGAAGAGGAGCCAGGGGAGACAGAGTCTTTCTCTTCACTGCGGCAGAAGGTGGATCTTGCGTTCTGGCTGGATCCATGGAGTTCTTCTCCGGGAGAAAATGGGATGTGACTGACAATTTTGGTGCGAGGGATATCTGTTCACACGAAGAGAGCTTGAGGTTTACTGGCAGGACGACGTTAGAGACGTCTCAATGGGCATTTAATCAACCGGGCCATCGTTTACTTGTAATTAAACACGAGAAATCGTTAGAAGAAACTGATCAGGTATCAGGAAATATTTAACAGATATAAAACGCCTCCATCTCCCCGATTCTACGTAGTAGGAGAGGGTTCTGTCGAGGCCGAATGCGTCCTTGTTCCCGTCATCCATCTCGAACCGCTAGACTACCCACCGCTCTCGCATTGCATATCGGAAACGAATGCCGCGCAGGTAACTCGAACAGACAGAGAGTCAGGCTAGGATGATTTGGGGTTCGACCGGGCCCCGTCGTCCGAGTCCTCTACAGGTTAGCTTCACGCATGACCCATTGATCGTCGTTTACCTGAGCCAGAACGAGCCCGTACAATGCTCTGACTCTCCGTCAATATGTTTGAATGAGTTTCGGTATCTAATATATATTTGGAATTATACATCCTTTTGCCGACCCCATAAATCTCAAGAGACTTCGTTATCGCTACCAACGCCATTCCCTATAACAGGTCTACTCTGCGGAACGAACGACATGCTGCTCGCATCCCATACATGCAAGATCGAAGCCAGCCCAAAAGCCCCAGGAGAGAGTATTGTGATTCGCGCGATGTCTCTACGAACCCGAGCAAAGTCCGAAACCGAGTCAAAACTGTGTGGTAAACCGCCACGTTTGAAGCGAATGGAGCGGAGGTTACTGAGGGGCCAAGTTTGGGTTCCATCTTGATTTATCCTGGGAGTTTTCAGGTAGTCCACAATGCGATGCGTGCTGTAGATTTCCATGGTCACTGCGGCGTGTGAAGGGACTGAGCGCTCCAACTCCTCCAGGACTTCGATAAGAACGTTGATCGAGAAATGTCCTTGCCAGGAAAGATGGAGCTGGGGATCTTCAGATAACCAGGAGCCGTCTCCTTTGGGCACAATAGAGATGACGATGGATCCCGCCCCAATAGTTATGTCGTATTGCCTAGGTTGGTCCAAGGTCTGTCTTTTCAGCCAGGATATGGATAGGGGGAGCACCGTGGCAGGAGGGCCATTATTGAACTGCACGACTATTTTGGTTAGATTGGGAGCCGCGATCATAGATAGGATGGCAGACGTGAGGTCGTTTCGGTCTTGGGGGGTGCTAACCGCAAGGTCGGCTAGGACCGGAAAGGGAAGTGGATCTCGGCGACATGGCTCGCCCTCGAAGTCCGTGGCGAGATTTAACCGTCTGAGGTTCGGGGAGGCCGAGAGAATGTCATAAAGCTGAACGATGGCGAGCTTGCCAGACGGGTAGGTAACTCCACGAAGCTGGAGTGATTTTAGGTGCTTTAGGAAGCCAAGGTCCCGCGGAACTGTGACGTGAAATAAATCAACCACGAGGAGCGAAGGCGTAACACCTGCGAACAAGCTCATATCTGGTTCGAAGGACATTACTCCTAGATGAAGTTCTTCGAGGAGTGGTGCAGGTTTGTCGAAGAATGCCGATGCGTTCAACCGAAAACTGCTAACCGTAACAGATTTCCACCGATGAGCCAGGGGGTAGCAGAGAGCCATGAAGGGTTCGGTCGGTTCCATCCGTATCGTGGATGTGATACGCAACGGGGCATCCCCCGATTTCTTGATCCACTCCTTTATCCTTGCGAGCGACTTGGAGACGTTGGAGATAGACGTCCAAAACCGAGGGGTAGAGTCGATTGTCGCAAGCCAAGTTTTATTGACTAGTCGGAGCTGCTCCAGGCGATCCAATGCATTGTGCGGATTGATCGAGTCGAGGGATAATGTGATAATGGAAACGAAGAGCTCGAGGGGTAGTGGACCGAGGTATTTGCCAGTCTGATGGACTGGCTGCATCTGTAAGATAACCATTCATCACGAATGGAAGCCAGCAAATCGGTGAAACCTGCAACGAACCTCGACTGCTTATAGCGACAGGTCTTAACTGAAAGCGCTAGCGAATTCGGCTGTGGATTCCTTCCTGTCGGCAACCAGCTGCGTGGGTTCCCAGCCACTAGAATGCGGAGATATGAACCAGTATTGGTTTGAGGAACCAACAGAAGGTTGAGCTGCCCTTAGAAGCCTAAACCGCTCGTTCAGGTAGCGGTGCTTTGGATTCTGGGACCACTGGTGAGGTGACTCATGACCTAAACCGAGCATCCCAAGCAAATCTGCACAAGCTAGTGTTTGTTGCCTCTCATTCCCTTTCCCGAAAAGGCCCGAACCGCTGCCCTGCCCCACGGCTATCACATTGAATAGAAGCAATGAACGCCGCGCGGGCGACTTCAACAGGGATACCTAGAGTCGAGAACAGGATGCCATGACGTTTGACCAGGTCACATCGTTGCAAGTTAGCTTCACGGATGGCCCATTGATCGAACGCTAAGGTACACTCATGGTTTCCCTCGGCCAATATCAATGCTCTGACGATTCGCTAGTTTCGGTATAGTTTACATTCTAAATTACATAATTTTCCCAGCATTGTTAAGGAGCACAACTAATAGGGGTATTTTACCCGTTCATGTCGGTTTGCTGAGCGTTGGTCTATCGATCCTTGCATATGCTTGCAGCCTCCTATATCCTTTCAGCACCTGGAAGCCTGGCACGCCACGGCCAAGTATTCTTTCGAGCAGGAGGGAACTCGCTGCCGATTCCCGACCGAGTTCCGTGCTGTGTCCAGGACTGCCCGGAGGGCACTGCTTTTACTGCTGCAAGGCAACAAGCTCCGACGTCCATATAAGTGCTTGACTGTGTTTGGTCACGATCGGACATGACTCACGATACCAGCCTTCGCCACTCAATCCTGCGATCACCAGCAACATTCAAAGCGCTGCAAACCCACTTCCAGATTCGGAAACTTCGACACAATTTAACATCAACCAAATCCTTCCACCAGAGCTCTTAGTCTTCATACTTGATTCTCTCTACACAGATGCAATTGCCTCGATCCCCCTCGCCCTCGCCAAATACCCGCCGCTTGACCGCCACCCGCTTCTCAACATGATGCTCGTCTGTAGATCGTGGCGTCAGATTATAATGGACGCTCCATGCTTCTGGACGACCGTGTACATCGGAGCTGGCGCTGGACCTCAGGGTGTAGAGAAAGGTTGTCTAGAGGAGGTCCTTGGGAGGAGTGGCCGGTTACCTCTAATGGCCATAATCGCTCCTGAACGCGTCCTAAACTTCCAAGTCATCCATGATACGCTGCGTGGTCAGTTCCAGCGACTCAGCACTCTCGCTCTCGTGGCGGACGAAGCTGCGGTGTCCCTGCTCACTCCCGAAGATCTCCAGCAACTCTTCCGACATCCATTGCCAATTTTAAAGCGTCTGCACGTGGGCCGTATTCGCTTTGACTTGACGCTTCACGATTGGAGCCCCAGACGCATCACGATCGACGCCCCGGAGCTCCAGGAGCTCTCTTCCAAGTACCACTTCATCTTCCCGGAATTTCCTTCGTATTTGGCATCCCTTTCACTGACCGCGGTATTCAATGATTCCCTCGATTCGCCACTCACCTCAGGCTGTCTCGAAATCCCCCTGTTGCTCGGCCTCTACATCTCAGAATGCGACCCTACACCTTTCCTTTTGGCCTTCATAACTCCCTCTCTCCGTAAACTAGTCGTTAACTACGACACTCCGTCTCCTGATCACGAACCTTTTCCCCCCCTTCGCGCTTATTCCAAGCTTGAAGAATTGCAGTGGTTCGATAGAGGACCGGACCGAACTTTCAGCACCCTCCTTCGTTTATGCCCTAACCTCACCCGTTATTCCAACTACCTGGTAGGACATGAGACGGAGGTTAACTTCTACGCCATCGATACACCAGCAACGATCCTCAGCCTACTCCCAGATGATATTGAAGCACGGAGAACTAGCAGTTGTTGGCCATTGCTCGAAGAAATTCTCCTGGACGTTGCGAGATGCGAGGAGATCTCCGCTCTAATTGATGCTATACCTTCGATCAAAAGAGTCCGAGTGCTCAGAAGCTTCGCATCACGAAAAAAAGAAGAACCCGGGGAGACAGAGTCTTTCTCTTCACTGCGGCAGAAGGTGGATCTTGCGTTCTGGCTGGATCCATGGAGTTCTTCTCCGGGAGAAAATGGGATGTGACTGAGAGTTTCGGTGCGAGTGATATCTGTTCACACGACGAAAGCTTGAGGTTTATTGGCAGGACGACGTTGAAGCATTTAACAACCGGGCCATCGTTTACTTGTATTTAAACATGAGAAATCGTTAGAAGAAACTGATTAGGTATTAGGAAATATTTAACAAATGTACAACGCCTCCGTCTCTCCGATTCTACGTAGTAGGGGAGGGTTCTGTCTAGGCCGAATGCGTCCTTGCTCCCGTCATTCCATCTCGAACCATTGGACTGCCCACGACTATCGCGTTGCATATCGGAAACGAATGCCGCGCAGGTGACTTGAACAAACAGAGAGTCCAGGCTAGGATGATTTGGGGTTCGACCAAGCCCCGTCGTCCGAGTCCTCTACAGGTTAGCTTCATGCATGACCTGGCACTGATCGTGGTGTACCTCAGCCAGAACCAGCCCGCACAATGCTCTGACTCTTCGCCAATATGTTTGAAGGAGCTTCGGTACAATATACATTTTTAACTATACAGACTTCTGCCAACCTCGTGGATCTCAAGACACATTGTTATCGCCACCAACGCCGATTCCTATCACAGGTCTCCTCCTCGAACGAACGACATGCTGGCCTCATCCCATACATGCAAGATCGAAGTCAGCACAGAAGCCCCAGTAGAGAGCGTTGTGATTCGCGCGATGTCTTTACGAACCCGAGCAAAGTCCGAAACCGGGTCAAAATTTGGTGGGTAACCGCCAAATTTGAAGCGAATGGAGCGGAGGTTACTGAGGGGCCAAGTTTGGGTCCCATCTTGATCTATCCTGGGAGTTTTCAGGTAGTCCACAATGCGATGCGTGCTGTAGAGTTCCATGGTCATTCCGGCATGTGGAGGGACTGAGCTCTCCAACTCCTCCAGGATTTCGATAAGAACGTTGATCGAGAAATGTCGTTGCCAGGAAAGATGGAGCTGGGGATCTTCAGATGAGCATGAGCCGCCTCCTTTGGGCACAATAAAAACACCCATGGATCCCGCTGCAATAATTATGTCGTATCGCCTAGGTTGGTCCAAGGTCTGTCTTTTCAGCCAGGATATGGATAGGAGGAGCACCGCGGCAGGAGGACCATTATTGAACTGCACGACTATTTTTGTTAGATTGGGAGCCGCGATCATGGATAAGATGGCAGACGTGAGGTCGTTTTGGTCTTGAGGAGCGCTAACCGTAAGGTCGGCTAGGACCGGAAAGGGAAGTGGATCTCGGTGGCATGGCACGCCCTCGAAGTCCGTGGCGAGATCTAACCGTCTGAGGTTCGGGGAGGCCGAGAGAATGTCATAAAGCTGAACGATTGTGAGCTTGCCAGACGAGTAGGTAACTTCATGAAGCCGGAGCGATTTTAGGTGCTTAGGAAGCCAAGGTCCCGCGGAACTATGACGTGAAGCAACGCAACCGTGACGAGCGAAGGCGTAACACCTGCGAACAAGCTCGTATCTGGTTTGAAGAACACTCCTAGTAGATGAAGTTCTTCGAGGAGCGGTGCGGGTCTGTCGAAGAACGCCAATGCGTTCAACTGAAAACCGCTAACCGTAACAGATTGCCACCGATGGGCCAGGGGGTAGCAGAGAGCCATGAAGGGTTCGATCGGTTCCATCAGTATCGTTGATATGATACGCAAGGGGGAATCCCCCGATTTCTTGATCCACTCCTTTATCCTTGTGAGCGACTTGGAGTCGTTGGGGATCGACGTCCAAAATTGAGGCGTAGAGTCGATTGTTTCGAGCCAAGTTTTACTGACTAATCGGAGCTGCTCGAGGCGATCCAACGCATTGCGCGGACTGACAGAGTCGAGGGATAATGTGATAATGGAAATGAAGAGCTCGAGGGGCAGTGGACCGAGGTAATCGCTAGTCTGATGGACTGGCTGCATCTGGAAGATGACCATTTATCACGAATGAAAGCCAAGAAATCGGTGAAACCTGCAACGACCCTTGACTGCTTATAGCGACAGGTCTTAACTGGAAAGCGCTGGCGAATTCGGCTGTGGACTCCTTCCTGGCGGCAAGCAGCTGCGTGGTTCCTAGCCGCGAGAATCCGGAGATATGAACCAGTATTGGTTCGAATATCCAGCGGAAGGTTGAGCTGCCCTTAGAAGCCTAAAGCGCTCGTTCAGGTAGCGGGGCTTTGGATTCTGGGGTGAGGTGGCTGATTGACGTAAACAGAGCATCCCAAGCAAATCTGCACAAGCTAGTGTTTGTTTCCTCTCATTCCCATTAATATTCCCGAAAAGGTCCGAACCGCTGCCCTGCCCACGGTTATCACGTTGAATAGAAGCAATGAACCCCGCGCAGGCGAACTTCAACAGGGATATCTAGAGTCAAGAACAGGATGCCATGACGTTCGACCAGGTCCCATCGTCCGCGTCCTCTGCAAGTTAGCTTTACGAATGGCCCATTGATCGAACGCTAAGGTACACTCATGGATTCCCTCCTGGAGCGAGCCGATACCAATGCTCTGACGATTCGCTAGTTTCGATATAATCTACATTATAAATTATATAATTTCCCCAACACCATAGATCTCCAGAGAATCTCAATCATCGTTACCAACGCCGAGTCCGACGGCGGATCCCTTGAGTCGGATGAATGACATGCTGGCCCAATCCCACCGATACCATTTTGAAGCCCGCCCATAAGAGCTAATCAATTGTGCTGTAATTCGCGCAATGTCTCCACGGGTCTCGGCGAAGTCGGAAACCGAGCGTAAACTTGAAGTGAGACCGGAAATTTTAAAGTGAATGGAGCGTAGGTTGTGGAGGGGCCAACTTTGAGTGCCATCTTTATCCATCTTGGAGGTTTCCAGATAGTCCACAACGTGAGGCATGCTGTCGACTTCCATGGTCACTGCAACGTGCGGAGTGATCAACCTTTCCAACTCTTCCAGGATCTCGATAATACCGTCCTTGAAGGTAGGCTGGTTCCAGCCAATTGAGAGTAGGGCACTTTCAGATGAGCCGGAGCCATTTTCTTTGGGCACGACGGAGACAATAAGACGTTCTGCGGTAATTTTGATGTCGTATTGCTCCGGTTGGTCCGAGCTTTGTCTTCTTAACCAGGATATGGATAGGCCGAGCACCAGCGTAGGAGGAACATGATCGACCTCTGTTGATAGCTTGAAAAGATTGGGAGCCTTGATCATGGATAGGATGGCAGACGTTGACACGTCCTCGCTCCGGGAACGAACGGTAAGGTCTGCTAGGTCCGGAAAAGGAAGTGGGTCCCGACGACATGTGTCGTCGTCGTAGTTCGTGTCGAGGGATAACCGTCTGAGGCTCGGGGATGCTGATAGGATCTCGTAGAGCTGGCCTATGCGAACTTTGCCGGAAGGGTGGGTAACCCTCTCAAACTGGAGTGTTTTTAGGCATTTTAGAAAGCCTAGGTCCCGTGGAACTGTGACATAGACTAACTCGACCGCGACGAGCGAAGGCGTGATATCTGCGAGCAAGATCGTATCTGGCTCGAAGGACACTCCCAAAAGAAGAAGTTCTTCAAGGAGTGGTGCAGGTTTGTCGAAGAATGGCGAGGCGTTCCACCCCAAACCGGCAATCGAGACGTATTTCCATCGATGAGCCACGGGGTAGAGAGGAGCCATGAAAGGTTCGACGGGTAGTATCGGAATCATGGATATGATACGCAAAGGGGCACCCCCCGATTTCTTGATCCACTCCTTCATCCTCGCGGGCGTCTCGGGGTCGTTGAAGATGGTCGTCCAAAATTGGGGTGTGGAGTCGATTGTCCTAAGCCAGGTTTTACTGACTAATCGGAGCTGCTCGAGACAAATCAATGCATTGCGTGGATTTTCCGAGTCGAGGGATAATGTGAGAATGGAAATGAAGAGCTCGAGAGGCAGTGAACTGAGGTAGTCATGAGTCTCGTGGACTGGCTGCATCTGTAAGATGGCTTTTAATCACGAACGAAAACCATAAAAACCGTGAAACTTGCAACGAACCTTGGTGGCTTATAGCGACGGGATTTGACGGAAAGCCCAGGTGAGTTCGGCTGTGGATTCCTTCCTGCCGGTAACCAGTTGCGGGGGTTCTAAATCGCGGAAATCAGGAGATATGAGCCAGATTTGATTGGAATACCCAAAGAAAGGTTGAGCTGTTCTCAGAAACCTAAAGCGTTCGTTCAAGTAAAGGAGCTGGGGTTTCGGAATGGCAAGGTGGCTGTTCGGCGCAAACATAGTGCACGTGCCCCAAGCAAATCCGCACAAGCGAGTGTTCGTTCCTCTCTCCCATCCCCAAACCACTAGGCTGCCCCTCAGCCATCACATAGCGGACAGTTCAACTCCATCAATCACCTTTGTGCTTTCGCTTCTTCGCTCTGTTGTGTCATTTTATTATCTACTTTGTTCTAGCTCTCGTCTTTCTCTGAGCAATAAACCGTGACACACCTCAACAACCAGCAGGATGCTTCGGACGCCCACATTTTATTTCCCTTGTATTAACTCCCATCCCTTCGATAGAGCATGTGTATATATCGTAGATCTTTTACAGTCCAATTATGTCCTAGTGGTGTTGTAATATTTCGAAGTGGCGTGGGTTGTCCCAACCTCCGCATCTGTTGTGATTAACGCAACGTCTCTCCTCGTCCGGGCGAAGTCGGAAGCCAAAGCAAAACTTTGCGAGGCATCGCTAAGTCTGAAGTGAATGGAGCGGAGTTTAGGAAGGGGCCACCTTTGAGTGCCATCCTGTTCTGCCCTGGGGGTTTTCAGGTAGTCCACAATGGGATTCGTGCCGTCGACATCCATGGTCACTACTGCGCACGGAGGGATCAGCCTTTCCGCCGTCTCCAGGATCTCGATAAGAGGGTTGATCAACGTAGGCCGTCGCAAGGAAAGGAGGAGCTGGGGACCTTTAGATGGGCTGGAGCTGGTTCCTTTGAGCACAACAGAGACAAGAATACTGTCAAGTCTAATCGTTACGTTGTATTCTTTAGGTTGGTCCAGGCTTTGTCTCCTCAACCAGGATGTGGATAGCCGGAGCACTGGGGCAGGTGCAAGATCGTCGAATTGTGTGGATAGGTTGGTAAGATTGGGAGCCTCAATCATGGATACGATGGCAGACGTTGTTTCACTTGGGTCGAAGGTAGTGTGGACCGTAATGTCTGCTAGGTCCGGGAAAAGAAGTGGATCTCGGCGACATGTGTCGTCCTCGTAGTTCGTGTCGAGATTTAACCGCTTGAGGTTCGGAGAAGCTGAGAGGATGTCATAGAGCCGGCCTATGGTGAATTTGCCAGACGGGTTGGTAACTCCACGAAGCTGGAGTGATTTTAGGTCCTTTAAACAGCTCAGGTCCCGCGGAACTTTGACATCAAGGAACTCAACCACAGCCAGCGAAGGTGTAGCGCTCGCGAACAAGCTCGTATCTGGTCCGAAGGACACTCCTCGCAGAATAAGTTCTTCGAGGAGTGGTGCGGGTTTGTCCAAGAACGCCGAGACGTTCCAGTGAACGGTGCTGATTGACACCGATTTCCACCGATGAAGCAGGGGGTAGAGGAGAGACATGAAGGGTCCATGGAATTGTGTAAAATTCCTGTATGCGATGCGCAAAGGGGCATTGCCCGATTTCTTGATCCACTCGTTTATCCTCGCGGACGCCTTGGGGTCGTCGGGGATGTAGGTCCAGAATTGGGGTGTATACTCGATTGTCCAAAGCCAGGTTTTGCTGACTAATCGGAGCTGCTCGAGGCGAATCAAGTCGTCAAGGGGATTGGCCGAATCGAGGGATAATGTGATAATGGAAATGAAGAGCTCGAGGGGTAGTGGACCGAGGAAGCCATGAGGCTCATGGACTGGCTGCATCTGTAAGATGACCGTTAATCACGAACAGAAACCATAAAATCCGTAAAAATTGCAACGAACCTTGATAGCTTACAGCGACGAGAATCGACGGAATATTATGCGATGGCGAATTCAGCTGTCGGCAAATAGCTGCGGAGGTTCTAAGTCGCGGGAATCAGGAGATATGAACTACTACTGGCTGAAATAGTCAAAGGAAGGTTGAGCTGTTCTCAGAAGTCTAAAGCGTTCGTGAAGGGGAAGCTGGTGGAGTGTTCACAGGGGAGTGGGTGATGGATCGTGCACGGTGGGAAGGGTATAAGAGGACGGAGGAGTCCTCTCCGATCCAGCAGGGACAGCTTGCCTTTCTAACTGCTCTTCTTCGTAGCGCTAGCCATGGGATGGGCACGCCGAATAGGTCCTTTACAGCGAGTTGCGAAAGCGGGGATCACGTCTCTCAGGGTTCCGAAAGGTGGCTTGCCCGGCCGCGGCGACGCGAGACCGCCCTAAGCAAATCCGCACAAGCGAGTGTTCGTTCCATCCCCGAACTGTGGGCTCACGGATGTAAGCCCTTAGCTCCAGCACGAGTGCTTTGCCTTCTAGGCGGAGCACTGGGGCAGGAGGACCATCGTTGTACTCCGTGGATAGTTGGGTAAGATTTGGGGCCTCAATCATGGATCGGATGGCAGACGTTGGTCCGCTTGGGATGATAAAAGTGCGGACCATAAGGTCTGCTAAGTCTGGGAATGGAAGTGGATCTTGGTGACATGCGTCGTCCTCGTAGTCCGTCCCGAGATCTAACCGTCTGAGGATTGGAGAGGCTGAGAGGATCTTGTACAGGTGGCCTGGATTGAAGTTTCCAGACGGGTAGGTAATTTCATGAAGCTGGAGTGATTCTAGGTGTTTTAACAAGCTCAGGTCTCGCGGAACTGTGACATGCCGCAATTGGACGGCAACGAGCGAAGGCGTAGCACCCGCGAACAAGCTCGTATCTGGTCCGAAGGATACTCCTTCCAGAATGAAGTTTCCGAGGAGTGGTGCGGGTTTGTCAAATGATGCCAAGAGGTCCCACCGAACCAGACAGATTTCCACCGATGAAGTAGAGGGCAGAGGATGGACATGAAGGGTTCAGGGGATTGCGTAAAAATCAGACTCGGAAAGAATGTGCAAGGCGCAATCGCCTGATTTCTTGATCAACTCGTTCATTCTCGCGGAGGCCTTGGGGTGGTCAAGGATGCCCGTCCAGAATTTCGGTGTAGAGTCGATGGTACTGAGCCAGGCTTTACCCACTAATCAGAGCTGCTCGGGGCGAATCAACCGCCCGAGTGGATCGGTCGACTTGAGGGATAATGGTATAATGGAAAGGAGGAGCTCGAGGTGTAATGGACCGAGGTAGTCACGAGTCTCATGGACTGACTGCATCTATAAGAAGAGTCCGTCAATCACGAACAAAAACCATAAAACCAGTGAAACTTGAAACGAATCTTGGTGGCTTATAGCGACGGGATCTGACGGAAAACCCTGGCGAATTCGGCTGCGGACTCCTGCCGGCAACCCGCTGTGGAGGTTCTAAGTCGCAGGAATCAGCCAGTATTGGTTGAAATAGCTAAAGGAAGGTTGAGCTGTTCCCGGAAGCCTAAAGCGCTCATTCAGGTAGAGGTGTTTGGGTTTCCGAAAGCACTTAGCAAGGTGAATATTCGACGCAAACTGTACCGAGCAAATCCGTACAAGCGAGTGTTCGTTCCTCTCACCCCATCCCCGAACCGCTGGCTGCCTCTCAGCTATCCCATTGGATATCAGAAATGAATCCCGCGCAGGTAATGCGCCAATTCTGTGATCGTTTTCGTTCACACGTAATGACCGAGTTGGGTTGTTAGCTTCAACAACAGAACGAACAAGTTCTGAAGCTCAGCGTTCCACTACGCCCCGAACCTCAGTTATCATTCGAGTGGGTGATTGACTCCATTGATTGTCTGTCCCTGTTCTCTCTGACGTGTGATCTTATGCAGGCACGCGGCTAACTTGCTTGGACAGTTTATACGGTGGTCGAATACCACACCTTATTATCGAACGTACATCGACAAACCAGCTGGTCAGCCAAACACTACTCCCTGGCCTCCTTGATAATGACTTTTGCGTTTGATGCATTGCAGAGGGGGAGATACATGCCATTTTCCAGTACGAAAAACTGCCACCTTTCACGGTTGACGGCTTGCGTTACCTTGAACGGGAAACGGAATATTTCGTTTCGCTAGGCCCATACGTGAGTTAAAAGCTCTTCCTGTTGGCTCATGCACCCGTCTCATTTTTATCTCCGTGTGATAAGGAACTTTGCATCCAAGAGACCAAGTTCGGCTTCATTCCTGGTTCAAACGAGACCCACGCATCGCGCGTGCGCCGCAAAATCCGCTTCAGCAAAGGCGGCGTCAGCACAGTGATGCTCGTTCACTATTCCAGAGGGCCCCCTCAGCGTGAGTTCATCTTCATCTCACGACGTTGCTCGGATATGCCAATAACCGTTCCGGGCACTCACTGTGTTTTTTGACCTGCAGCCATCCCACCAGAGGTCCGAGGAATGCAACCTGTCCGACAGTACCCTCTCATCCCATCAGCGGAGCCCGCCATCTTCGTCATGGGAGAAAAGACAGGCCAACGAGTCCCATTGCAGAACCTGGCCATGCTTCAACAGCAGCAGCAACAAGCCGGGCTGATACCCGGTCCACAAGGGTTCCAACCTCAAGCTAATGCCGGAGGCCCTCAACCCGCCCGCGGACCAATGCAGAACCAGATCCAAGCTCAGAACGCGGCTCTTGCGTCCCAGAACGCTGCGATCGCCGCCCAGAATGCGGCCATGGCCGGTCATCGTGGTCAACCAAAGGTAAAAAAAAATTATTTCAACTCTGCGGGTCGAAAAACGACAGCTTATCCGCGAACCTTTTGTAGCCTCACGTCCCAGAAGATCTCTTAAACGACGAAGGTACAATATCTGAATTGCGCGGATTGTGTATCTCTCCTCCTGAAACCTCGACTTTCCTTTGTCAGACGAGTCCGACGTTGTCACGCACCGTGATATATCCACGACTCGGTTCATTCGAAACCACGAATTCCTGGCCGAGGTCTTCTCGCCGGAACCCACACGTACGTCCCATCCAAACTACTGGTAGAGTTTGCGAGTTCTGTTGCTTAATTTCGCGCCTTGGCAACGTATCGCCACCAGCCAAACCGGTCGAGCTTCCGGAAGAGAAGGAAGAAGACCTCCAGGCCGCATTGGTACGAGAGAGAGTTTACCTTTACCCCTCCGAAGCGCCGGATCCTGATTTACTTTTTTTTCTCTGTGATCTCTGGCAGAGTGCTCTGCAGGCTGAGATCGATGCATTGAACCAAAAGACAACGGAACTTGAGGCGATGAAGTTGGCAAACGAGTCGGCTGCACTTGTCCTCCATTAGACCTCCTAAACCAATTGCCCATGTATTTCATACTTGTTCAAACAAATTCAAAGCCCGCGCAATATCTCAGAGTAATAGGCATATGATTGTTTCAGAGCATAGGAGACTAACTACGGTCATGATGATCCCTACATGAGAACGGACAAGGCATACCGAAGATCAAAGCAAAGATAAGCGGGGCAAAAAGATATGATACAGTAAAGTATTCGAGGGAAAGAGAAGTATAGAACACAAGATAGCGTAGATAGATCGTTTGGAGAGGTGGGGGAGGAGAAGTAGTGGAGGGGGAGGTAGGGTTCCGGTTGGCGTCGACAGAGGAGGGGGGCGGATAGCGATGAGGTTATAAACATCAAAGAGGAAGAGAGATAGGGAACATTCGTAAAAAGGAGGAAAGAACCACGTCCAGGTACCACAAGAGAGGGAAACAAAGAGAGACCAAGAGCGGCGGCAGTGCAGAAAGGAAACCAGGAGGACAACACAGTAGACACATCGAAACAGCGGGGGAAAGGAAACGAGACGAGACGAGAACGAAGATGTAACACAGAGAAAGAACCAAAAAGAGGAAAAGAAAAACCGATTCTATACATTTGAGACGCCGAGTAAACCGGAAGTGGGGGAAGGAAAAAGGGGAAAGAAAATTCAAAACAAAAACGTTATTGACAACGAGAACCGGAAATACGCTATTCCATGCAGTTACACTTGAACCGCTGAGAAGGGAGAATCCTCCAGTGGAGCAGACTGATACATCTGCGCTCCCGACGGTCCGGAACCATTCCCTTCGGAAGCCTTCTTGTCTTGGGCAGCCTTGTGGGCCGCCCACGCCGCAGGAGTGATGAGCCAAGCGTCGGCTGCAATAATCCACTCCATGGGACCGCGCCCTTTCTTCTTGCTCTTGCTCTGCTTCTTCGAGGACGACGGCGACGGCTGCTCGAGCTCTTCGATCTCCTCTTCATCCTCGATGGTGATCGTGACCTCCGAACCGTCCTCTTGAACGATCGTCTTGGTGACGGGCTTGGTTTTACGAAGACCGCGACGAGACTCGGAGGGGAAGGAGCAGAGGATGTGGCGGCGGGCGCATTGACTAGAGGAATACGATCAGCTTACTGCGAAGAAGGGGGGAGTACAGGGCGGACGGTACTTACTTGCACGTCCGAGGACCTTCTCCAATCTCGTTGTCGCGAGGATGAGGTGCGCGTTGACCACAAGCGATCTACACATGCGCGTAAAAAAAGAGAGAAAGAAACGAGAGGCGCAGTCAATACCACGCGCGCCGCTCGGTTCAGTCCCAAGTGTTCGACACATACCTTACGCTGCCTGCAGAATCCACAAGCCAAGAACGGCTTCTTCTCGCCCATCATCATCGCAGCCGCATCCGCCGCATTGCGATCAATCGCTTTACCCTTGGCCAGCTCATCAGGGCTCATCGACTCGGCACCACCAGAGAACTCGATGGTCTGGTGCTGAGCCGGTACCGGAGCAGCACCGCTAACCACCGCTGTGACCATGCCGGGCGTAGGCAACGGCACGCCGTGCGGGATGGGACCTTGTTTGCCGCCCTCGGCAGTGAGGGCGTTGGGATCTTGGTATGGGTTGAAGATGAACGTACGTTGGGCGCCGTATTGGTCCGTAGGGAGCGCCGTGGTCGGGCGGGACGATGGAACGACGGGTTGTTGAGGATGAGCGTGCTGTTGCTGCTCCGCTTGGTCGTGCTGGGACGCCGAAGATCCCCGTCGGGCGGCGAATTCGCGGTGGTACGGCGAGTATCCATGCTGAGGCGGAGCCGCCGAGCCCTTCCGTCGGAGCGAGCGAGCTTTCAGCCTCGCCTCGTGCGAGGTCGGAGAGTTGGGATCGGCCTGGCCGACATCGACGTGCAGCTTCGCGGCCTGGCGAACGGTCTCGGAGGCTTTGATCGCCTCGACAGGTCTCGGAGCGATGTCGAATTCCGCTACGCTGCGAGTAGGAGCCAGGGCGGCGGCGGCAGCGGCGTTGGCAGAGACGCTCGGGCGTTGTGCAGCTGAAGGAGACATATCTGGCACGGTAGCTGATCGCGAGAGGGGCTGAGGCTGCACTCGAGGAATGGCGCCGTCCGTCGACGAGCGCGACATGACGGGCGCTTGTGGGGAAACCGGCTTCATCGCGGCATACGCTTGATGCAGCAGGGGCTTCGCGTCCTGTCCCACCATCTCCATCTTCATCATCTGCTGTCCCTGCTGCTGCT
Organism: Tulasnella sp. 424; assembly: GCA_019633425.1. Lineage (NCBI taxonomy): Eukaryota > Fungi > Basidiomycota > Agaricomycetes > Cantharellales > Tulasnellaceae > Tulasnella > Tulasnella sp. 424. Next base: position 68,413 of record WSUB01000014.1, on the reverse strand, counting down.
GCTGAACAGGCGAATAGACCTGCAGGGCGCCTTCCTCCTCCTTAACCGCATCGGCATGATGATGATACTGAGGGTGATGATGATGATACTGCGGCTGGTGGTGGTGATATTCCTGGACCCCTGGACCCATAACGGGACCATGTTCAGGACCGACGATGGGAGTCGGAGGAACGTCGGCCCATGCGGCAAGCGAGGACGTGCGACTGGGAGCGAGAGGCTGAGGCTGTTGGACGACGACCGCACCGTGGGTTGGAGTAGAGGAGGAGGAAGTAGGGGATGTGATGAAATTCGAAGTCGAATCGGAAAGACCAGAGCGGAAGGTCTGAGCCCGAGCCGAGGTTGGAAGAGGTTGATGAGCAAGGTACTGAGATTGTACCTCGTACGACCCCGATGCAGAGTACAACTGGTGCGGCTGCTGATGCGGGACTTGAGCTGCTGCTTGTTGGTGGTGAGTGATTTCTCCATTAAGAATAGCCATGGACTGCAAAGAGTAAAGAGGAAAAGATCGCCGTGCCGAGGACGAAGAAGTTGAGTTTCGGGACAAGAAGGAAATGGAAAAGTAGGCAAATGTGATGAACAGGTTAGCATATACTTCGTCGAGGGAATGAGACAAGAATAGTAAAAGTCCTTTTCATTACGTACCTCGGACGATCCGCAAGGCGTGTACATCCCAACCGGATAGAGAGAATCCGAAGGCGAGGACGATGCATTCGGGACCGGAGCGATGAGGGTGCCGGTTGAACTTGCACCCGATGACGTCGAGAATGAAAGGTTACTATTAGTTTGGCTAGATGAGGTGACCTCGTGCAGGTGCGCCTGGTGTTGTTGGGCCTGGACATCGTTGTAGCCCTGAGCAACGGCGGGCTGAGGGTACCCTGGGGTTCCTCCCACTGAATGTTGCTGCTGATGGTGCAATGCGATTGACGGAGACGTTGCAGAGGATGGATCGAGCAACGTTGATGGGTAGACCGCTTGAGAAGCCAGCATGCCGATCGGAGGGGGGGCTTGTTGAGCGACTTGGGGAATATTACCAGTCGATTGTGGCTGGGAGGGACCGGGAATAACGTCCGACGAGGGCACTTGCACCTGCACCTGCTGCTGCTCATGATGGAAAGAGACCGCCTCGCCCGCCATTTGATAAATGCCCATATCAGGCGCTGGTCGTGGCTGCTGCTGCGAGGCCCAATTTGAAGTAGATGCTGCTGGCTGCTGCCCCAGGAACGTCGGGGCGAATTGCGGCTGCTGCTGCTGCTGGTCCACGGTGGGATACGCGATGCTGCTAACCTCGTTGCTCGCGATCGAGTTGGTGCTCGCTGACTGGTGCTGGAAACCTCGCTCCTCCGGTGGCACCCATCCTATCGGCCCTCCCTCTTCAGCATTGGCAAAGTGGTGATGGGCGTTCAGCTGGGTGGGGGTGATGAAAGACTGCTGTTGCTGTTGTGAGGCCTCTTCAAAGGTCGCATCGCACACGACGACTTGGTGGGAGCTGGCTGCTGCCGTGTGAGGCGGAGGAATGTAGAACTCTTGCGGCTGGCAGTCGTACTGGTCGAGGTATTGTTGAGGATGAGGGTGGTGGTGGAGATGGGCGAAGTGAGGATGATGAGGGTAGTAGTTCTGGTCCATCAAGCAATTAAGGTTGAGGAATGGACTGATGGGGGGTTTGGGATGTCCAGGACGAGCGAAAGAGATAGTAGATGATGAGGAGAGTAGCGGTGAGAGCGATGAGGACGACGAGGAGGACGAGGGAGGGGAGGGGAGAGGAAGAGAGAATGAGGGAAAGAGGGAAGGGAGGGGAAAGGTTTAATCTCAAAGGAAATGGGAGTCTTGTAGAGAAAAAACCCCGCTTGCCCTTTTCCGGAATAGGGTGCATAATACCTTTCCCCTCACCTTCCCAATGATCTGGGTTCGCACTCCCATTCATCATTCCAGAGCATGCCTTCAACCACCAACACCTTCAATTCACCCGAACAGAGGGTTACATTCTCACATCCTCTCAACGTCGGCCGTCCACTGTGTAGTACTTACTTGGTTGTCGGGAATTTTTGACTTATGCGAGGTCTCCCGCTGACTGACCCCCACCGAAAAACGAGGCAAACGCAAAGGCAAAAGATAAGGCCAGAGCCTGTGTGCGCTCTCTTCGCTCTCGGATAGCAAGACACAGGCCCCCTCCCCTCTCTCATTTCAAGAACGCGCGCCTCTCTCTGGACCAAGTGATTTCCACCACGACCTGCGTTCAGTCCTCGTCCAGCACCTCTTCCCAAACATTCGGGACGCCCACCCATCTGTAAATCTATCATCCTGTCTCAGTCGCGCGCACCCAAGGTGGCGTGCTCACTCTTTGCAAAAAGGACCAACAAAGTAAGCCCTTCCCGTTTCCTTGGAATTATGCCCAAGGGAAACAAATAAAAGAATTTTGGGTTTATTTATTTTGAAACCCGAATAAAAAAAATGACGGCATTTACGTTTTGGCTCTGCTCTTGCTCCTTCGTCTCGATGCGTAGCGACCCCGTCACTTGATTTCAAAAAGGGTGACTAAGGGTCCCATGCGCAAGCCGTCGTATTTGATAAGCCAAATATTATTCGGTTTCAAGTCTAAACGGAGAGGCTGAGAATTCGAAGGAATAAAATAAATAATAAAATAATAAAAATTCACAGGCGACGTCACGCTTCTTTGTGCAGACCCGACACTCTGGAAACACTTCAAACCTACCATCTTACCCTGCAAGCGTCCCATCAGCCGATGGTCGGAATCGTCCTCTACTTGGCATAACGCCCCAGGAATAGTTCTGACTCGACTTCGCGAACGACACACAGCTAAAGCAAAGTAGTATGATGAGGGTTTTGTTGGACGTTGGGGTGCGGCACATATCGACGGTCGAGAAGCCCCATTGCAATTGAAAAGATGAAAAAGGATGGGGGGCTGGACCGCAACAGGAAAAAGAGCCGTGCCGTTCGTCGCGTCATCGCACATGAGTAAAAGGGAAAAAAAAAGAGGAGGGGACCCAGCCCTTAAAGTGCCTCACTCGATGATATCACATAATCCCAATTGTACCCCTTGCAATTCCAGATGTCAAGACACACTCCAACCAAATCTCAAACCCTTGTTCCCCCCCTTCCATTCATTCGGTAGTTCATCCGACTCATCCAATCCACACTAAGCTTTCAATTGACAAGAAAAAAAAAGATAGGGACCGGTTGAAGATCCCCACTCCTCCTCTAGATTATCGAAGCTTCCCGTTTTCCCGGGAACGGAAGATACCATACAAGGCTAAGTGGTCCTCCTTGGCTCTCTTTTTTACTAGTCTCCAACCTAATTCGACCTCATGTTTTCCGCACCCCCGCCCACCCAAGAAGCGTAAAAATAGTCTGGAGCTAGCCAAGCAAGAAGCATGCCGACGGAGCGCGAGACTTCATTATGACTATTAAAAGAACTCTAGCTTTTTCTTTTTTTTCCTTCCGGCCCAGATTAGCCGAGAGTACCAAAACGAGGGGTCACATACCCGTTCACCAGATCACACTTGACGCAGGCTTCTTTTGACGTCTTTTCATTCTCTTTGCCTTGCCCTCGCTTTCTTTTTCACTTTTGCAGCGTAAATCTCACTTTTTGCCCTCTTCGCGTCTCTTTCATTATACGGTTACCCTGCATCCAGGTGCGCTTGGAGACTAAGTGGTAAGGGTGAGGGCAGCCACGAAAGAGTACCGTCACGTTACGCATGGCTGCGCAAGACACCTTTAGCGTTTTTTCTCTTAGCTGATGATCTTGCCTGACAAGAGAGCTTCTGTTCGGACTCGGGCGGGCATGCCGGCCTCGGCCAGGTTGTCCTCGGATCTATCCTGTCCATCCTTATCCTAGATTTTCATTTGCAAACAGGCCTCTTCCAGGACACTCAACATAAAAAAAAGGGGGAGGCGGGCGGTGAGGATGTTACTGATGATGACATTATTAGTTTTTTTTTTTTTTGCTTCCTTGCATAGGCCTTTCTCCCTGCTCGGATCCAAGAATATCCTTATATGGTAGCGAACTTCCTCTCCGTTGAAAATTCCCCAATTTAGTGCGTGGAAGGGAAGGTGTGGATCACGAACCCCCCCACTACCGCTACCCTTACTTATGCGTTTTTCTGGGTTTTGTTGTTTGATCGCTCCTTCCTGGCAGGCTTGCCGACCCAACCCCCAATTTGCGGGGTGAGAGCTCCGAGAGTCCGGACACGGTCGTCGCGCCTTTTCCTGTTTCGTAACGAACGCCCCCATTCCCATCTTTCCCAGGCCCAACGAGAATGGCGACACCGAATTCCGAAACGTCATTGGTCGTCTCCCAATGACGATGGTTTCGCCCATCAGAGAGTGATGAAGTTCTCTCGTTTGACAGGTGAGGGAGGGAGAGAAGGGCGACGAATCCTGTTTCGGTTTTCGGATCCGGGACGCGTTCCGGAGTTTGAATGTGGTTGCGCGCGTTTCCACTTTCTGGGCAGCGAATGGGTCGCTCGAACGTGTCCACTCGCTTAGGAAATGTACGTAGAAGAGGTACACCAATACTATACGTCCGGGTAGCTTTATCCGAAATGTAGATAGAACAGAAGAGAATTACGGTGGTAGCCCTTGCGTGCCTTACCCAAGCCGGGAGCTGGCGAGGTCTTGCCTTATACAAGCACGGCCGTCCGTGCCCATCCGGAGGAATGCCTATCGAAGAGAACAGAAGAGGAAACGGTAGCTCTTGTGCCTCATCCAAGCGGTAGCCGGGGGCGAGTTCTTGCCTTATGTGCAAGCCCCCCACCGTCCATGCCCCCCCGTCGTCCAGAGATTCACACATTAGGAGGTATGTCTCATTGATCCGCACACCCCGTTCGTCGAAGTGCGCGAAGTCCGGCATAGACGTGAAATGACACAAGGGCTCGGGAGAACAGCGCTCACAAGGACGGCTTCTTTTATGCTTCGAGTTCTCGCTTAGGTTCCCGGCGGTTAGAAGCAACTCTGAGTGAAACTTGCCAAAGCTCCAGAAATAAATCTTTGGAATGGGCGCGCGCGAGATATCCACCGGTGATGTTCTGAAAAAGAGGTTTACGGATAAGGAAAGTCGGCAAGCGCGCTCTCGAGGACTCGTGGGCGTTGGGCGCTGGAGAATTAAAAAAAGCCCATCGGCGGAGCGTCGAGGAGCGCACTCGAACGCAACACACAAGTCCAGCAAACCGCCCATGGGATGACTTGCGCCATCCTCTGGAATGTGAAAGTGCGATTGTTATTTCCGGCGACGCCAGAAGCTCTGTCCGAATTCGGCTCGGCTTCGCCCGGATGTATCCAGGCTCTAGCCTCCCCCTGGTACGCACCGCCCTTGAGCAAACGCGGAATCGACCAAAGTCGTCGACAAAGCAGACGCGAGTACGGTACGACCCCAGCCGCATGTGTACGCTGTTAGGGCGATGGGTAGAAAGCTTTAGATGGGTGTGACGGAAATCAAATCACGGTCTACCCGTAGCATGGTGCACAACCCGGTAAATCGGGCGCACAGCTCTGTACTTAACTTTCAAGAGGGAGGGAAAAGCAGACGGGATACGGCACGAGTCAGCCGCATACGCACGCCGTTAGGGCGACGAGGTGAAAAGCTCTGGATGGTGCGAGGGAGATCAAATCCTGAGGGAATACACGTATAACGGTGCCCAACCCAATAAATCCGGCGCCCGGCTCTGTACTTAACTTTCAAGAGGGAAAACAAGTCGTCGACAAAAGCAGATGGGATACGGCATGAGCCAGTCGCATGCGCACGCTGTTAGGGCGACGGGGCAAAACGCTCTGGATGGTGTGAGGGAGATCAAATGCCGGTCGAATACCCGAACCACGGTGCCCAGCCCCAGTCAATCGGGCGCCCAGCTCTGTACTTAGTTTCCAAGTCGTCGGCAAAGCAGACGAGATACGGCACGAGCCAGCCGCATGCGCACGCCGTTAGAGCGAAGGGGTAGATACCTCTGGTAGGTGCGAGGGAAATCAAATGACAGTCGAATACCCGTGTATCACGGAACCCAACCCAGTAAATCGGGCGCCCAGCTTTGTACTTTACTTTCAAGAGGGAAGAGAGATTCAAAAGCAAAGGGGCCCCGAGTCAGCCGAATAGCGGCTTCGCATCCCGAACTCAAAAACACCACGTCGTGCTGGAATTTGCAAATAAATCCCAATTAGGCGAAAAGCGGGTCTAGCGCGGCGAGCTTTCGCGATCAAAAAGGCTAACAAGAAAAAGTAAAGTACATGTCGAAGCCTATACGAACTCAATGGGTATGGGCGGAGAGCAACGAGATAGTCTAAAAGGAAAAATAGGTTTCCTGGGCGGTGTGTGGAAATCGGCGTAAAAGCGGTCGCGGAATCATGGAAGTTCTCTGACCCCGGTGTCGGCTCAAAGGCAACAAGGAAGGAGCGATAGCTAGGAGAGGAGCGAGCATTGCGCGAGTGGTTTTTTCGAAGAAACGGGAGGGAGAAGGCACGGAATCGCACCGTAAACCGCGTTAGGCAACACCCCCGTCGTCTTCCGGGGCGCTCGGGATTGGACGCCATCGCTTGCTTCCCCATAAGGAACCCAGATGCTAGGCTCAGTTCTTGATAACGCTCCAAGCCACTCGGGAATATCACAAGTGGTTCTCCGTTACCACAAAAAAAGGAGGGGCAGAGCGAAAAGCGGGGTGTTTACTGCTCTTGTTTGACGTCCGGAGCCGGCGCAGCACCGGTTTGTGGGTACACGTGTAGGATCTCCCTCCACCTGAACGGAACAAAAATATGTCTTTCCCTCACGAAAAAGTAGATCGATGATTAATCGCTTTGTATCCAGGGCACGGGGAGGAGAGGAGAGAAAAAAAAAGCGCCAAGCTCTCGATCGATCACCGCCGTACAGAGCCGAGTCCATGAGGTTTATGCCAAAGCGCAATAAAAGAGACTTCGCGGAATGAACATCTGCTGTCTTTTTTTACCCCCCACACGTTGTTTGGAAGGTTCAGATGTCCCATTGGAATACGATAGATTCTCATCGGCATTACGACGAGGATAAATAGGTACGAGTTTTTACCATGTTTTCGACTTGCCCTTCTTGTTGGGGAATTTCACGGGATTGGTCGTCTGACCTGCAGTACCGGAGGTGAGGATTCCAACATAAGGCATCACGTCGTAATGGAGGGTGTAGTGCGCCGGTAAAGCGTTGCTGTCGGACGAGCGCAAGACGTCAACGGTGCGATCTTGGGAAAGCCATTAGGACGAATGGTTGACTTACTCCCACGACTTTGAGTAATCTCTCAACGGATACTTTGCACGTTGTTTGACAAGGTTCAGCTTTGCGCTTTCCTTATCACGAATGATTCTGTCCCAGATCACGACGCGGTTGTCGATCTGGAAGGCCCGTCCTGGTCAGGCAAGTAGTACACCTTATCAAAACAAGAAACCAAGACTCACAATCTTTCGTCCACCCTTTGCTGCACTATCGTGATCATAGTCGGCGGTGATGTAAACGAAGAGTTGTTTAGTGTTCCAGTGGAAGATGGGAGAAAGGTCTGGAAGAACGAACGGCACGGTAAGTTTCATTTTATGCCGCTCGTGATCCACGGTACGGAATCATACCCGCAGTAACGTTAAAGTTCAAATCGACGGTATCGTGGACTCGGCCATAGTAGCCCACTCTCCTCTGCTGGCTGTGGTTCCAAAGCCACACGTCATCAGCTCCGTTCTCAGGTTCGCGCGGAATGCCCAAACTCACATGACACCATGTTCAACGGCCAATGAATTCCCTTTTGATGCCACTTCTGAGGTGGGTTGCAAGACGAACGTCGTTGCGGTGATCAACGCGGCCAAAGTGAAGAGACACGTTGACAGAAACGCGCTCAGGTTGTTTACCCGCTGGTAAACGCTATGCATAGTCATCCTGACTTGTCTTGGGCAACCGTTTTTTGAATCCGGAAGAATTGAGGTTGGTCAAGGTTGTGGCGGAATGGTTGACGGATCGGCGGGCTGCAATGAGGACGTGGCGTTGACAACAGACAGGTCGCCGCGTTCCGTGAGGTAGCGGCGACTTCAGCTTGGACCCCACCAGCTTCGCTCTCACCCTGCCCCTCCCTTACCACTGTGCTCACTAGAAACGCAACGTCGTGTACGTATTGTTCTCATGAAATTGTAACGATGTATCCTAAACCATGTCACACATACACTAGGATTCACGACTTTACACCCACAATTATTGTGCAACATTAGAAAAACTCCGGGAATCCAACGACAGACCCATCTCACCAGTGGAGCGGTTAAAGGAACCGTCGAGCGCCGTACGAAACCGAAGCCGTACTTGCAAGGCTAATTGTACGAAAGCGGTCTGAGGAAGAGGGTGCTGTGCCATCATCGGGTCTGAATGGCTTGTGCTATTTTCTCACAACGATCCTAGGCCTCATTCACAAGTTTCTCCGTGGTCATCTCGACGCTTTTGCAACACTTGTTCTTATTCTGAGCGTTAAGAGCCCAAAACATCCACTGGTACGTTGTGCTCGGGAACTTCCGCCGTGAAACGTACGATCTGATATCATTGGAAGTCCGCAACGTGGAAAGAACTTCCAGGGCAGGCTCGAACAGAACCCTACAGTCAATAAACGCTGCCGACACGTTCACGCCACCTAGCAGCAAGGCCGGCTCAACCCATCGCCTTGGTTATCTGAGCTTCTCAATATCGACGATTTACCCCCCTTCCTCCCCCTTTTCCGTGCCAGTGGGACAAGATGGCACCCCCGATTCCAGACTTTTCGGAAGTGTTCGGACCGAGTCAGGATGAGTTCCCTGGGCTCGTGGAGGGTAGCCCAGCCTTGTTTGGTATTCCACTTGTCTTATTGGATGGAGGAATGGTGAGTCTTCTCGGTTTGAGAGTGCTCGGCCTGTCGCACCGGCCGCCGTCCTTTTCTCATCCTTGTTCCCTCAACCTGGCGAGCGGGAGATTATTGGGCGTCTGTCAGTGCATCATTGCTGCGCAGATGACTGTTCCACGCCTGATTGTCAGCCAAGACTTTGCTTTTTTTGTCTCTGCTCGTTTAAATCAAGCCGAGAATGAGCCATTAGCCCATGGCCGCCGCACCCCTTGCCGACTCCAATTTAATTCCTCTAATTCCCTTCTCTCGTAATTGCTTAGGGGACAACTCTCGAGGACGACTTCTCTCAAACGATCACGGATTCGCCATTATGGTCGGCGAGCCTTATTCAAAACAATCCTGCCTTACTAGGTCGCCTTCATGAAGCATTTCTCCGCGCGGGAAGTCGGGTTATTTCGACTTCCACGTGAGTCCCTTGCCCCTAGCTGTTGCGGTCAAAGCTTAAAGGTCTAAAGACTTAATGGCGCCTAATTTCACGACGATCGACATGACAATCGTGAACGTGATTTGCGTAGGTATCAAGCATCATTCGAGACGTACGAACGAGCGGGATATAGCGAAGCAGATGCTGTAGCTTTAATGAGGGAGTCGGTCAAAATCGCAGATGATGTCCGACAAAGATTGGACAGGGGGCACGTCAATAGCACCACTTCGGCAACCACCGCGACCTTCGATACTCCCTCGACATCTTCGGTTCGGCAGCGTCCCGATCACAAAGTCTGCCTTTCCTTGGGACCTTACGGAGCAATGCTTCCGTATGCACAGGAATTCGACGCCATTTACCCACCGCCATTCGGTCCCTGCAGCTTCGACCCCGATACCGAGACCGTCCAGACCAACTCGTTCGTCTTGCCACCCCCGCCAAGTTCCGAGAAAGCTGCCATCTCGACTGCCCCGTCATTTTCCATTCCATCCGAAGAGCTAGCGTCGCACTCGGCCCTGACCGACTTCCACTTGCGTCGATTGAGGGTCTTTGCGCAAGACGAAAGAACCTGGTCTCGAATCGATCTTGTGGCGTTCGAGACTACGCCCTTACTGCGAGAGGCGAAAGCCATTCGCGAGGCTGTGGCTAGACTCCAGTCGGAGATGCATGACCGAAGCGGGGTTTCTTGGGCAATGAAGCCATGGTACATCTCGTTCGTATTTCCAGGCGGACGTTTCCCCGAGGAGCGCTGGGTAGGAGGTCCAAAGTACGACGTACGGACGATCGTCGAGACCGTTTTCTTGGGAGAAGCTGAAACTTCTTCGGCTTCTTCGGCTTGGGCGATTGCGACGAACATGCCGTCCGGCATCGGCATCAACTGCACTGAACCGAAATATCTCCCCCAGTTGATCAAGGAGATGTCCGAAACTTTACGATCACGAGAGGTCAAGCGCCCAGCAGCGCCCTTTCCTTGGCTTGTTGTCTATCCGAACGGAGGAACGCATTACGACATCATTCACAGGACTTGGGTCGAGCAGTCTTCATCTCCAGCTGATAAATGGGCCGAAGAGGTCCTCGAAGCCGTTGAGACAGGCATAACGGCAGGAACGTCAGGTGGTACCTTTTCGACCAAAGGAGAGGAGAACGAAGTATTGTCGGAGGAGACCGGGTTGTTTACGCCTTGGGGTGGGGTCCTCATTGGTGGTTGCTGCAAAGCTAGTCCAGCGCACATTGCCGCGTTGGAGCGTCGGTTGCACCCGGCCAAAGGGACGCCTTTGAGAGACCGAGAAGAAGAGGGAACAGCTCAAAGGTGAGTTCCAAACTACCACAGTACTTTACGGCTGGCTCATTCCAGTGCTGCGCGTGTTCGATCAGCGAAAGTTTCACAGGGTGATACATCTTTTGCAATTTAATTGAAAGTTGTAACTGTACAATGTGGTAAAGAGAAACAAGAGGCCGGAATCGTCTCAAGCTCCTGCAAGATCCACGGTGTAAAGGTCCTGTAGAGGAAGATTCACGGGTCAGCTGGTGTTGGGGGCCAGAGCCAACACTTTGTCCAACCTTTCCACCACGAAGCTCTTCGGGAGTTGGCATGATACCCAACCGAAGAAGTTCCGCTGAGCGAGTAACGATTGGGTCCATTTGCATGCTGCGAGCGAGAGGGACCCCCCAGGCAAAAGTCAGCTTCCAGCCTCTCTCAGAAAGCTCAATCCTTTCCACGATACCTTGCCACCGCGATGACCTTGCCCTCCTTGCAATAGTAAGCGACGAACTAATAAAACCAATCCAGGTCTTTAGCAAAGGCTGCTACTGTTGCCGAACAGGATTGGTCTTACCTTCATCTCATCTGGGTTGCCCTTGATGATGACGTCATCCCACCCTTCGCCAATGCCACAATAGCGAAGTTGCATTCCCTCTGGTGACACGTACACGTCCCATCCAAAGCATCAGTCATTGCGGATGCACCAATGCCTCTATGAAACACGTACGTGTACTCCAGAAGATGGGTACTTTCTTGAACCCGGCAGCGAGTTTGTCATGGCGTTTGCCGATGGTCTCTCCTACCGCTCTACCGTGGTTGCTCGCGACCTACGCCATCCCGTCCCCATAAGCATTTCGCATTTCACGAAGCAGCAGATCCTATATGGCGCACATTCCAGTGTTCTATTCTCTTGAAGACCCCACCTTGAGCTTGAGGATAAACCGCGATGTCACCTATTACGGAACATCCTCCGTCAGTCAATCATGCGATATTTCTCGCATTTCAAGAACACGCGAAGGGGTCCCGCACCAATCGCATAAACGTCCTCGAAACCTTCCACCCTCAGCTGTCCATCGACCTTCAACCCTCCGTCTTTCTGTATGGTGCTTTCGAGTTTGGAACCCTTCAAGAACTCTGTTGCGGGTCGAACACCGACTCCCAGGACGACCACATCAGCTTCGATTTCCGTTCCGTCTTTAAGGACGACCGAGCCGACGGAAGAAGGGTCTGTTGCACTGGGTTTGATGGATGCAAGGCCGCCGGACATGTGGAATTGAACGCCGTTCTTTTGGTGGTACTATATGCAGGTAGAGGATTACGACGAATAGAGAGTGAAGACGAATGAGCGAACGCAATAGAAGAAGAAGAAAGAAAGATACAGAGGGAACAGTGACTCACGTTCATGATAGATTGTCCGATTTGCTCCCCTAGGACTTTCGCGAAAGGTACTTTTGAACTTCCTACGACGTGAACCGCCCCGAGTTCTTTCTTCTGCACGGCGATGAGGAGCTCCATACTAATGAAGGAACTTCCTACGACGACGAGTTTCTTTCCCTTTTGAACACCTTAAAGATGGTATTTCCGAGCGCAGAGAATTAGCGTCGTCCCCCCCATTATAGCAAAACCCACTTACCAGCACTGATCTTCTCGGCGTCTGGGACCTGCCTCAAGACGTTCACTCCATTCAAGTTTTCTCCCTCAAGACCAAGTCTCCTTGGAGTCGTGCCTGTAGCCAAAATGAGTTTCGTGTACTTGACTTGCTCGGATCCACCAACGGTGACCGTCTTGTTGTCGGTATCGACGGCGGTAACTTCGACGTTGTTTCTCAGGTCGACGTTGTATCGCTCTTTGAGCTGTTGTGGAGTGCGCCATTGGAGCTTTGACAAGTCCGTCAGGAGACTCTTGGAGAGCTTCGTTCTGCGAAGGGTTTCTGAGTGCGAAGAATAATATCATAACTCAGCACTCTTCGCACCTGTCGATCGGAGCGTAGCCTTCTTTCGAGAGAACCGTGATAGACCCGCCGAAACCGTGCTGGGTCGTCGAAAAGTCATCAGTATCGAGAGGCGTCCCGAATGCGAATCCCATCGAAGCCCACCAATCTTAACGACTCGACCGCATGAATAGTCGCAGCACCTCCACCAACGATCACAACCGCCTCTTGGTCGGGAGAGTCGAGAACGAGAGAGGAGACGGCCGGAGGTCTAGACATGTTGTTCTTCAGGGTGCTCTCTTCCCTGGCCGTGACGTAGATCTTTCCATCTTTGACCTCGCATGGGAAGGAATGGATTGCGTCGAGGGCTGGTGCATCTTCGATGTCTCCGGTGCAGACGTTGAAGCATGCTGTGTGACGATATAGAGAAAAGGGGTGAGGACGGAGGGCGCCGAAACGGGGAACGCCTACTCACCTCCGTGCCAGGGGCAAACAACTCGCCCGCTCGACTCCAGAGTTCCCTCTGACCGGGAAATTCCATGAGCAACAGGATAAACCCTAATAGAGCCTAGAGTGTCGCACTTACTAGCTAACGGTGCACCATAGTGCGTGCAAAACGCTGACGTCGCCTGCACACGGCCTCGGACTTTTGATAGCAGGACTTTTCCCTCTTTACCGAACTCGACTTGCTTCCTATAAAAGGTGATATTGAGCCCACCCAAACCCAAAGACCAGGCATATCATCAGCTGATTGTAACGGTGGTCTTCTGAAGCTAAGACTATGTGGAGGGAAGGAGGGGGTCTGCCGTACATTTGGCCATCTTGGAGCTCGGATGCATCCAAGACTGGAATGGTCGTAACGCCGCTTGACATTCTGGGGATGGGTGTAGTGCAAAAAGATCTTGAAAGGGGGAGAAGAACAGAGAACCGAAGGGGAGGTTGACGAAGAGCTCTTAGCATAAAATAGATGCTAGGGGGTCGGAATGCTCGAGTAGACTTTGCGAGCGTTTGAGCTGCGGAATTGAAGAAGAAGGATCGACCGTTTCGTCATCTACTATCACGATCATAATCCTCGCAATATGATAGGCTGATGGACATACAGCGTGCAATTATAGATCCTCGGACCCGGAGTGACGTACACCGCGGTAGTTATTTGTTCATTTGTCAGCAGTTGTTGTTTCTTTATCTACCAGTCAGAGACGCCCGTTTCCAGCTACCCCCAAAGAACACCTTCCCTTGTGTATTTCCCATTCAGGAAAACACATTCCCAGATGTATATACTCGCCCGTTCATTTTATCAAGGATATCGCCATACGGTTCCGCTGGCAAAAAGTCCCGAGCTTGGCTCATGGATTGAGTATCGTGCTCCCTAGATGCCTTCACACTCCTGAACACAAATTATCATTGGAGGCAGAGCATACTTAGATGAAAGTCGGGGATTAACCACCAAATTGCTCAACGCCGGGCGTGGCCGAGCCGCCGTCGCCGGACCCGTCGACTCTATGCTCACATGGGCGGCATTGACCTGAAAGGGTACGTCCAGGCGGAGAGGTGTATGTGTGACAGACGGTCACATGTACAGGGGTTTGAAATGAGACATACACCAGCATGATCAAAAGAGGAATCAGCGTGTGGGGGTTATATAAAACAAATAGCAACGTGCACATGATTGTATGTCCGCATCTAGTAGTAAAAGGCTGGAGGGCCCAGAGCATTGGGAATAACAGAGTAGAGTAACAAAGAGAAGAAGCGTCAAGTCTGCCGGAAGTATTTGGACCCGGACGACTTATCAATGAAGGAAGTGCCACAGGGACATCCTCAAACAGTCGGGCTCCGCTTTCTTGTGGCCGCAGGGTTCCATCATCATGTCTCAAAAAAACCTGGTCGCCACCAAAACGTTGCACTCGCTCTCTCTTCCGGCAATCAGCGAATTTCCAACATCGAAAGGAAGGATCTTGTTACGCCTCCTGAAAAAGGACATAACATCAGATCTTCGGCTCGGTCGGCAAGCCACAACCTCTCCGCCAGGCCGCTCGGCATCTACGATCGGCAAGGAGAGAACTCACCTCGGCATTCCGGTCTCCTTCTTGTCTTCATACTTTTACCACCCGACTTCGCCTCCAGTAAACTCTTCAACACTAACATGTTTACTTCCTTTCTCCTTCCTCAACACATGACGTTCGAGGGTGTAAACTTCGTACGACGCCGCAGCCAATCTCATCGCCCGGATATGGTGGGGTCGCGAGTTCGCAGCGACAGCGTGCATCCGGGATTGCCATACGCAGGTGGCTAGGTTGAGGCCGGTAGTGGGATCTGGAACACCGTACCTATTCCATTCAAAGAGCAACCCGAGTAACCATGTGAGCGAATGGCCTTGGGCGCAGCACAGGAGGGACGCGGTGGAGGGAGGGGTTTACACCTTCGGAAGCGAAGGTGGCTTGCGAGAGAAACGGAAAACTTACCAGTACATGATGAGCTAGCGAAAACCCGGGAATTTGAAGGAAGCGAATTGATGATGATGGGATGTCGCCATCAGAGAAACGGAGGAAGGAAGAAAACGAGGGTCAGGCGCAAATTCCGATATCAAAAAGGCAGAAGGGCGGAGGACTTACACCGCCGTTCATGACTGCTTCCTCATGAGCTAATCTATCAGCTTCGTAAAGCGCTAAAGGTAAGCAAGAAAAAAAAAGACACCGTTAAACGACTTTGTCATAGGGCATTATCAAAGACGGGGACGTACGAGACCCATCACTTCCTTCTTTCCTCCTACTCCGGAAGGCGACAACATACCACTCCCTCTCTTCATCCTCTGGCAATTCCAACTCGTTCCAATTGAACGCGTCGCCGTACGGTAAGGCGGCATAGCCATGGTTTGGATGGAAATGATGGAGAGCCTTGTGCAGGGATAAACTCGCAGGATCAATGTCAGGCAAACGAGTTTCCGTGCGCAGGGGAGGTCTCTCCGTTGGAGGCTCAATGTGTGGGTACGTTGGGGGTAAGGAAGATAAGAGAGGTGGGAGGTAGAGGACCGGAGAAGATGGTCTCGCTAGTGAAGAGGATGTGAAGGTGGGGAGAAGGTGAGGGTCGCGAACCTCGGGCGTCGTGGCGCGCGACGAATCAGATGAGGAGGAGGAGGTGGTATTCGGTGTAAAGGGAGCGTCCGTGAACGCTTCAGAGCTCGATGTTGTTGGGTTCGACGAAGGGTCGACTTCCGACGCTGAGGGTGTTTTGATGAAGATGGTTGCTGCTGCGTGGCGAGCTTGGGGGGCTGCGAAAGTTGGGACCGCCATTGAGGATGAGAGGGAAGTCGACGTCGAGAGAGTTGAACCAGTCTAGTTCAAGAGGAGATTTTCTTGGGTGCAATGCAAGGTAAGTAATTCGCGTTCCGAGGGGGTATTGCTCATCCTCTTATACGACTCTCTCTCCCGAAAGTCTCGCACCATCGTTCGCAACCTTCCAAGCACAAAGCGCTGCCCCGCCCCGTTTCATTCCCCCCACCACCCCAGCAAATTCGGCAGCCCGCTACTCAAAGTCATAATAATGACCTGCGTTGCCGTTTGAATGGCACCATTCTATCCCGGCCAAGCGTCAACCGTGAAAGGTTCTTTCATTCCAAGTTTCACGGAAGTTCCGAGGAGGTAGCTTAGATTAACCCAACCCATGAGTATATATAATATATACGTGGCCGGAGTCGAATGCGCCATAGTGAGAACCTATTGACTTGGAATGAGCAAACGCGGGGTTGGGATTGCGCGACGGTTGGCGGTAGATGGTGTATTTCTCTCGCGCTCACTCAGCGTCTTTCGAAGCTGTGCTGTCCTGAGAGAAGATGGCGCGGGACAAAACACGGCATCTTCTCATTCCATCACACCGATTGGTCTGAAACCTCCGTTGCATTCCCAACTGCCTTCCGTTCATTCGTTCCCTATTTCTCCCATGACCGTCATTCGCTCAACACTCAACCGAGGAGGGGCTTATATCTCCCGGAGGGGATACGCTGCCGTTCGTACTATTAGTTGCTTCTCAAAAAGTCTGTGGGAGACGCTGACAATGGCGTGCTTTTTCGAATACGTTTTGTGTCCAAATCCCAGAAATCTGCCGACGACAAGTTGTACCACCTCGCTCCCAAAGGATTCTGGAAGAAATTCCGTACGCACTTTCTTCGTCCAGCTCCGAACCCACCTCTCATGTCTCTCTGACTATTCGAACGAAATACCATACAGGCGATGCGACCGTAGTCAACCCGGAAATCTCCTCAGGCCTGCCTCTCCCGACCGAACACCGTTACCCACCTCCCGGTCAACGGCCAGAGCATTATGCTACTCCCGCAACTAAAGGTTCGCTGTATCGCACCCTTCCCTCATTTCTAGACATAATGAATGACGGGTCGTAATTCTACCAACGCCAGCGTCCGACCCAGCACAAAACCCATACTGGAAACGAGACGTCCGGAGGATGTACCCTCGTTTATCCGTAGTCGGTCAACAAGAGCTGGCACAGCTGTTGCTCACTGCTCCCGAGGTTCAGGCGTACGTTCCTCCACATAAATTCCTTATTCGCAGTGTCCACCTCCGACAAAAGCTCACTGGAACGTTGGTCCTTTGGTTTTCAGGTCATCCAAAGAAACCGCCATCACGACCTCAGACGGCCACCCGGAACTCACAAGCGCCATCGCAATCGTTGCAGAGTCCAAGAAGACTTTCACTCCCTCGAACCTGCCGCCTCGTCCACCAAGCCTCAGCAAATGGGAACCCAAAGAATCTCCCCCCACGCCTCACGACCCGATGGCGTATTGGCCAATGGGACTCTACGCTTAGAATATTTTATTGGAGTATTGTCAGCATCATCATCGGGAATACAACTCGTGTTTTTACAACTTCTTCCTTCATTTCGCTCGTGGTGAGCAGATAAGTACATCCAAGCCAGTGGGGAGAATATCCAACTACGACAATCGAGAGGGGCAAGTAATCTTACAAATATAAACATCGTTCAGATATCCAAAACGAACCGCCCTTATATACGTGTTCAAAGGAAACGCAGATCCTTTGCGCTCTCACTCCCAGTCAGACTCGGAGTCTTCCCCTTCTCCCTCCTCATCATCATCTTCCTCGTCCTCCTCCTCGTCATCATCTTCATCCTCTTCCTCGTCGTCTTCTTCCTCTTCGTCTTCTTCCTCTTCGCTACCCTTGCTACTCACTTCCTTGCTAATCATGCCGGTCGAAACAACGGCGAAGCTCTCTTCGCTCTCTCTCGGGCTAGCAGCAGAGCTCGACGGGACAGATGCGGCTTCGGCCTTGGCCTTTGCAGGAGCCTCCAGGCTGGAAGACGCTCCTGCGGTGGCTGGTTGCTCTGGAGCGGGAGTGGGAGTGGGGGTATTTGACTTCGTTGGTGTTGGTGTGGAAGCTTTAGCGGCCTGTTCGGGTGGAACGAGTGACTTCCCCTTGGTAGTAGTGGGAGATGTGGTGGGTTCAGACTCGTCTTCGTCGTCCCATGTGAAGTCTTCTTCCTGAGTAGTGGCTGATGAATGCGCGTAGCCGTCAGAAACACGGTTTCCAACCTCTTTATAATGACGATTACCTTGGAGAAGTGCCTTTCGCTTCGCCTCTTCCTCTTGGATTTGGTGTACGCGGAAGAAGTACCGAGTCCAGAACGTTTCTTCCGTCATCTCGAATGGGACTAAAGAGAGACAGGCCAGTTAGTTAGTCGTTTTGAGACGCCCTGTTGCCCCTCACCCAAGGTATCCATCGTTGATTTCAACGCTGTCCCGTCAGCTTCATCGGACAATGCCTCTTTGACCTTCTTACTCCAAACGTCTCCTTCAATTCCTCCTTTGCCGTCAATCTCCTCCCCGACGAACTTGAGATAATTCTCTCGAACAGTCTCATCCGCTTCAGGACCGAGTTTAACCAATTCCGGATCGTGTTTCAACCTCGCGAGCAGAGCGTCTGCGCGCTTCACGCGAGCGTACGTCATGGTATCGCCGCTCCTCCTGGGTTTGTCCTCTTCGACCGCCTTTGCACCAGCACTACCACCCCAGCCTGCGGTTCCGATAGGCGATGGATACATCCAGATGTCGCTCCCGTCCCAAGCCCCAACTACTCCTCCGGAGCCTTCCTCGGGAGGAACAACCTTGACAGCGTCCTTTAAGTACTCGCCAGCTCCCTTGAGCAGCGTCTCGCTACGGTGACGAGCCTCCTCCGCCAGTTTCTCAGCTTGAGCTAACATTGGTGCCTGGGCTTCTTGCAACTTGCGGAAGTTACCGCTCAACGACCGTTGATACTGACTGACGTCGACTTGCGACATGGCTTGAGAAGCTTGCGATGCAGCAGCGGAAGCGGCATGTTGGGCCTGCAAAGCCGCGGTAGAAGCAGCCGTCTGGGCGGTGGCGAGCGCAGGCTGAACTTGCTTCTGAATGGTTTGCAAAGTCTGCGTGATGGATTCAGGGGCCAATTGTGGGGGGAGACTGGATTGAAGACGGGAGAAAAAGGAGTTGATGGAAGGTTGAGTCGGCGTAGTTGGAGAGCCGGATCTTTCGACAGATGCTCTGGGAGACTCTGGCTGTTTACCCTTATCGGTCGAAGGACCTGGGGTAGACGGCTCCTCCTCGGTGCTTGGGGAATCGTTGCCTGCTGCGGCTGATGCCTCAGTGCTACTCCCGGCAGCTCTTGACGTCGATGCAGTACCAGTCGTGGTTGTAATCTTGCCAAGTTCGGCTTGAGCTTGAACTACGACTTGACTAAAGTCCTTCCGAGCGGTCTCGAGAGCAACGGTGCTCTGTCGGAGGGGTCCAGGGCATCAAACCAGATAAGATTAGATCGATTCAGTAGGTCGAGTTGGTAGGAAACTCACGAACCTGCCTCTTAAATCCTCCCCAGAACCTGCCAAGCTGGTTCACGACTTGATTCACTTCCTCTTCCAAGCTGGGCTGTGGTGCGGAAGCCGCTGTTGGCGCCGCCGAGGGTGTCGCGGTCCCAGAGGTCGAGTCGGAGAATTCGTAGAGATCTATCGAGTTCATTGCGACGAATCTGACTTGAAGATGATGGTGAGAGAACCTGTACTGATGGTTGCAGAGTCCTTGTCAAGGGGTCTAAACCCAAATCCCAACAAGGATCTACTTTCCCGTCTGTGCAATCGGTGCCTGAAAAAGTCTCCATCTTCATCGCCTCAAAGTGACAGTTACGAATGAGTCCAACGACCACCAGCCCCATATAACCAACGTCCATGTCAAAACCAACGCTACTAAATGGCAACGAATTATTTGCCTCTCTGCCTGAGGATGTTTATGATGAGATATTCAGCCATCTAACGATACGGGAGATTTTGGCTCTGAGGAACGTGAGTAACGTCGTCTCTTGATTCTTCATTCAAAGCTCGTTCACCGCCACTTAGATATGCAGGGCCTTTATGAACGCGACACGTATTCGTCAAGTATGGTTTCATGCCATCCAGCGAGAGATCCTCGGCGAGAACTTAACCCTTACGCGACAACGCGGACCGCTCCGAGACTTGCCGACGAAGGACCTGGAGTACCTAGCTCGCAGAACGATGAAACTTGCCAAAAACATGGCAGCTCACAACCCGCGTCCCACCTCTTGGACAACCGTGCGCGACCAAATCCAGAGCAACGAGCAGCAATCTAGCGCCGAGATTTACATCACCCAGGTCATGTTGATGGACGGTCTTGCGGGGTCAAAATGGCTTCTTTGCATGTCTGGTGGCTTCAAGATATCTGTGTGGGAGATCCTCGCCGACCCAGTTTCCTGCGTGCCAGCCGGGCGCTGGGATAACCCTTCCCCGATGCTTGACGTGAAATTGAATACGATACCATCAGCTGAAGCAACCTTGGCCATCACCATGCAGGACAAAGGACAGGCGTAAGTGTTTTATCTAACGCTTTTCCTTTTTTGTTTCATGGACCTCCCTCGCATCTAGGGGATCGTATCGCGCGGTCATCATGCAACTTTTGCCGTTGGAGAGCGGTAAAATTCCCGCATTTATCACCTTGGACGTCCTTCCTAAACCGCCAGGTAGCATTTTATGCTTCCGGGGAGATCTGGTTTTCTTCTTTCGCCGAAGGACGGGGAACATCACGGTCATCAATTGGCGAACAAAAGCCGAGGCCATCTTCCATGTGCAAGACGGCGAAGAGGTAGGAAACCCATCCGAGTTCGCTCACATATTGCCGTCTCTGAATTTCGATCGTATTATAGTGGCCGTCGAGCCGATCCTTTCACATCCATGCAGGCAAAATCGCTTTTGTCACCATCGACCACATCTACGTTTTCGACTTCCCTTCGGACGAAACGACATTGTTCGGAACCCAGATCCCGAGGCTACCCCTTGCTGTTCATCCCTTAACCGTCGGTGGGGAGGGGATGAAGGTAGAGAAAGCGACTGTCGTCCCATATCCACCTTCCTGGCAGCTCCTTCTACCATCACCCGACTTCGGAATGTCCGTCATTCTCAGACGCAAAGTCAATGCTTCAGCACACGAAGCATTCCACTACCTCATTTCGTGGAATAATCCAATTGAAGCGAAAACCTCGGGCCAGAATGCCGAACCAGATGCTGACATCCAAATCAAGTGCTTCCGCAAAGCAGTCATCGCGCCTCACTACTGTGCCGACGTTTTGTATGCCAAGAGCGGTCGAGGGATAGTTCTGTGGCAGGCCAAACGCGGTGGAAAGGTCCAGGAAGGCCTCAGCGCGTTCGATCCTAGACGTCGACATCACTTGACGGGGGAGGTGGTCTGGGAAAACGAAATGCCTTGGCGACCTTTCGCTGGCATTGAGCTGCCTAGCAGCGCACTCCTCAGCGGATGCACTACGATCGACCACGACGACGGAGAAGGAAGGGTAGTAGTTGGAACTGCAGACGGGAAGATCACCATTTTAGACTTTGCTTGAGCAAATCTCGTGTCCGTTGCAAATTGAAGGAATGGGTGGAGTGAGAAAAGTCATCGGGCTGTGTTTAGTGGTTTCGGACTCTTTCATCCTTTCATGTTGTTGGACTGGACGGACATGGTGCAGCAAATGCTGAGGTTGTGGAAATGATGGACCTGAAAGATCATAATAGCATTCCACACAATTCGTTCTCCTTTAGTAAGATTTAATAGTTGTGCCTAATAACTAGTCATGACAGTCTAATGGGGTGCGAAGCGAAGGCCGTGTAGATCATTTGGCAAAGTAAGCTGTGCTTAGTGTCAACCTGAAGCGTCGTCATACTTCCACATGAGGATATCAAAACTCGGTTTTTTGCGTGTCTAGATATCTCGCGCGTTGAGGAAATGGTTCGCCGCATTGCATGAATGACCACTAGCTGGGAACACTATGTGTGTCCCGAGACCGTACATACCAAATCCGACTGGAGGCACTGGACCTCTTGTTCTCGACCATGGCCAGCGACATATTCATCCTGGAAGAGCACACAATGGGGGCGTTGGGTAAAAGTTAGCAGACTATAACTGACTGGATTACCCGCGGTTTTGCATGGAATGTGGGTGTGGTGGACCTTGAGGTGACGATGAGCGCTTCAGCAAGACTCCGAGTCCTGGCGCTGCTTGGCAGATCTCGGCGAGCATGAACCAGATAGAGCGATGCATGAACAGCCTTTACTTCCTATAGTTCCTTGCCTTTACAACCTGCCTTATCCAGACATAATTGTGATATTGCTCTCAGCTTTGTGTGATGAGGCCAGTGCGAAGGTGGCGCGGGATCACGGGAGACGTTCGATTTTGCCGCGCGCGATTGGCAGTAGTACCGAGCTTCTTCGCGCGGGAGCTTGCAAAGGAAAATTCTATACGGTCTAGAACCGCCCAAACTGCAGGAACATTGCGGCCCGTTCAACGTGCAAAGGAAGGCAGACCGAGAGGGAGCGCCGGTGGTGTATTCTTGTATACCCTCTGCTACGATTCGCTCCAGCCCTCTATCGACACTCATTCTTTCCCCCACTCTGCGACCCAGCCCATCGCAGAACACCGACTCTTATAATCACCCGACCCTTTCTCGGTAAGAATATTAAATGCAAAAAGACGGGAACAACGATGCTGGTTCCAGTGGTTTGCCTGGCTTATCGTCGAAACCCGATACTTCTTCGAGTAAATTCCAGCCGAGCGCCAATATGGTACGTCGTTCTCAAGTTACAAATGGCGATTCCAACATCTCACCGAAACATCATTTCGCTCGTAGAGGGATAGGTTCGAAAAGCTTGCGAAATGGCGGATCGACCAGTCCTCTATCGAATTCCTTAAGGAGGCTCGCGAGATCTCGGGAGGCCACGCAACGGTTTCACAAGCCTTTTTGGCCTCTCCCTCCGGTGGCGAAGACAGAAAAAACCAATCCGATCCCACCACAAACAAAGATCTCGACTCAGGTGGCAGTGCGGGAGAAACTTCTCGCCGGCGAAAGGTCTGTACAGCTCAGCCTCTCCCGCAATTGACCCAGACGTCGAGCCGCTCATCAACTGTACTATCACAGGCTATAGCGGTGAAAAAGATGAAGATGTCAGGCGATATAGCGCGGGTATTGGGGGTCAGAATACTTCATCCAATCGCGCGGGGTTTTCATCGCTGAGGTTGTTTCTGTCGGCTTATTAGTTGACGGTCAGAGAGGCGGAATTCTTGGTCAAAATTTCCCATGAAAACGTTATCAAGCTCGAAGGGTTCGTTGAAGACTTATCCCAGGATATCGTGTGGCTAGTCTTTCCTTGGGAAGAAAACGGTACCTTGATGGATTTCATCGCCTCGGCAGACTTAGAAATTCCTGAGCGGGTCTCGCTGGTACGACCGCACCGCTTTTCTTCGACCAACCTCTTACACTCTTTACTCCAGATTGACGATGTGGCTACAGGAGTGGAGTACCTCCATAGCCGACAGCCGCCCATATGTCACGGCGACCTGAAATCGGTAGGTTTCGACAGCGTGGTGATGAGACACTAGGCAAACTTTCTTCTATACCTCTCAGATAAACGTACTGGTAAACTCAAAATGCCGCGCTGTAATTACCGACTTTGGATCAGCCCGCCGTCTTAAGACCGAGGATCTCAACAAAGAGAGGAAGCCAGCTCATAACAAAACCCCGGCGACGCTTTCGCTGGAAGCAACGTTCTGTGCCTCCACCAATACCATAACGCTGACGGGAGATCATTACACCCTTCGCTGGGCTGCTCCAGAGCTGCTGTACGAGGAGGAATCTGGCCTCTATAGCGACGTCTGGGCGTTTGGGTGGGTAGCATACGAGGTAACGCCAAAGTCGTACTAGTGTCTATTCGCAATGGAGGCTCAGACAGCTCCGACGTAGGTCATGACCGGCTTCATTCCGTTTCAAGACGTCAAGGACACGGTTGTTATCATACGCGTCGTCCAGGGAGATCTCCCCTCCATCACGGGCGACGCCCGCATGTCGTTGATCCAGGCGCTTTGCTCCCTGATGCTTGCGTGTTGGAGCATCGACCCCAGCAAACGACCCACTGCTGAGGGTTGCCGGAAGTCAATCAACTGGATGGTGAGTACTGCCCACTAGGATCGATTACACGCGATTGATCGATTTCGATAAAGCCTATGGTTATTCCAGACCCTATACGGGACTCAGATACAGCGGCTTCCAGGGCTCGCTCTCTCGGGCTTCTGATGCAACTGGGAAACATGCACCGGCGGCAGGGTGACTATGTCAATGCATTGGACTTCTATACCAAGGCTATGGATGGCTACACAGAAATTGGCGACAAGAAAGGAAAGGCAAATGCCTTGGTGCAGCTGGCGCAGGTGCATCGGATTCAGGGCGAGTACGGCCAGGCCACTCCATTCTACTTGGAGGCCCTAGAAATCTGCACCGACATCGACGACAGACCAGGGAGAGCCTCTGCTCTTTGGGGTCTCGCTGAGGTGCATCGGATTCGGGGCAAGTTCAGCCAAGCCATTCCATTCTACTCGGAGGCCCTAGAAATCTGCACCAACATCGGTGACAGACGAGGGAGAGCCGATGCTCTAGGGGGTCTCGCTGAGGTGCATCGGATGCGGAACGAGTACATCCAAGCCATTCCAGTCTACTCTGAGGCCCTAAAAATCCGCACCGACATCGGCGACAGGCGAGGGAGAGCCGATGCTCTGGCGGGTCTCGGTGAGGTGCATCGGCTTCGGAACGAGTACAACCAGGCCATTACGTTCCACTCCGAGAACCTGCAAATCCGTACCGACATTGGTGACAGACGAGGGAAAGCTCAAGCTCTTCGGGGTCTCGCTGAGGTGCATCGGCTTCGGAATGAGTTTGGCCAGGCCATCACGCTCCTTTCGGAAGCCTTGCAAATCTCTACCGACATCGGCCACCGATCCGGGAGAGCTTTCTCTCTGTTAAGCCTTGCTGAAGTGCATTGCAATCAGGAGGACCACAGCAACGCAATTCGTCTTTATACCGAAGCTGCCGAACTCTTCGGACAACTCGGACATACCCAGAATGCATCTTACGCTTCGAACCAAGCTACTGAACTCCGTCAATTATCTAATTGAGCAAAAGCCATATGATGCGCCGGGGAGGATTCCGGATTGAGCGCTGCCTTTCGTTGATTCTACACCAGTACTCATGTATCTATGTATTCGATGTCAAACGCTTAATGAGCTTACTTCCTGTTTTCACAGCGCCGGTAATTCGTCCGAGCCATTCTTGCTACTCCTTGCTCGATACTTAATCGACTGCCTTTCTTTCTATCATGTCTCCGGATCCCTTCAAGGATGACAACTGTACATCTCTCTCATGTTTATGCCGCAATGTCGTTGGAGCATGGTCCACGTAGCCCACTCATTTTAACGTAGTGAAGGAAACGATTCCGTATAACGGGAGGTGTACTGGCGCAGTGGCCGCGTCGTCGCCAATCCATTGCGGGGACTCGAAAGTCACATTTATCGAGGAATGTCAACTCTTCCGTCTGCTTGTCGTGGGTAGTCAAGGAGGATCGATTAACTCGGTCTTCTGCGTGTCTAGATATCTCGCGCGTTAAAGTAATGGTTCGCCGTATCGCATGAATGGACACCAGCTGGGAACTGTGTGTCCCGAGACCATACATATGTACCAAATTCGACTGGAGGGAGTGGCAGTCTTGTTCTCGACCATGGCTAGCTTCGAATCCTTGCCGCTCGGCGTACATGTTAAGGTACTTCGTGAGATTATCCAGATGCGCTTAGTAAGCCTGCCCACAGGGTCAGTTTAGACAGGTCAGCATCACCGACGATCGTCCTTGAAACCCACCAATAGCGAGCAGGTATTGAAATCGATCAAAGGAGTTACATGGTCTAAAAAGCTTTGGCTCCACCTGTTGCAAAGAGAAATCGTGGATGAAGTCAGGAAGCCAGCTCGACAGAGACAAGATCTTTCCAACTCCACTGTAGCTGACCTGGAGCAGATGGTCAGGTCTAAGTTATTCCTGGAGAGAAAATTTACTAGCAAAACTCCTACCGCCGCAACATCGAATGTGTTCTGACCTCACGATTCACGTGTTGACGTCCCGACCCGACCCCAACAAAGAACCGTCAATCACATCATGTCCCTCAAGGGGGAGGACAACTCCAACAGGGTCCTTATATTCACGACATCGCAATAGTCCCCAATCCCCCCTCCCCCCCCCCCCTCTCTCTGTGTGTGGTGATACACCCGAAGGCCCAACCCGCACCAAGAGTTCTCCGTCATCCTTCGCGTCAAGAGTACGGCTCTGGATCAAGCCAACACTCCCACTTACAGGTATAACTTCTACGTAGCTTGGAATGATGTGGCACTTCTATTGCATCTCAAATGAGATGGACGATGCACCTGGTTCAGCTCTGGAAAAGGGTCTTTTTGTTTAAATAGCAGTGGCTCGCTGAGGTCGTCTCAAGCAGTAAGCCGTGCAGACACGATGCGAATTGAGGCGAAACACCTTGACCTTCCAGCTGAAGGTGAGCACCGGAACTGTCGCTGCCATAGCTTCTTATGTATTCTGGGAAATTTGCAATGACACCCGTCCCCGAGGTCCCATCTCTTGTCCGGCGGTGGAGGAACACCCGTCGCATGTCAACGATCAATCGCGGCCAAGGGCGGGTTGATCCACACCGCAGTACTCAGATGTCGAATTATTTTTTGGAATTTTGCGTTCAGAGAGCTAAACTCCCGTGCGTCACTCTGGGCAGCTCTGCTATTGATGGCGAGTCGTTGCGTTCAGCGTTCTACGCTGGGCATGGAGTGGGGATAGCAAGCGATGCTAGTGTCCTGGGCTTACCGTCCGCTTCCTCGACATATTCATCCTGGAAGAGCACACAATTGGGGCGTTGGGTAAAGACTATAATTGGCTTGATTACGCGCGGTTTTGCATGGAATGCGGGTGTGGTGGACCTTGAGGTGACGATAGGCGCGTTCAGCACATATGAGAGACTCCTGGCGCTCCTTGGCAGATTTTGGCAAACATGAACCAGACTAGAGCAATGCATGAACAGCCTTTGCTTCCTCCATCTCCTTGCCCTTAAGACCTCCCTTATCCAGGCATAATTGCAATATTGCTCCCAGCTTTGTGTCATGAGGCCAGTGCGATGGTGGCGCGGGATCATGGGAGACGTTTGATTGCGCGCGTGCGATCGATTGGCGATAGAACCTCAAGCTTCTTCGCGTGCAAAGGACGGTCCAGAACCACCAAAACTGCAGGAAGATTGCGCGTGCCCGTTCAACGCGCAAAGGAAGGCAAACTGAGAGGGAGCGCCGGGTGGTGTGTTCTTTTTTACCCTCTACCACAATTCACCCTCTCTATCTTTTCCCCCACTTTGCGACCCAGCCCATCGCAGAACACCGACTCTTATAATCACCCGACCACTTCTCGGTAAGAACATTAAATGCAAGAAGACGGGAACCAAGATGCTGGTTCGAGTGGCTCATCCTCGAACCCCGACACTTCCTCGAGTAAATTCCAGCCGAGCGCCAATATGGTACGTCGCTCTCAAGTCACAAATGGCGATCCCAACATCTCAACGAAGCATTGTCTCGTTCGTAGAGGGACAGGCTCGAAAAGCTTGCGAAATGGCGGATCGACCAGTCCTCCATCGAATTCCTTAAGGAGGCTCGCGAGATCTCGGGGGGCCACGCGACGGTTTCACAAGCCTTTTTGGCCTCTCCCTTAGATGGCGAAGACAGAACAAACCAACCCGATCCCACCAAAAACAAAGGTCTCGACTCAGGTGGCAGTCCTGGAGAAGGCTCTCGCCCGCGAAAGGTCTGTACCGCTCAGTGTCTCCAGCCATTGACCGGGACGTCGAGCCACTCATTAACTCTAATCTCACAGGCTGTAGCGGTAAAGAAGATGAAGATGTCAGACGATATAGCACGGGTATTGGGTGTCAGAATACTTCATCCAATTGCGTAGGGGCTTCAGCGCTGAGTATCTTTCGGTTCAGCTGACGATCAGAGAAGCGGAATTTTTGGTGGAGTTATCGCATGAAAACATCATCAAACTCGAAGGGTTCGTCGAAGACTTGTCCAAGGATATAGTCTGGCTGGTCTTTCCCTGGGAAGAAAACGGTACCTTGCGGGACTTCATCGCCTCGGCAGAGTGGGAAATCCCAGAACGGATCTGGCTGGTATGACCGCACCGCTTCTCTTCAACCAACCTCTTACACTCTTTACTCCAGATTGACGATGTGGCTAGAGGAGTGGAGTACCTCCATAGCCGACAGCCGCCCATATGTCACGGCGACCTGAAATCGGTAGGTTTCGACAGCGTGGTGATGAGACACTAGGCAAACTTTCTTCTATACCTCTCAGATAAACGTACTGGTAAACTCAGAATGCCGCGCTGTAATTACCGACTTTGGATCAACTCGCCGTCTTCAGACCGAGGATCTCAACAAAGAGAGGAAGCCAGCTCATAACAAAACCCCGGCGACGCTTTCGCTGGAAGCAACGTTCTGTGCCTCCACCAATACCATAACGCTGACGGGAGATCATTACACCCTTCGCTGGGCTGCTCCTGAGCTGCTGTACGAGGAGGAATCTGGTCTCTATAGCGATATCTGGGCGTTTGGGTGGGTAGCATACGAGGTAACGTCAAAGTCGTACTAGTGTCTATTCGCAATGGAGGCTCAGACAGCTCCGACGTAGGTCATGACCGGCTTCATTCCGTTTCAAGACGTCAAGGACACGATCGTTATCAAACGTGTCGTCCAGGGAGATCTCCCCTCCATCACGGGTGACGCCCGCATGTCGTTGATCCAGGCGCTTTGCTCCCTGATGCTTGTGTGTTGGAGCATCGACCCCAGCAAACGACCCACTGCTAAGGATTGCCGGAAGTTAATCAACTGGATGGTGAGTACTGCCCACTAAGATCGATTACACGCGATTGATCGATTTTGATAATTAAGCCCATGGTTATTCCAGACCCTATACGGGCCTCAGATACAGCGGCTTCCAGGGCTCGCTCACTCGAGCTTCTGATGCAACTGGGAAGCATGCACCGGAGGCAGGATGACTACGTCAATGCATTGGAATTCTATACCCAGGCTATGGATGGCTATACAGAAAATGGCGACAGGAAAGGAAAGGCCAATGCCCTGGTGCAGCTGGCAGAGGTGCATCGGCTTCTGGGCGAGTACGGCCAGGCCATTCCATTCTACTCGGAGGCCCTAGAAATCTGCACCGACATCGACAACAGATCAGGGAGAGCCTTTGCGCTTTTGGGTCTCGCTGAGATGCATCGGACTCGGGGCGAGTACAGCCAAGCCATACCATTCTACTCGGAGGCTCTAGATATCCGCACCAACCTCGGTGACAGGGAAGGGAGAGCCGATGCCCTCGGAGGTCTCGCTGACGTGCATTGGGCTCTGAACGAGCACAGCCAGGCCATTACATTCTACTCCGAGGAGCTACAAATCCGCACCGACATCGGCGACAGGCGAGGGAGAGCCTATGCTCTGAGGGGTCTCGGTGACGTGCATAAGCTTCGGAACGAGTACGACCAGGCCATTACATTCTACTCCGAGGACCTGCAAATCTGCATCGACATCGGCGACAAACTGGGGAAATCTCAAGCTCTTTTGAGCCTCGCGGAGATGCATCGGCTTCGGAATGAGTTTGGCAAGGCCATCACGCTCCTTTCGGAAGCCTTGAAAATCTCTACCGACATCGGCGGCCGATACGTGAGAGCCTTCTCTCTGTTAGGCCTTGCTAACGTGCATCGCGATCAGGAGGACCACAGCAACGCACTTCGTCTTTATACCGAAGCTGCTGAACTCTTCGAACAACTCGGGCATACCCAGGACGCATCTTACGCTTCGGATCAAGCTACTAAACTCCGTCAGTTATCTAACCGAGCAACATCCACATGATGCGTCAGGGAGGATTCCGGATTGAGCACGGTCTTTCGTTGATTCTACGCCAGTACTCATGCGTCTATGTATTCGATGTCAAATTTCTAATGAGCTACTTCCCGTTTTTTCACAGCGCT
The DNA here is from genome assembly GCA_019633425.1 of Tulasnella sp. 424. NCBI lineage: Eukaryota > Fungi > Basidiomycota > Agaricomycetes > Cantharellales > Tulasnellaceae > Tulasnella > Tulasnella sp. 424. The sequence goes on along the minus strand of WSUB01000014.1, from coordinate 38,480 downwards.
GGTACTCCGTCCGAGCCGTTCTTGTTACTCCTTGCTCGATACTCAATCGACTACCTTTCTCCCTATCATGTATCCGGATCCCTTCAAGAATAGCGGCTCTCTCATGTTTATGTCGCGATGTCGTTGGAGTATGGTCCGCGTATCTAACTCAATTTGATGTAGTGGAGGAAACGATTCCGAATAACGGGAGTCGGTCGCTGGTGTACTGGCGCTCCGCGTCGTCGCTAATCCATCGTGGGGAAGTCACACTTATCGAGGAATGTCAACTCTTCCGTCTGCTGGTCGTGGATAGCCTAAAAGGATCGATTATTGGACTTTGTTCGATCGTGCGTCATTTCATACGGTGACAATCTAACTTTTCTAACGAATTTCTACTCCCAGAAGATTGTCCATACTTGACATCGCTGCTGTCTCATGTACTCATCCACCCATATGGAAATAACATTAATAAGATAGCATCAGAACGACTGAAGTATAGATCTTAGAACACTTCAATACTTGGCCCGCGAACTGAACCAAACAGTTCCCGACGCGTCCGTAGTTGTCCTAGTGAACTTCATCAACAGCCTATCACGCTCCTTTTTCTCAACCGCGATGTCCTGAAGGAACGGAGTCAATTCCGAACCCTTCCAGCTATTGATCGAGGTCGTCAGCAAAAGAACGTCGTCGAGAGTGGAGCGAGGCTTGTGTACCTAGTCTTGGTTAAGAAGAGGTCTTTGAATCTCTCGGCAGGGACCGCGGGTAGATCAGACGCAGGGAAGTATTTGAAGCGAGGTCCTATTCGGGAGGCGTACTGTGGATCCGCAATGTCGATGAAGTTGCCCTCTAGAAGGTCCATGCGCACGACCGATTCGAATTGGTCGCCAACGAGGTCTTTCCATTCGATTAAAATATCTTTTTCCGGCTTTGCCTCGTCCTTTTAGTTGGAAAGGTAGAAATATGAGCTCGGCTCTGTCAGCCACGGGACCAAGACAACCTCCACATACCGCACACAGTCTTTGCAAGACACCCAATCCGACCTCTGTCACGACTTTCTCCTGGTTGAGTGCCCATTTTTCTTTCCCTTCATCTCCTTCCACAAGACCAAACCATTCGCAAACTTGTCTGGTGATGGGTTTGGGCACCTCGTATTCGTATAAAAGTTCACTGCTGAGTTTGGCCAAGGGGACGGCGGAAGGTTGCCACGAGTGCTTGGGAATCAGGGTGAGGATGTAACTGATGATTTTTGTGAGCTCGGTTGATGGGAGAGGCTGGAGATAACCTGGAGTGGGGGCAGTTCATGAGTGAGGTAATACATCCGGGCTTGGTCTGGTGTACATACCGTCCATCCGAAGCACCCGCTTTTCGCGCAGACCACGCTCAAGTTCAACATCGCTGGCCTGAACCAAGCCTCGTACTTGGTTGTAAGTAAAGCGCCTCCTCTTTGCCTGTAGTAACAACATCAATCTACGCGCGAAATATGACTGAACACACTGTGCTTACAGGTCGTTGTTGGGTGTCCTCATCCTCGTCGCTGCCGTCTTCTTCTGCCCTGTACGCATTCTTCCGCAGTAGTCCTGCTAACCTATCTAATTTCGGCACAGCGGGTACTAGCTCGACGAGCTCTGTAATGGTGTCGCGGATAACATGATCTTTTGATGAAGCTGAACCAGCATTCTCTCCTGTGATCACAAGGAACGAGTTCGAAAGCTGGACAGTCCGAAGGGAGTACGTCGTTGTTCGAGTACAGAGGACGGCTTCATCGTTGGCTTTGCCTCTGATGGTGATGTTCCTATGAAGCTGGTGGTTAAGATAATGAAACTCCACGGGAATGTTTCAAAATGTGGCTCACTTGAGCGCGTCCTCGTCTTTCGCTTCAATGATTTTGGCCAAGTCGGGTGTGAGTTCCACAAGCTTGAAGCTTGCTGCTGTTGTTTGCAGCGAGTTGAGGCTTTTTGGCTTAGCGGGAAACTTGATTGTGAATGAATTTGAGCTCATGGTGGTGGTAACGAGAAAGTTCGGTCGCGCGTCGTGGCGGAAGTGACAAACTGTGACAAAACACGTGACGGAGTGATAACCACCAACGCGCCGCGGCGAACTTGCGATGCTCAAAACAAAGACACGCGTACGGCGGATGATGACCTCAACCTTGACGTCGATCAGCACAGGGAAACATCGGACTCGCCGCCCAACTCCGTCGATCGAAAACAAAGCCTCAAAGCTTGACCCACCGCGTCATCCGATGACAGCTTTGATGTGGATTCGGACCCTGACAAAGCCGAAGGAAAGCGGATTCTTTTGGGAGCGGATTCGATTCCCGCCTCGCGGCTTAGTTTAGCGCAGATCGACGTCTTCCGCATCGGTCACTCCAATGTTGGCGCTTTGCATCCGGTGATGGAGGAGCCAGAGATGAAGGGCAAGCCTCGCTCCCATTGGAGCCTGAGCTCCGGGCTGGGACCTGAAGGTCCATTGACGCCGTCCGAAGTCTCGACGGTGTCTGATCCGTCTCATCAAATCTCATTTAAGCCCGCGTATGACGGAAATCTACGTCATAACGAGTCATACGTCTGATGCAATCCCTGCCGGAGGAGCGCGTATAAGTAGGGTAGCGGACGGCGTCGATCCAACCTCCAAATCAATCTCCTCCACTGCACCATTTCAATAACTCAACCACTTAAAGATACTTCAAAGCCATGTCTTCTACTCAGCAAACTCATGAGCACCGCGTCGCTGGTGGTCACAAGGTGTGTGGTCCAGAACTCTCGTTCCGTTCTTTGTCCCTCATATCTCGCCGTTCGGCTAGGCTGCGCTCCATAATCCAAACGTCTCTGAAGAAGCCAAGGGTAAGCGTCTCCTACACATATTAAACATTCGTCGCTGACTTATATTTCTCTCTCTAGAACGCTCTCGACAGTATCTCGAGGGAGACACAGCAAGCACCGAGCCAGCACCCGTCGAAACTGGAGGCATGGTCGACGATTCCATGAGCGGCAACACAATCGGAGGTTATAAAGCTACTCTCAGCAGTAAGTGGGCACAATGGTTTCTTTGACTTTCTCCAATGGCTGACTGTACCATTTTGTTGCGTCCAGACCCGAACACATCGGAAGAAGCGAAGGAAAAGGCCCGCGCCATTCTTGAGGGCGAGGCCGACCCTAGTGACTACGCACCTGGTACGGGCGATGCTCATACCAACCGGGTATTGGGCGGTTACAAGGCAACATTGAAGAGTGAGTTGCAAGCCACTGAGCGTCGCTCCAGTTTATCTAATGTGCGAATTCATTTTCGTAGACCCTAATGTCTCCGAAGAGGCGAAGGATCACGCACGCGAGGTTCTCAAGGATAATGGAGTTGACGCCTAATGTCGTGCTTGTCGTATCATTGTAAAATAATATTCGTACGGAAGTGTCACTGTGTGTAATCAATTCAGACTTGGGTATGATCCACCTTCGCCTCTTACTACATTAACTTCGGTGCTACGTACATTGTTGCTGCCGAATGAGGAGCACGTTCGTTTCTGCCCGCCTTCCCAGGTTGGCTAATCCCGCAAATTTGACATCCACAGGTATTACTAGGTGTGGGAATAACACGCTAGGCCCGCTCTTGATGGCTTGAGGACAATATTTGCATTCCAACGAAACCCCTTGCTAAAACATACACCATCGATTTCTCCATTTCTTCATTCCTTCGCGGCCAGTGAAACTAAGTTCTGAAATCGTCAGCACTGAGTGCCAATCGTAGCTTTGGAATCCAGTGTTACAGAATGTCGTCGTTGACATCCCGACTCGGTTTAAACGCTCCGATGTCAGGGACACCCTGCTGCGGGATCATCCATACGCAAACAGAGGTTCATGCCCGAGCCGTGAACGCACCAGCCTTCTTTGGAACCTCCGACTTGGCAATGCCAAGCAAGGGAGTGGAGGATCTCTTACTGCCAGCTTGCAGAGTGAAAAGGATCCCTCATGGAACCAATCGCCATGTCGTCTCTGACCCTCCCCTTTCCGCTCCTCTCTCGTTTTGGCCACACTCGAGAAGCTCAAAAGCTTCAGTCGCCTATCCACACTCCTTTTTTCTGTCATCGATTCTAAGTCGCTCTTTACGCTTGCGGTGGGGATACAATGCGAGGTCACGCCATATGGAGCGCTGGAGCGATCGTTGTAGTACTGCTATTTAGCCAGTGCGCGTTCGGATCTGTGGTGAGTCACGCACAGTGCTTCTTTCTTTTCCAACCATAGATCGATTGACAGCGTTTCGATGAATTCCTCATAGACGGTAAGCGTAAGTTGCAAGTCCTCAGCGGCGTGGCTGTCCAACCAGCTAGGTCAAAGCCCGTGTGCGGTGTACGGGTACGTGAGCCTATGCATTTTGCCAGTCCTGTCTGATCTTTTAATCGTTCATTCTTTCTTAGCTATATTAGTAGCGTGTGCACTGCCGACCAAAATTGGGTAGTCACTCGTCCAAAGAACGCCACGTACGATCCTCCTTCCCGTGATATCGCCAGCGCGTGCCAATGCAACACTGTCGCCTACAACCTAATGGAGGCCTGCGGCTACTGTCAGGGTGCCCAAATAGGAGACTGGAAGTCTTGGATAGCCAATTGTCCAGCGGCCTACGTCTCGAAAGAATACAAGCAGGCCGTGCCTTCAGAAACGGTGATCCCACCTTGGGCGCTTGAAGATTCGAGCCAAGCTGGTACATGGGACCCTGCCGTAGCAGGACAATACGCAAGTAAGTTCTCGAAGATGGGGGCCAATGAAATCGTGCTGCAATCGTCCGATACTAACTGCGACTACTCGATCCGCTCTCTCATTTCAGGGCCGTCGAAAAAATCCAACCTCCCTCTAATTATCGGAGCGTCCGTTGGTGGTAGCGTCGGCGGGATTATACTTCTCGTCGCCATGTACTTCTGGTATCGCTCATACAAGACGCAAAAGCCTGGGACTCTGGGCACCCGTGCTGCTACTCCGCCTCCATCATCTTTCGTAGCCACCACTTTGAACGCGTCTTCCGTTCCCTCTGTCAACAAGTCCACCAGCTCGATTAACTCGCAGGCACGCAAGCATTGGTCCATCCCCATCCCTGCAGCGGCACTATCACCACACGCTGAGAGCGAAGCATCCAGACCACAGTCTTATCCGTACGTACTAAATCTTTTAGTCGATGGCACTTTTAGCAGACTTTAACATATCGCTTGATCTGAACGCGCGACAGGTCATCGCGCCACCCTTCCGACATAACTGCTGCTGAGCTGGGCGAGTTGGGCGAGATTAGACAGCCCGCTTCCAGCTATGGCAGTAACCTAATTTGATGGGGATATGGACGCTTTTTTATGTTCTACCTTTTTGGCAAACGAATGTCCTGCTTCAGCGTCTGTACGGCTACTTGGCTGCCCAAGCATTCGCCGAGCGCAACATACCCCTCTGGCCATAGCCTGTTTCTTTTATCTCTGATCTAGTATGTTACTCGATCTTCGGTTAATTTGTTAGTTTTCATTTCACGAGAGCCGAGAAGATGTACCATGGTAGAAAGTCACGCATGTCAGATGCCAGTCAAGCTCCTCATTCCTGCCCCGCCCCCACTCCCCAACTGACCAGCAAAATAAACCTCGCAGAGCTCACACACACCGCCACTGCTAAGGTAACGAGAGAATAACACCCGCTCGAATTCTAGGATCAGAACTCGAACAGATTATTTCCAACTGTTCCGGCACCCGGTCCGAGACATGGCCAACCATTGCAACGTGCGCGTAATCTTCCCTCCTGAGGAGCTCTGCAAGTGACACCAACTGCAAGCCCTGAAATGCTTCACGCTCAGCTAATCACTGCCCTCGTCATCAGAGGATTTCGTCGCCGACGTATTTGTTTCAACTCCGACAGGCACACCGTACCTTGGGATCATCCGTGCCCAAACAAAGGTCGCCTCACTCACCCTCGAGCTATTAACGCTTCAAACGTCTTAAGGATCTCTTCCCTGATCCTGGAATGCCAAGCAAAGGCGGGAGAGTCTCCCGCTGCCAGCTTGCAAGCAAAAAAACCTCCCTTGGAATCAACCTCCATCCCGTCCCCCCCTCCTTTCTTTCGCTCACTCTTCGTCGTGGCCGCACTCCAGAAGCTCGAGAGCTGCAGCCTCCTATCCACACTCTTTTGCTCTGTCTCTACTCCAAGATATCTGATACGTTCGCGCCTTGGGGAAAATGGTTGGGTGCACAGTCTGGACGCAAGTTGTTTTTGTCGTTACACTGCTTTTTAGCCAGTGCGTGTACGGAGCCGTGGTGGGTCATTTATGTAGTGTTTTCCGCCACTCAAACGGAGTTTTATTGACAACATTCCCATTATTCTCTGAACCTAGACGATAGAGGCTCACTGCAAGGCCTCAACGGCTTGGATGAACAATGCGCTCGGTCAAAGCCCCTGCGAAGTGTATGCGTACGTAGGCCCATGCATATCACCATCTCTCTCTGGTTCTTTTGGTTAATCCCCTCCTTTAGCTATCTGAGCAGCGTGTGTGCTCCCGACAACACTTGGAAAGTCACTTCTCCAGGAAACACCACATACGCTCCGCCGGCCAATGCGACCGCCAACATGTGCCAATGCAACACTGTCGCCTACAGCTTAATGGAGGCTTGCGGCTATTGTCAAGGTGCTCGGATCGGAGACTGGAAGCTCTGGATCACCAATTGTCCAGCAACTTACATTTCCGACCAATACACGCTCCCGGTCCCTCCGCAAACAGTGATCCCACCTTGGGCATTCCTAGATCCTAAGCCGGCGGGTTCATGGGACCCTGCCGTGGCGAGACAATATGCAGGCAAGTTGTCGACGACGGGAGGCAATCGACATTGTCCAATACTAACGGCGAGCACCTTGCCTGCTTTCTCGTGTCAGGGTCATCCCCAAAATTAAACCTTCCTCTAATTATCGGAGCGTCCGCCGGCGGTGGTGCCGGTGGAATTATACTTCTCCTGGTCATTTACTTCTGGTGTCGCTCCCCCAGGTCCCAGAAGTCTGAAACTCTGAAGACCCCGGCTGCCGCTCCGCCCTCTCCTCTCGCGTCCACGTTAAATGAACCTTCCCTTCTCTTCGTCGATATGTCTATCATCTCTAAAGACTCTCTGGCTCGCAAGCATCGGTCCGCCCCCATTCCTGCAGCAGCCCCACCACCACTGCTCAGGCCTCTATCTCATCCGTACGTCCGATGCCTAAGGTCTGCGGCACCGCTAAAACGTACTAACCGCCATGCCCGCTCCTAATGTCCGACAGGTCATCTCGCCAACCCTCTGACGTATTGGCTGGCGAGATGGGCCAGATTAGAGGCCCAAGTCGTTTCAGCAATGAAACAAGTTTGGCGCCATGATGGGATTGCGAAATGGACGCTCTATTCTGTTCTCGTGCTTCTCTTTTGAGAAACGAAATGTCTTGCTGGTTCGGCGTCTGTACCTTTACTTTTTTTTTTTCAATGAGCAACCGAGAACATCGTAATCCCGAGCCATTGTCAGTTTCTTCTATTTCGGATCTACAATACTCGACCTTTAGTCTATACGTTTAAGTTTCACCTCCGAGGAACCCAGAAGATGGACAATGGGATCATACTTCACATACTTCATTCGCCGGGGTCCTAATATTTTGATGTGGCGTGGCCGCGGTTCGTCACGCTTCGGTCTGGGGCACGTGCCTTGAACGCATGCGCACTCCTCGTTCCGTGTTCCGGAATTCCTAGCCTGGCTTTCAATAGATTTTGCAAAGCTGACATACACCAACACTGCTAGGATAACCAGCGAATACGCGAGGCGGGCCCGTTCTTATTGGCCTGGAAAACAAACGGCCTGAAACATCTAGCCATCGCGACGCGCGCGTAACATTCCGTCTTTCACTGTGAGTGACACCAAACTCTGAAATACTTCGCGCCGATCTAATCAATATGGCAGTACCATCGTCATCAGGGAAGTTCGTCGTCAAAAACCCAAGACGTATCGTTTCAACTCCGACAGGCACACCGTACTTCGGGATCATCCATGCCCAAACAAAGGTCGCCTCATGCTCGAGCTATTAACGCTTCAACCTTCTTAAGGATCGCTTCCCCAATGCTGCCATGCCAAGCAAGGGAGGGGAGGGGTCTTTCACTGCCAGCTTGCAGAGCGAAAAAGCCTCCCTTGCTTAGAATCAACCTCCATTTTAGCACGTTCTCAACCCTCTTCGCTCGTCCCCCATTCTGACCGCGAGCGCAGGAAGCTTGGAAACGGCAGTCTCTTATTCAAGCTCCCGTAGCTCGGCTTCTACTCTATAAGTCGTCGCTACACTCGCAGCGGGGAAAAAAAATGAAAGGTTGCGTTTTCAGGACGCTGGTGTTTGTTGTCACGCTGCTCTTCAGTCGATGCGTGTACGGAGCCGTGGTGGGTCGGTTATGTGACGCCTATTTTTTTCAAACGCAGTTTTACTGACAAGGTCTCAACGATTCTTTGAACGTAGACGGTAACTGCCCAATGCAAGCCCTCAGCGGCTTGGATGTACAACGCGCGAGGTCAAAGCCCCTGCGTAGTGTACGCGTACGTAGGTCTACAACTATCGCAGCCCCGTCAAACCTTTCAATTTATATCCTTCCTTAGGTATCTCAGTAGCGTATGCGCTACCGACGGGAACTGGGTGGTCGTTCCTCCGGGGAACGCCACGTATGATCCTCCTACCACTGCGAATGCTACCGCCTGCCAATGCAACACTGTTTCCTACAGCTTAATGGAGGCTTGTAGCTTTTGTCAAGGCTCTCACATAGGAACCTGGAGGACTTGGGTTACCAACTGCCCAGACGCCTCCTGGTCTAAAGAATACCCAAACACCGTCCCTTCGGAAACGGTGATACCGCCTTGGGCGCTTTTAGATCCGACTCTATCGGGTTCATGGAGCGCATCAAGGGCTAAAAAATACGCAGGCAAGTTGTCAAAGACGAGAGGAGAATTGCAATTGTCCGACGCTGACTGCGAGTACTGGATTACACGCTTTCTCGTTTCAGAGCCCCCCAAAAAACCCAACCTCCCCCTCATTATTGGAGCTTCCGTTGGCGGTGGTGTCGGCGGAATCATCCTTATCCTCATCCTTTACGCCTACTGTCGCTCTCGCCGTCCCCAAATGCCCCAGCCCGCGAACCCCCGCGCAGATGGTGTTGGTGCCGGTGCCGGTGCCGGTGCTGGCGTTGGTGCTGGTGCTGGCGCTGCTGGTGCCGACCCAGCAGCAAATGGTGCGAATCCGCTTCCAGGGTGGAATCACTCTGGGGGCCCCGGGCGTTGGTCGATGACCATTCCGGGTGTCGGACGGCTATCATTTTACGGGGATCCAACGCTCAGATCACACAGCTATCCGTACGTCCTACAAGTTTCTTTCATAACACCTCTGAAGGATATTGATCGGAATGCACAACAGGCAATATCGCCAACCTCCTGATAGAGCTAACGCGGGGCGAGGCGGAGTTTGAGATCCTGCAGTATGATCAGATGACGAAATGGACGCTTTTCCCCCTCGTTCTATGCGCTGCTTCGGCGTCTGTACGGACCTTGTCTCATCAACCAGCCGCCGAGAGCACCATGCATACCCCTCCAACCAAGCCAGTTACACACTTTTCTAATCTACGTATACGTTACACGACTTTTAATCCACGAACCTAGCTTTTAGCTCAGATGAACCCAGATGATGGACAATGAGACTATACGGTACGGATGGCGGACGCCGGACTGGCACATCCGAATTTCATTGGCCGGTGCCTCATGTTTCTTAGTTTGTCATCTTTGCATTGCATTCTCGTACATGTGGACGTTCTTAGTCATTTAAACAAATCGCGACCAATGGCAGCTACTTGACCGGCATTTAATGGATGTCGCAAGTCGGTCGGATTGGTCAGGTCGAGTGCATTCACCACCCTCTTCGTAACCAGCGAACACCGCGTCAAGCAAGGGTTTTCACAGTCAGGATCGCTGCTGCGGCTTGGGAGTTGCGGGCGTTTCTGCGTGCCATTGAATTAAGCACGGCGTTCGGACCCTGACCGCTTCTGTGTGCAAGAGGAACCCTGCTTCGAGATCTTCCTCTCATCACAAACTCTGTGCCACGATGATCACCATTGTCCTCGTACGTCTGATATGGCAGTGGGACGCACAGCCGAGCGAAAGGTCGAAACAAAGTGTGCACAGTGGGTTGAAGAAGTGAGGGAATTTGGATATTTTGCAGGCTTTGCGGTATTTTTAGTTGGACCCTTTCTACCGACGGTGTGCCTGGAGGTCCTCGTCTCTAGGGCCAGGTTTTCCAGATCTCCCCCGAGCTACGCTGAAACGTCGAAACTCACTTGAACCTTTCTGAGATGCGGTTCAAAACCTTTTGAGGAGCGTGTTTTCTCCACTCGCGCTTTGCGGAACAGCTCAAAACCTCTCCCCTTATCCTTCCACCCGAGCTCGCGCGCCTCCTTCTATTCTTAAATGCGGATGGATAAAATCATTTGGTATGCTTTCTGCTTCATCGCTTGGCTAGGTGTTTCCCGCGCCCAATTGCCGAATGTCGTAAGTTCCCTCCTTCGGATCGCTTTCAATGACCATTCTCAGTCCACTCCAATAACAGACCGTAAATGCCTCCTGCATGGATGGTTACAGCTGGATGATGAACAGTAACGGAGAGAGCCCGTGTCGCGTGTATGCGTAGGTCGAGCTGCAGGTCGTTGAGGAGCTAAAATGTGGAAGCTCACTGGTGGATACTTTCCAGGTATCTATCTGCTCAACCAGACTGCTTTTCGGAAGATGATACATGGTTCGTAGAATCTCTGGATAGCCAGCATAGGACCTATCCACCACCCCGTGACGACGATGCAACGAGGTGTCAGTGCAGCGAACCGACGTATGCCTTGATTCAAGCCTGCACAGTTTGCCAAGGGTATCCGAGTACCACTCTGTGGTCGGATTGGACCGAAGACTGTGGCGGCAAAACCTACACGAGATTCCCATTCAATGTCTCATCTTTGATCAAGATACCCGATTGGGCGAATTTGGACGTCACACAAGCGGACAAGTGGAATGAAGATATTGCTAGAACATACGCAGGTATGTTGAGAGAAGGGGTGATGAAGAAAGGGCTATTCGTAGGCTCATTCACGCAGTTTCTACCACAGGACCAGATCCGCCAACCGAAACTCTGGCTCCCGCGTCGTCTTCAAGCGGTGGGACAAATCATAGTAGAACCATTAAAATTATTATCGGGTGTAGTGTCGGTGTCGGATGCCTTTTGATTCTGGCCGCAGCTTTCATTATAAGTAGCTGTCGGAATAGGCCGCGTACCCGGCCAGGAGACCGGGTAGAGGATCCCACCAATGATGGCCTAGCAATCGGCCAGACTGTCGGGTCTCGTGGAAATGCGCAAGTTGGGGCCGTGCCACCCGCCGTGCCCATGGGTCGAACGACTGGTCAGCCTGCGATGGCGTGGGGCGCAGCGCCGGACCCCGACCAGGCCCAAGATGCACTTCCGGGCGGTGAAGAAAATCCTATCGACGATGGCACGGCAACTCGTCCAACTTTGGGGCCTGGTGAAAACGCGCAACGTAGACGTCACCGATCGCCCCCGACCTCGGGCCGAATGACAACAGGTGAACAACGCCATTTCCAGGGGACCCAGCCGCCAGGGGGCCAGCGGCAAGTAGTCGAGTGGGATGAAGACAACGATAGGCCGATTTACAAATTTTCCCGCACCACGTACCGGACTGATACTCAAGCGATGGAGAATTGGCGGGATGGCGCGGCTGGTGGTCAATCATCAAGGGCAGGACAACTTATGAACGCGCAACCGGGGAACGGTCCTCCTGGTCGCTCCTTGTGGCCACAAGCTTCATCTTATGGGCCCGGCGCTGATCCAGTAACGAGACCGTCGCCTTTACAAACCACTGGAGCCGAAAACCCAGATGCACCTGGGGCAACTCCATCCCCAGCACCAGCAGTCGCATCTTCAAGCGGCACACAACAGCCCCGGGCCCCTAAAGGCCCAAAAAATCCAAAGCCTGTACCTCCCAAAGGGCCCGCCCGGAAAGTCACTGTTGACACGGATTCGGAGGAGGATTAGAAGGACGATCTTTACTCTTATGACTCGTTATATGTATTCAACGGACAGACATGCCTTTTTGTCTTTAATGTTTTCCTCCTCTACGGTGACTCCTTGTGCTCTCTAGGCGGAAGTGGGATGAATCAAACAACGTCAAACGCCATCTCTGAGTGCCGCTCGTCGGTGCAAAGAAGCGAACGGATTGATACGACCAGCCCAAAGCAGTGCCAGCCTGGACTTTAACATCGTCTAGGAGGAAAGCGCGAGCAGACAAACGTGAAGGCGCGGCCTCTGGTTCCTTTCCCAGGATCCGATTATGGATATAAAGGCTTTTGTTTCCGCACACCTACCTGCCATACACATTTTCCCGTCCATCTTGTCTCTCTCCTGCTATCCGTTCTTCTCTACTTTATAAATGCCTACTCCTCCCACCGTTCCTCGGGGCGACGGCACTGCAAGTATGCAAGACTAGCACCCTCAACTTCTCTAGTTCATTGAATGTTAACAAACTGTCCCATACGCAGGCTACATTGTGGTGTTCAGGCCAAACGTAACTCAAGACCAGATACTATCCTTTATTGGAGACGTGAAAGGCCAAGGTATGTAGATATGGATTATATGGCTCGAGACTGCTCCCAGGCATTCGCTCATCCTCGCGGGCATCGATCCACTCGCCACACCGCACCATCACAGGCGCCACGGTTAACCATACATACACCAATGTCTTCAAGGGTTTCAGCGCTAGGATGAAGCCTGCTTATATGCGATCTCTCAGGGCCCACAACCTAATAGAATACATAGGTGCGCTCGTTTGCTCGTTCTGGCTTTATGCGCCCGACCCGGACTCATCGATCCTTGGTTGCAGAGCCCGATCAAATTGTGACCATAAGTCCCATTAATCACACACCCCAGACTGCGGAGTCAAAGAAGTAGGGACACGCTCGAGTTGAACACTCCATTCACTTTGATTCGTATTTTCTTGGTATAATTCTTTCGCTATCCTGATTGGGCGAATCACGAACCCTAATAATGGTATTGTGTTGTATCGCAAACTAAACCAAAATTCCTGTACACATCGATCAACCTAAAACCTAATGGCGGATGTGGGCAGCTGGGGAAGGATTGCTCTCAGGGTTTGGCAAACGTCAGGACAGGGCTCATCCAAGAATCGTAGTCAGCCTGGGACTTGGGGTCTCCCGTTATCTTCAGTGCGCGAATAAGGAGCTTGTAGGATCCATTGGGAATGGCTGTTCCGTTTGCGAATTTCGGAGGGTTGATCTAAGCGAGCAGAGCTCATGTCAGACAAGCCGAGAAGTCTCTTCACATATACGACTAACCTCAATGGCATTATAACCGTTATTCTGAGCGTCACCATCAGAGTTCCTTCCAACATAATCCAACTCGGCAATTTGCCCGGCGATCGGAACTTTGCCGAAAGTCCCCGAACCCGAGTGATGAGGGAAGAGCCAATCCCAGAAGCCTCCTAGTCCCCGCTTACTTAGTGTATCATCTTTGCTAAACTCGATTGAACGAGTCGACAAGGAGCCGAGAGATTGGGTGAGGTCGCGGGTGGACAGGGTCGTGTTGGCGCCGACGAGGTCGACATGAACAACCGGCGATCCAGCCAGGAGGCGGAAGAAAAGAGTCGGATAGTCGTTCCCTGGATGGTTTTATTAACTTCAGGAAGCAGGAAGGAGCTGTGAAGGAATTTAGTACCTTGGAACGTGTAGGTTTGAGTGACGTTCTGAGGGTTGCCTGCTGCATCAAGGACGAAAGGCAAGGGGGTTCCAAAATCTAATGGCATAAAAACGTTAGGATCAGCCTTGGCGTGGAGCCCAACTCCTCCATATTACTCACAGGAATTAGTCCTATCAATAACCTTCATGTCCTTCATCTTGGCTGCGACCCCAAGGTAGGGTACATTGACCGTCTCCAACCCGTCTTTCCTCACGATCCTGACGAAGCCCGAGTACACAGGGAAGACCTTGGGATCAATTCCACTGGGCTGAAGAATGGTCGCAATGAATGTGGATTGTCCACCGGCTGGTATATCGAGGGTCTTCGAGCTGAAGGAAACTTTGGCGTAGTTCGTGTTAAGTGGGACTGGGTAGTGGATTGCCTGTTGTTCAGAGTCGAAGGAAGTGGCTGTCCCTGCGGGAACATGGGAGATAGAGTACGTCTGGAACTTGTTCGACTTGTTCTTGACAGTGATCAATTGTATAGGGCGGGCGTGCGCAGTGTCGTTAAGAATCAGTTCACCTGTGTTTCAGAAGTGAGTTGAACCTTGTAACGACGGCTGCAACCTGAACTCTTTACCTGGAGTCACGCTAGTCGTGTAGTGAACGGCATTGTACACGTTGACCAATCCCGCTCCAGCCTGAGCCAGAGTCTGTAGGGGATCACCGTCGGTCTGAGAACTTGGAACGGGGGAGCCTGTGGTTTCGAATCGATATCGTGCACCAAGGGACGCGCCGGCCTTATTTTGCTTCGCAGTGGCTTCAAGCAAAAGGGCAGATGATCCGGCAACGAATGGCGTGGCCATAGATGTTCCAGAGAGAACAGCGTAGGTGCCGAGATTCCTGGGCCAAGTAGAAAGAATGTTGCCTGGCGGAAACAATGTCACTAATGAGGCAGCATGCGATGCAGGGACACCACGTACCACCAGGGGCTGCGACACTAGGCTTGAAGGCAAGGTCATTTACTGGACCGTAAGTCGAGAACGAAGACTGCATGGGGGGAAATGTCAGGTTGGATGCGGCGAATGCAATTAATCTCTTAATTGACGTACCATCAATCCCCCTTGTGGGTTTGGTACAGTGGACGCTCCGCCGGTTTGGGGGAAGGTGAGGGTAACCCCGGTCTTGGAAGCGAATTGAGCAGCAAGCTGCGAGAAGGAGCGATGTCAGCGCGAAGCGACTCAATCCGATTGTCGGCACGGTGCTCACATATGCGCCGTCCTCAGCAGAGATTGCCGCGGCAGAGAAATTCCCGGTGTCGATAGTAATAGGAGTAGCGACATTATTGTAGATCAAAGCGTACTTGGCACCTTTAGCAGCGGCGTTGGTCACTTTCTGGACAAAGGTACACGAGCCACGTCGAATAAGGACAATGTAACCGCTGAGATCTGGAGTTGAGTCGGGAAGAGGATCACAACCGTCATTCGTCACAGTGGTGTCAGTAGAAAGAGCGTAGATGGGGAGCGAGCCAGGAATGGGTAAAGGAGTGAGGGAGTAGTAGACGATAGGTGCGTGGCCGTTTGAAAGAGTGGCTGTTTGGACTGTAAGTTGTGTGTTTTCCACCGAAGCGACGCTAATGACTTCTTTCCCAGCTCCAGGAGAGGAGGCGTAGAATGAACCGTACGTGCCATCGTTTCCTAAAGAATGAGACATATACGTCAGATAACTTCATTGGACGTGCTCCTCTCTAATTCTGACCTGCAGCAATGGTGACAATTCGTCCCTTGGCGGCAATATTAGAGGAGACAACGCTGGAAGGAGCTTCACTCCAGCCTTGCGCTCCTCCAAGCGACAAGGAGAGAATGTCGGCGCCGTCGTTGTATGCTTGAGTAAGGGCAGCGATAATGACGTCGTCTCCGGCGGACCCTTCGCAGCCAAAGACCCGGCTTGCACCGCGCAATTTAGTTTCCACACATGAAATAAGGCCAGGTTACTCACTATGCACCGATATCCACTGAGGGCGCCGCACCGGTGAAGTTGTATTCGTTCGCGTTTGCTCCAATTATGCCTGCAACTGAGGAGAAACGTCAGGCCAGCCTGACACGTTGTAATCCTGGCAGTTAAGTAACATACCATGAGTACCATGTCCAGCGCAGTCCATGGGGTCCTTATCGGGAACAGGCGTATTCGAACCGGTGTAGGCGTCCCCGACGAAATCCGTTCCGAAGGAGACTTTGAATCCTTTGCCGAAGCCGCCGCCGAGAGCAGGGTGAAGATAATCAATTCCGGTGTCAATGACAGCAACCTTGATCCCCTTTCCATAAACGCCTATCAGGTGTCAGGGACAGACCTAGGTTAGAGGTCGTCAAGGCAAAACCAGGGGGGACCCACTGACCTTCGGCATGAAGTTTGTCGACGCCCGTCATTTTATGGGTCGAAAAGGTGTCCGGAGGGAGGTTTTCGTCTTGCTTCCCAGTTATAACGTGGGACTTGACAGGTTGAGGTCGGGGATGGAGGTAAACAGGAGAAATGCTTTTGACGTGCGAGATTGAAGCCAGTTTGACGAGATCCTCATCGCTAGCGACGTTGACAGCAGCTCCGACAAATACATCTTGCGCGTCGTATTCTTTCCGCAGGTTCCAGTTAGCACCACGTTTATTGAGACCGTGATAAAGAGCGGCATGTGGCTAAATGACGATGTCTAGGTCAGACGCCGTAGAACCATGAGCAGGTGATTACGTACAGAGAGTGAAGACCTTCTTCCCAAAGCGTTTGGGGTGTCGAGTTCGACGATATAAGCACCTTTAACAACATTGGGGCCGGCTGGTCCCTTTTTGATGGTGTGCACATCAACGGCCGCAGTCGCAGTGCCGAGTGACCACCCGAGAGCGAAGAGAGCAGCACCACGAATATGCATAGGGAAAAGGAGCGAGATCAAAGAAAGACGGGTAGTTGGATTGTAAGTCGAGAGGACTTGCTGGGATCACGGCTGTCAGGTCGTAGTTCTTATAGGAAATCGAAGAGCGAGTGCGCGAGTGCGATGTGTCGACAGTGTGGGTGGCATCTGTCGCAATTCTCTCCTGGTATCACTGGATTCTATTGAAGGTCGACCGTATGGGTCCAGATTTTTGGTCTTCCACAAGCGACGGAGTTCGTGGATTGGCCATGCAGATCCCGTCCCCTCGCATTTCATAAGCTTCCACCACAATAAAAACCATGAGAATAATTATTAAAGAAAGACATGGGCATCCTGACCTTGCTACCTGTTTTGAGACTGGTCTTCCTTCGGCGTGAAATCCCTTCCGAAGGGAGTGGGTACTTGCGGACGCCGTTCCTAAAGCACACGCCTAAATTTTCCTTATACTTGAGACGAGGGAGTCGGTATTTCCCAAAGGAGAATTTCGACTTCTTGGACCGCGAGGGCGCGGGTCGTTGTCACTGTCCTTCCGAACCGCGTGGGATGTTAGCTTCGAACTTCGGAGCCACCACAAGACCGGGGTTCCCCTCCTTGTGCTTGCAAGCGCACGCGAACCTCACTCATTTTGTCACCTGTATACCTTATCTTGTTTATTTTGTATTTTATTTCTTTGCTTGGCATTGCGGGGCATGTCCTTGTGCATCCCAAACAATGGGTGTATACGAGGGAAACTATCAACGATCATGAGGCTCAACCTAAGCAACATGTCGAAGCATCAGTGACCAGCCCGCCTTCGGAGTGGGACCGATGGCTCATTACATTAAGTGATATTCCACGGTACCAAGATACATGAACCAATTTGCTCGACCAGGTGTCCGTCAACCCGCGAAAGGGTCTATACGTCAATCACCCAAGGCTTGCGCCAACCAATCTCCGTAATACTTGCAGCCCGTTGGGTTTACCGGACCATGGTCTTCGCAGAACTCCAATTGTGGGCACCTTGCACATGGGGCTTGTGACCAACCCAAGCCAACACGTTCAGGTCGAATGGCGCGGTACACACTGCCCGTGCTGAGCAGGTGACCAAAGGCAGAGTCAAGGTCGATTTTCTCGTCATCCTCGTCTTCTTTTCCTTTCTTGCCTTTGGATTTCTTCGTGGGGCGGGAGGAGGACCTGTGCCGATCATCGTCCGAATCGTTAGAGTCCAAACTTCGGCGAGTCTTTTTGTGAGACTTGGCGCGACGGTCGTGGTCGGACTCGGAATCTTCGCCAGAGCTGATAGTATGGCTCCGATCTCTCTTCCTTTTCTTATCGCGACCTCGATGCCGGGAGGAATGCACGCCGTCAGAATCCGACCCCGAGTCGGTGTCATTCCGCTTTCGGGATCCTTTGCGCTTCCTTGACCGTTCGCGTTCCATGTCAGAGTCCAGAGGATCCTCCGCGTCGGAGTCACTCATTCGGCTCTTCTTTCTCTTCTTTCTCTTCCTTTCCTCCTCCGAGTCGGATGCACTGTCGGAGCTGTCTACAGAGCCCCGCCGCTTTTTGGACGACTTGTGTTTACGCTTCCGACTCCCGGTGCTCATTGCGTCATCGCTGTCTCCGCTGTCGCTCTCATCGCCTTTCCGAGATACTGTGTCGCCGACGTTGGCGCCTCCTACAGCAGGGAGCTTTTCGACGAGCCCTTCGTACATGAGAATGTTCATGATTTCTTCTATGTGTTCTGGGAGGAGGTTGACGTCCGTGATTTTTGCACTTTTCACAAAGCGGGTGATATCGTGAAGATTTGGGTATCTATCAACCCAGGTGGTGGGGAAAAGAGGGGCGTCCGATGATTCGTCGTCTGGGTCTGGAAAGCTCTGGCGATCCAATGAACATGGTCAGACCGGGAAACTCAATCCGAACCGAATTCCGCTTACTTTCTTTCGAACGAAGTTCAAGCACGCGGACCTGACGAAACCGATGAATGTAGGATCCAACTCGAAGTCAGTATACCAAGGTCCGCCTGTTAAGTCAACGCTGGGTTCGATATGCGAAACCATATACATCTTTCGAGTTGGGTGATTCACAGCCTTGACTTGCTTGATCTGCTTCGACGACATAAGCTTGTTCAATATCTTGGTAACCACAGCGTTTGGAAGGTTTGTCTGATTGGTGATTGTACGCGACCATATGCCTGGAAAATTCGGTACACGGCCAAGTGAGGGACAGCAGGCTGATTACAGACTTGGAAGAATATACCTTGGTTTCCAGAAGCTTCGATGGCGCTATAAACCATCCGTTCGTCGCCGGCCATAGCATTTTTCCTGAGCCGCCAAGACATCAACTTCAAAATCGGGCCGTTGCCGCAATGCCGTGACTCACGTTTTAGCATCGCTAACATCGACAGACTTCCAGGTAAGTTTACCGTCATTTGTCTTGGCAACCTTGACCAAGTCCTTGGCAAGTAAGGAGTTGAGAGCAGCGACGAGTTCCTTCGTTGAAATGTTCTTGCACAGCGGGGCGAGTTGGGGAGCGGTCTACACAGTGACACAATCATTAGACATGCAGAAAGACGGAAAGCTCTATAGATAATACCAGATTTGGGTTTTGAGAAAGAGTCTTCCAAACCTGGGTTTCTACCGAGCCCGAAGACGCCATGATGGTTGGCGGTTGCTTGCGTTAAAAGTTTCGAACCGTGCGAAAGTCTACGGTGCCCAATCTTTCAGGCCAACTTCCCTTGGACTAGTGCTCGCCTCCCCAGGCCTTCAAGTTCTGCGACTCAGTTAGAGTGTCTCCCCTTCGCCCGCCTTCCGGTAGTGTACTTTCATGTAACGGGTCTCTGCTTTGGTCGGAACTGGACGTCGGCGTCCAAGCCCATTCTCCAGTGTAAAACAAAGAAAAGAGAAGCCCTCGTCTCGCTTGTTTTGGCTTCTTGCCAAATATTGGGGTCCTGGCGATTGTATGGTCATCCATTCTGAAGGGATACTTGCGGTTGTTTACGACGGGTTCCTTTCCTTTTTTGATGTTTCCCTTGCACTTAACCTTTGTAATGAACTACCTGTACGTTCGTATTCTGTAAATTCAGGGGTATACAGAACCACTAGAGGAAGAATCTCAGGGTGCTAACCCTCCGCAATATCTGAGGCAGGATACGTCACTGGCAAGCCACAAAATTGGGATTCAAGTCGTCTCGGGGCACGATACCGTGATTCTCAACGCGACCAGTGAAGCTGTCGAGAGATACTACTCTGATGTAGAGCTCCGGTCGAGATGGCCACTTTGTTATTTGAGACCAGCAAAGAATCCAAAAGTTAAAACCAATCGTCAAGGAAGCTCTCGAGTTCGCACGTAGGTTGACGACAAAGGATCGTTTAATATGCAAGGTTTATTACATCCTGCAAGCTGGGGGACAGCATGGAATATAAGTATGTGAATCTAGCCTTGCAGACGCTTAAAGAGCTGGATTGGCAAAGTTGACCAAGTCCTCGAAGTAGGCCTCGAACCATGTTCCAGCTTCTGGCGCAGGTTGCTTGGCGTCGGAGAGCGAACAAGTCGAGTCGTAGCGAGGCGACGAGGAATCGGACGTGCCATCGCATTCTCCTCCCGGCTGAAAGACATTATAGTCAGCGGTTCTATCGATTAGACGAGTTCGTACAACGGTTACGCACCTTGACCCAGACGATGGCATCGATGACGGGATCCGGAGTGACGTTCGTTGGGCGCATTCCGAATCCAGCACCCTTAATATTGCACCAGTCACCCCACTGCCCACGAATGTTTTGGACACCAGAACGGCCTTGGTCGATGATGAAGTGGGCCGGGAAGCCGTAGTTGGTGAGTCGAGGGGACATAGCTTGTACGTAGGAAAGCTCATCGACGCATGGGTCGCCCTGAGTGATGGGATCAGGTGTTGCAGCATGGAGCGCATTATAGTTGGCGACGTTAGTAGCAAGACTGGAGAGGAAATGGAGACAAGGGTAAGTAGCGCATCGCTTGGTATTACTCTAGTCCTTCTCACCCTCGGACACGGTTGGGAGTAGCGCTCTTGTATACTTGGGCGAAGAGCTGAGCAGCGGGGTCCTGGTTGGATTGCCATCCAAGCCATCCAGCGTGGCCAGCATCAAGATACAGCCAGATATTGCATTGGGTGAGCTGCTGCAAGACGTAGGTGGTGCATTGGAGATAAGCATCGTGGGCATTGGCGCAGTGGGAGTCAGACATGTTGGTGACCAAGTTCGCTAGCGAATCGGGCTCGACGACAGCCACGATTCGGACGTCGGGATACTCTAGAGTAGGAGGTGTCTCAGAGATATAATAGAAGTGAAAATCCTCGTTCGTCACTTACGGACAACCCAGGCCTTGATCGCATCAATGTAAGCCTTGTAGAGGGCAACACCGTTTTGTGCAATGTGATACTCTCCGTTGGATGCCTTGGCATGACAATCACGATCTGGAAGATCATAGATGACAATCTGAAGGAGACTCTTCGTGGTGCCGTCCGCTTGGATGGACCGGGCGTCGGCAAGGTAATCACCACTGCCGAACGAAAGGATCATCAGAATCGAAGCCACGATATTCACCCAGGTAATTTTCTTACAGAGTGGGGACTTTGTCAGCGGTATCAAACCAGGTAAAGTTGGGGATCTGGGCCACTTTCGCGGACTTGGCTTGAAGGGTGGAACTGCTCTGAGTGGCAATAGCCGCATTGACTTCCGCAATGTAGTAAGGGGACAAGTACGCGGTATAGCCATTTTCGTAGGGGTTTCCGAAGGAGCACGTGCCAGTTGACGTGCTCGTGGCCGTCGTGGTCGTCGAGGTCTTGGTGGAGGAAGTGCTCGAGGTCTTGGTGGAGGTAGTGCTCGTGGTGGAGGTAGTGCTCGATGTCTTGGTGGTGGTGGTTGAAGTCTGGATAGAGTGATAAGTACATCGATGGAATGAAAAGTCGAGCAGCCTACCGTGGTGGTGGTGGTAGACCCGCCGCTCTGGTACAAGCAAGATTGGACAAGCAACGTGTCTTGGCCATTCTGAGGCGTTTCGGTGAGGGTGTAGGTAGCTATAGATCATAGTTAATTTCACATCACAGAGGTGTAGCTTAGAAGCTTACAATCGAACGAGCCAGCGGCCCAACCGGCTAGTGACCAATACCTGTCAGCATGTTCTCCATATATCGGGGTGGGGAACACATACTGTAGCCAAGGAAGACGTCGCTGTTGGCTCGGAGGAAGTTAAGTTGGTTGCACATATAAGTCACACAGGACTGAACGTTTCCGCCTCCAGTCTCGCTCAAGATTGCTCGGCGACCATGGCAGCGCAGCCATTGCGCGAGAGGGGCGAAGGTGTCCGAAACATTCTGTTGATTCCAACATGATCAGTACAATGCAAAACTTTCTCTACTCGTCAACTCACATCAGTAACACATTCAGCATGAGTGCCAGAGTTATCCGAGTCGAGATATTTGTGAACGTCGAAGATGAGACCAGTGATAGAACCGTCAGGATTGGTGACCTTGCTGAGGGCATCGGCTGAGCCACTGGAGACGAAGGTGCCGGCGCTAGTCCAGTTATTACCAGGCAAGAGAATCAACTGGCTGGTGGCTCCAGCTTGACGGATAGCCGTCACAGCAGCTTGGACCGAGGCGGCCCAAGCAGTGATGTCAGGACTGAAGCGTGCCAAGATTAGGATGCAGAGGCATGACTGGGAAGAGGAAGATACTTACACGTCGTGAGGTTCGTTCATGAGACCGAAAATGACCTTGGATTGGCCGGCGTACTTGGTGGCGATCTGGCTCCAAAGACTAGCGAAATCGGAGTTACCGACGGCGCCGTTGCTCTGACCAATAATATTGCCGTTCCAACGAGCGTAATTGTGGATATCAATGATACAGTAGGCGCCGGTAGCGAGACAGCCTTGCACAAGCTGGTCGTACTTGGACCAGTAGCTGGCATCTAACGTGCCGCCGAGGTTGCCGTTCACGAGACGTTGCCATCCAACAGGAAGACGGAAAGTGTTCATGCCCTGTTAAGAAAGAGGAAACGCGACATAAGAATCGGCTTAGGGCAATAGAAATATCTGAAGGCTCACGCCGGCACGGAAATGTTGCATTTGGCCAATGCCGTCTGGGTTTCCGAGAGAAGCTAGAGGCGGGTAGTCGAGGTTGGGAGCCGTCATGCCACAGGTGCCGTCGACACCGCAGCCGAAGTCGAATCCAGCGATATCTAAGAAGTTGGAGAATGGAGTAAGAACACACCGAACAGTTCGGGGAAGATAGTCAAACGAGGTGGGTCACTCACTGACGCCAAAGTAAGAGGATTGACCAGATCCGGCGGCCGGAGTAGAGGTCGGGGGGCACCCAGTGGTCGTCGTAGTAGTCGACGTCTTGGAGCTGGTGGTGGTGGTGGTAGTGGTGGTAGTTGTGATAGGTCTAGTGGTGGTGGTGGTGGTGGTTGTGGTTGTGGTAGTAGAGGTGGTCGGATTACCTCCATTACCGCCCGGAATGCTAGACCGAGGGGATAAGCTATACTTCCAATTTTACGAGGCGGTCACTGAATCATACCACTGCGAGTACCTGCGCGAGGGGTTTAATAATTGAGTCAAGTATTTTGATTATGCCTCCCGACATCGACGCACCAGTCGTTATTATAAACGCAAGTGGATCCGGCGGCGCAAGTGGTATCACCCGTGTAATACATCTAAAGAGCATATCCAGTGAGCAAGAGTCCGTTAGCTCAGTAGATGA
Source organism: Tulasnella sp. 424 (assembly GCA_019633425.1). Classification (NCBI taxonomy): domain Eukaryota; kingdom Fungi; phylum Basidiomycota; class Agaricomycetes; order Cantharellales; family Tulasnellaceae; genus Tulasnella; species Tulasnella sp. 424. The sequence continues at coordinate 15,137 of WSUB01000014.1, read as the reverse complement.
CCGACTGACACCACCACCTGGAAGAGCAGGGGGTCAGCTGAGCTTTCACAACAAAGCGATGTAAAACGCACATTGGCACCAGGTGCATGCGGCAGCATTGACTTGGACAACGGTCCAAGCAAGGGCGGAAAGAGCGACGACGGCGTACTTCATTGTAACAGCCAAGAGCGGGAAAGAGGGAGCCTACAAGAGTTCCGAACCCAAGCGTGCAGTTCCAAGACGAGGCCAAGCCAGAATTTATAGTCTCATCTTGGCCGCTGACAATCAGGTCGGCCAAGGCCTCGCCTTCAAACTGCTGCCGCCGAGAGTTCTAATCCGACGAATGTGCGCGCCGGGAAGTTTGGAAGTCCTTCAAATGCGGGACTGTTGGTCGGGTGCGGCAGTTTAGAAAGTCGGATCCATCTCACGAGGAAGAAGTGGACCTACGTCTGTGTTGATTTTCAGGGTCTACTTGGCATTTGACATCAAAAGCGGAATAACTTCGAATGACATTTGCGTCGATGACAAGCCTGTAGCGACCAGTGACCTCAGATAGCGGTATCGGTCGTAGACGGTTTGCACGCCGCTTGGCGGAGTGTCGTCGGGAGCGGTGGGACACAGAGCTGATGCCGAGAGACATTGTACCAGTGCACATGATGGGTTGGTGTTGACGTCGATGCAGACGTTCCCGCGGCAGCAGCGTAGAAAGAATACCTAAGTATCTATTGGAAGCAACCACTTGTTAATTTCCCAATACCTAGAAGATGATGTAGATGACGGTTTGGGAAACCAAGGTTGAGAAGGTACCCTCTAAACTCACGTTTCAAGTGTTAACACGAATCGACCATCCGTTGATATCATAGCGAATCCTTTGCTGCTATTAACTCTATCCTTGGAACTCCACAGCGTGAAATCGGGATCCCTGGTTCTTGGGTTCTTGCGGGAGGCATCGAAGGAATTCTGTCAAGAAGGTCTGTCACAGAGTGTACCCAAAATGGAGCCGAATATTGCCGACTACCTAAGAGATGGGTGAATAAGGGAACGGATAATCGGATAAAAGGCAAATCCTCCCACCTGTCTCGTGCGGAGGTGCTAAGCTCATGACTTGCATTCCAAGGAAAATGGTCGGACACGGTCTTGGCAAAGTGCCGAACTTGTTTCGCCATAGGCCGCCTCCGTCCATACTTTGTGAGCATCGAAGTTAAAGGTTATCAAGCGGATGCGAGTATTGGTTGAACCATCAAATCGTGTTTCAAGTAGAATCGAGAACCGTCTGGAAAAGTTCCGAGGAAGGTAGAAAACTCGGAGAGAAGCTGTTCGTTGCGATTCTCACGGATGCTGAGGATGTTCGGTTTCGGTGGTCTACGACTTCCAACGACCGCCTCGGCGAAATCTCAGGGTCTTCGAATACCTTCCTATGCAGCAGCAAGAGCTACCTCAAGATGTGGTCGCCGGTCTTCAGAGAATCCTGTTACTTGATCCATCTCCGGGAGATCCCCTCGACACTCTCACTTCCTTTAGTCCAGTCGACAGCCTGAACACCCTGTTCCCTAATGGCAAGGCAGTGCTCTCCTGATAAACGCGGCTCAGATATAACTCATCAAAACTCTAAATAGAAGAATCGCTAGCTCGGTTGGACACCGTACGGAAGCAACTTGCGGTTCAACAAAAGGAAATCCAAGATGAGATCGACGCTCTTAGACTTGAGCTGCGACGCGACCAGGACCCAAACCGACTGCAAACGATACAGGAACTTATTGCGGTGAGCTCTACCTGCATTTACTGTTCAAATGGATTATGTTTGCCAACCTTTTCTGGTGCAGGAACTGCTCGCGCAGATGAACCGTATCCGGGAAAAGGCAACCGAGTCGGAAGCAATTGTCCAGGATATTACAAAAGAAATTCAAATTCTTGATCTCGGTAAAAAGAATCTTGTTACCACGATAACATCCTTGAAGCGCCTGCAGATACTTGGTGAGTGACCCAGCCGGTTTCTGCCCTCGCCCCTGACGAATTACATTCAAGTCAATAGTGTGTCCCAACTCGAAAATCTTGCTGATGCGAAGGACTACACTCAAATTGCTCATACTCTTTCGGTTTGTGACGATTGTACTACTCGGAAAACTCTGTCGAACTAAGACATGAGCAGGCAACGAAAGAGCTTTTCGCATTCTTCAAGTCATACTCTACCGTGCCAAGGGTCGCTGCTTTAACGAAGCGTTTTCAGGCAGTGCAAGGTCGTATTCGGACCCAGCTCGAACGCGACTTTGACACCTTGTACGACATCCATTAGACTCCACAAACTGTTTCCAGGCTTACTTCTCTCCCTCGTAGTTTTCTTCAAGATCCAAGCAAGCCCATCAGTCCAACATTAATTAGTCAAGGATGTCTTGTAGTAGATGTTTTAGGAGAAGATGTACGGTGGGCGCCATCAATTACGTCTACCACTTTGCCAGCACTGATGGATCGGAATTATATTTGATGCGTAGGGACCAATATATCGATCGATACTGCTCTATGGAACTAAAAGACTACCGAAGGATCTTCAAGCCGTCGGACGAGGTATTCTAATTGTGTCGTAGGTTCCCGCTTGACTACTGACTCTTGAAACAATAACCAGGCTGGCCAGCTGGATAATTTATCTCGCAGATTCTCTTGGTTCCGCAAGCAGCTTTCGTCGTCGGATGAGGATTATAGCCAAATCTTCCCTCCAGCGTGGAAGGCGGGAGAACATCTGGTTGCAAGGTTTGCCGAAATCACAAGGTCGGTATGACAGTCACGGGACTGTTCGGCTACTCTTGACAGGTACTGTCACTTCCAGGGAAGATCTATCCACCCTCTTAGCCAAGACTTCGTCGACGATGAGCGTTGCTCAACTACTTGAAGCCTTGCAAATGACATTTGATTTCGAAAGCCTCATGGCTACCAAATACGGCATTCCAGTGAGGACCTTCCATCGCAGTACTGGGCGACTATATAAATCTCTGATGTTCATTTGTGTGCAGTTTGCTGAACTCGTGCAGCTAGCCGCTTCTCCTCTTCGGCCGGGATTGTCTCCACGATCCACTATATCATCCGCATTCGAGCAATATATGAGCATCTTTGTTGATGCGCAAGACAAGTATGTTCTTCCATCAACTGGCTCTGAAACGTTGAACCTGACTCCTCCGGACGCCCTAGGGCCCTGGCAGACATGCTTGCACCATTTCGAGGGGCAGCCAAGTCACGCCAATCCATTGACAGTGCAAGCGGATCGGCTGGTGCAACCAACGAAGGCGAACGTCAGGCGGTCCTTCCCTCGTCGACAGAGCTCTTCTATTTCTATGCCCAAACACTTGAACAATGTGCCAAGCTTTTCAATGGGAAGCCGCTGTTTGACATGGCGAACCTGCACAAGAAATGGCTAGCCATATATGCAGGTTAGCATGTTTCTTCGTGGCCACACACACGTACTCTAACGATGTACGCATCAAAAAGAGGATGTTCTCTTCGCTGGAATCAAAGGGTAAGCATCTCTGTTCGGATGGGCGGTAGCAATAGGCTTAACGGAAGGTTGTGGACCAGTACACCGAAGACTGAGCGGGAGCGACGTTCCATGGAAGGAAGATTTTCAGAGGTCAAGACAGCTTGCACGGTCCTCAACACTGCGGACTATTGCCAAACCACGTCGTCTGAGGTCAGCGCAACCAAAACTTGAGGTCATCAGCTTCGGTTACTTACCCACAGCTTTTACGAAGCTCGAGGACAAAATCAAAGAGAAGATTAGCGAAGACTATCAAGAGAAAGTTTCGTTACAAACGGAACGTGACCTCTTCGTCAGGTACGTTCCAGGAATGGCCTTCTGTCGGACTGGATTTGAGACAAATCTGGTGTCTAGCGTGATATCATCATGCATAGTAGTTCTTCTTCGTGAACTCGAAGCTGCATGCGAACCAGCCTTCGCTTCAATGATAAAGACGCAATGGGGCGCCCTAGATACGGTTAGCGGAGAATCGCCTTACGTTAGCGACCTGGTCAAAGCGGTGGGCTCTGTTCTGGAAGTCGTCCGGCCGCACATTGAACAAAAGAAGTACTTGAGAAACTTCTACGACAAAGCAGCGAGGTACGGCCAAAACCTGACAATAAGCGCAAGTTGAAGCTGATGGCGTCGGGAAGTCTTTTAATCGCCCGTTTCACCAATGCCTTGGTCAAGAGTCGTCCGTTGAAAGACGTGGGCGCTCAGCAGGTGCGCTCGTTCGCGCTTCGAAGAGGACGCGACCTGACGCCACATTACTTTCAGGTGATGATTGACCTTCAAGGCGTCAAAGCTTGTCTTTTGCGTTTCCCTCAGGGAATGGAGAGCGCCGCTCTGTCTGCATCGTATGTCAGCGCCCTCACATCGGGCGCTTTGGGTTCTAACCCCTCCTACCCGGTACAGCTACGCTCGCTCTGTCACCAAAAGCACGACACAGCTGGAAACCTTACTGAAGGTTATCAACTCTCCGACGGTGGGTGAGCATTGGTCACAGGGAAATCACTTGGCTAACCAGCTATCCAAAAGGATCCTTCGGCTGGTTTTATCAGCAACTATACCCTCCTCATCGGAGATTCTTCATTCTCCAATTTCCAGAAGGCAAGCTCCTTTCTGAGTCTCGGGGGCTGTATACTCAACACGTGCGTCCGTTCTAGGTCATTGACCTTAAAGGCGTCTCCAAAGCGGAACAGAACGAGATCCTGGATACATTCTTGGCAATGACCAGTAGGATGAGCGAGCTCGAAGCCACTTCATTCCTGTCCTCGCTCGACATGGACCCTCCAGTGGGGCCAATTATTGCCGGGTCGGCCCTCAACACGCCAAACAACAGCTCAACATCGCTGCCCCTGCTTGCCACGCCTTCAAATTCGGGTCTAATGACCCCACCGCTCGGCAGCCTCAGTCCAGCACCATCACCAAGTGAACCCAAGCGCGAGGTCTTCTCAGATCTCCGGAGATTGGTCAACTTCACAATGCGACGAGAGCGAGATCGTGCAGCAGCGGACGCGGCGTCGGGAAACCACCCTGTTTCGTAGTGTCGAGAGAAATAATGCGTATTCGATTTAGAAAACAACTTTTATTGATGGTAAGAGCACACAAAAAAGCACATACTATAAAAGAACAGGAACACTCTCGTACATTAAACATATGAGGGATGTTCAAGCCAACGAATAGCCAGAAAACGCAGACGAGAAAGAATAAAAGGAGAGAGGAGAGGAGAAGGAACAAGATACTCCTTTGGAGTTAAAACTACATCAACCAAAAGGAAGACAGCCTATATACGATGCGGTTAAAAAGGGCCAAAGGATAATTGAAGATCGGCAGCAACGCATGCTACATTAAATTCACTTTCGGGTTTGAGCGTTGCGGCCGTTGGCGAAGGCTTGGATCGGACGAGCAGTGGAGCCTTGCACAGCTGGATCCTTGTCCTTGGGCCTGAGCACACGGAATTCGGAGATGATGCAAACGTGACTACACAAACGAAAGAGTTTAGCATGACGGAGCTATTTCCTCTCATATTGAGAAGCACTCACTCAGATGGGAAGTGGGCATTCGGGAACCCAACGACCTTATCCAAATACGACTGATCCACCTCTCCAAGCACAGCTTCCACACCCAAGCTCAAACTACTGAACCAAATATAATCAATCACTCCCTTGAAGCTCGGAGTGTAATTCGTAATCGGCAGTTCGTTGCCCAACGCCGTATTGTACGCGCTCTTGAGCGACAAGTTGTGACGCAATCCACCCTTGTCGGATAACTCGTCGGTGTACTTGCCGTACTTGTGCGTCATAAAGTCTTCGTGCGTGGGCGAGAGCGTGCCGTTGACGAGGAACTCGTACACTCCGGATTGAGGGATAGAGTTGAAGTCGCCGCAGATGATGGTTGGGATTCGTGACCCATCGTCGTACGAAGGTGCCTTTCGGGGAGGCTGAGCAGGCTCCGTTGGCTCGGGCGTCGACGAAGCCGAGTGAGTGCCGTTGACGCCGTTGGTACCGTTGGCGCCGTTGGCGCGACCGTTTGCAGATCCTGTCGGCCCATGTTGTCCATCCAGCAACCTCGGGGAAAGTGCGGCGAAGCGCTTCGCAATCTTCTCCAACTCCTCCATCATGATCGCCACCTGGATCAACTTGACATCCCTGAACTCAGGGTCCCAATGAACGTGCACGTTGACGACGATGAGGCGCGAACCGGTTGCACGGTTTTCCATCAGGGCAATAATGGCGATATTGTCCTTGGTGAATACGCGGTTGTACATGTCTTCGGAACCATTGAACCTTGAATCCTCCCGACGGTTGTGATGTGCGGCTGAGTTGAACTCGATGGTTTGACGTTCTACAAGAGCATACCTAGAAAAGGGAGAGGTATCAGGCGGGGTTGGTAAACCAACTATACGTCTTTAGCCTTACTTGTCCTTCTTGAAGAAAATAGCACAGCCATCGACGTGCCGCCGTTGAGACTCGGACATAGTCCTAGCCCTCGACTTGGGCGAGAAAATGCCATCGTAACCTTGGGGTTCGAGGAGACGCATGAAGTATTCCTCATACTGCGCAGCATCCACTTCCTGTGTAGTTGGCCGTAATTTAATCACCGGTGCACATGCAACACCCAGAATAGCTCACCTGGAGACAAAGGAAGTCCGCTTCGTAGTTGGCAACTTCCGTCAAGATTAACTCCTTCCGGTAATCCCATGCAAGCGCCCATGATGGAGTGTAGCCATACATGTTTGAAGTCGCGTAGCGTTCGCACAGAATATTGTAGCAGAGTAGCGTGAACGTTTCGGCTGTGGGCTCGAGATCTGGAGGATACCGCGGTTGTACGTGCTTCCACAAACGTTCTGGTGGCGGAGGTGGAACGGGACACGAATCGCGCAGGGAAGCGATGAGTGCCTGGGTACCGTGCTCTTGAAGGGTCTTGCGATAATCCTGGTGGATTGGATTGCCTTCCAACCCGATCATCACTAGCTGGTGCAGAGTTCCCAATTGCGGAGGCAAGGTCTCCAACATGTTGTCAAAGAGAAGTAATTCCCGAAGCGACGTGAGCATACCAAGCTCTGGCGGGAGCGAGCTGAGTTGATTTGAAGATAGGTCGAGATGGATGAGATTGCGGAGTTGAGCGATGGCCGGAGGAATGGAGGTCAAGTTGTTGTGATTGATGTACAATGTGGTCAAGTAAGAAAGCTTGAATAACGAAGGTGAGAGGTTCTTGAGGCGCATCCCACCCATATCCAAAGTCGTCCATGTTGATTCTTCCTTTGGCCGGGACGACGTCGGACGTGGGGCGATAGTCGGGGATGATGACGTGACGGGGCCCACCGTGGATGAAGGATGACCCGTCCCCGAGGGAGTTCCCTCTCTCGTTGGTTCATCACCGCTTGCATCTGTACGATCCGAGATGCTTCCCTGTGTCCGATGCGCGTTGGGATTTGTGATGGGGATGGCGGATTTGGTGGTATTGCGCAGGGTGAAAGCGGAGGTACGAGCGCGATGATGGGGTTGGGCTGCACCACGGGATGCCTCATACTTGATGAGTTGCTGTTGCCAGTGATGAGTGAGAGGTGGCTGAGGAGCGGTTGATTGAGGTCTGAGAGGAGTTTGTTGAGAGTGGGTGGAAGGAGAGTGATATGAAGGGTGTCCGAGGGATTGTTGGTATGTTACAAGACCGTTGTAAGCTGTTGGAGATGTCCACTGTTGATGATGCCCTGGGCCGTCGTGTCTCCCGTTTGGAGTAACGGGGACTGGGAAGTAGATGGCCATGGCTGGGACGATGGGTGGGTACTTGGTGTTGCCTTTATCAAATCGACGTCTGAGATCTACGCGTGCGGTGGCGTACTACTACAAGACGATGCTCACTGTGCACCTATCCAGTTCTGGCAGCGTTAGCAGTGTAATTTGGTCGAATCGTTGCGTTGTGGTCGTATAAATTGAAGAATGTTGGCAAGAGAGAGAAGCGAGAGTGGGAGGAGAGGAGAGCGTGGTCAGTCCGAGACCAAAGCCGCTGGTGTGTTAGCGCTTGCGCCATCCCGCGGTTCGAAGAAGCCCTCGCCCTTTTTCTACTCGTCAAAACACCCTCTGCCTGAAAACGCGTTGCAAGCGCACAACTCGAACTCGTCTCAGTTCACCCCAGACACGCAATCCGGTCATTGAAATCCCCCTTGACAACGCTACCGGTACATCGACATCATGAGACGTGCGATTTGCGCCTCCACAGCCTCCCCGGCAATCTCGAACTCCCGGCCTACGAATCCAACTCCCAAGCGTTGTCCCGAGTTATCCGTTCCTTCTCGATGATGTATTTGCCTGTGCACGAGTCACGCCGAGAACGTCCCAGTCAGCCCGACCGCAGTCCGGAAGTGAACGTGAAGCGACCCGAACCTTCTTTGTAACGCTGACTTTGCTCGTGGGCCTTCAGGTAAGTCCAACCGACAAGACTGCCACACCCTACACATAGAATATCCGCAACCTTCCGGAGGGTGTCAGTCATTTCATTACAGCTTACAGCGCCGCGGATCCGGATGGGGCTCACCGTATGCACCCCGGTCCTACAGAACCCGATTCGGAGAAACCGAAACGTCAGCCGAGATCCGAGCAGCCGAATCAGGACAATTGGTCATTCCCTCACAGTAATGTTCGCTCTTCCTTTTTCCCTAGTTTTATGTTGACGGCGGAGTGTAACAAGCTGAGACATGACCCGTCCATTCGACCAGTCAGCTCGACGCTCGGAAAACGTCCCTCGGTCCATCGCTTACTATGCCCTTCCTTCTCTTCCAGAAAACGCTTTGCTAATCAGTTCATCCTGCAATGCCTAGAATATCCCATTAATGAACCTCCTGACCGACTCTCCGACTCTCGTTTGAAGCCCCACCAGAGTTGCAGCGCATTTTGCACATGAGAATACCGGCCTCCCAACATATGTCTGTATCGCCGCCCGCTGCCCGCCGTCTTTTGAAGCCATTTGCCGAATATTAGATTCAATGAGTAGATGTGTTTGCTGACAAGACCTCTTGGAGGTGAATGGGTGGTCTTCTGAAGACCTTAGGGGCTCGGAGATAACGAAACAGGAGGCCGGAAGCTGAAATTGGAAGGTGAAGCAATAACCGCCACAGTCTGCTTCCGGAATGACAAAACTGAGTTACAGTTCCCCACAAGCTTCGTGGAATGACGTCATCTCGAATTACCGAACTCACATCCATTAGGCTTTGTTTGGCAAAAGTGAAGGTTGTTCCTAGATTCTCTGCATCCTAATTCTCCCGATCGTCTCAAGACGTAATTCACTGCAAGTTACCAAGGCCGGAGCCAAATCTACAGTAACCATTGTCTTAGTTGAGTATGTTTGGCGGGAAAAGAACAGGTACGAGCTATCAACTATCGTCCGCAGCGGCTGCAACGGAACCAATCCCTTGTTGCTGCCCATTTGGCTTCGGTGGAAGTCAGTCCACGAATCCCACCGCTATGGCCAGAAAACTTGGGTATCCTTGCGAAGCGCCACTTTGGTTTCGCCGACTTAACAAAGCCATTTCAGATTTAACGCTGGTATCATCCGCAGTAGCCCTGGCGAGGCACCATCCATGTATATTCATGGTCAGTCGCAAAGGTCCAGCCTGAAGTGGTTGAGCACTCGATGATACTGCCTCGCCCAGTCCCGACAGGTCCGCAACAACAATCGTATCATTAGCCTCTACTATAAAATTAAACGGCCCTCCCTAGCTATGGTCAATGTCAATCTCGGGGCTCAACCAGCTATCATAATCAAATTTCTTCGTAGGGTCTCCCTTAATCCTGAGGGCACGTAGAAGTATCTTATACTTGCCATTTGGGATGGTCGTTCCGTTGCTAAATGTTGGGGTTTGGAGCTGTGCAGAGGCGCGGATGGGTCAATGAATCGGCCGTCCCGGAGGCGGACGAGCCACTCACTCCAAACACACTGATCCCGTTGTTCTCCAACGAACCATTCGTATTCCTCCCGACATAGGTATTCTTCTGGAGGCTCCCCACAATCGGGACTTTGGGAGCTGGGTCCGTGAGCCTCAAGTCAGGGTTGACCAAATCAATCTGGACGAGGGGTGACCCGGCGAGCCTTCGGGAGACGACAGCAGGGTAGTCGGTGCCTAGGACGTAATATGGTGAGTTATGGCCAGCAGATGAACGGGACGATACAGTGCGCACTATTTCTCCACTTGTAGGTGACTGGCTTATTCTGGACGTTCCCCGCGGGATCGATTATGAAAGGCCCCGCAACCGGAAAGTCTAAAGTTCGACAATGTTCCTGGAATATAATCTCTGCCAGGAAACAATACTCGACTCGAACACTCACAGTCCGTCGTGCGATCCCAAATCTTCATGCCCCTCATCGCGCCAACAACGCCCATATAAGCCACATGAACCGAGTCCTCCGCACTGGCGACATTCAAGAACCCACTGTACACAGGGAGTTTCGTCTGGTCGACTCCCTTTGGAGGATGAAAAATCACGGCGACTGAGGCTGACTTCCCAGACTGAACCGACAGCCAGCTTGGGTTGACTGTGACCGTGGCGTAGTGTTTGTCTAACGGGACGGGATAGGTGATCGCTTGCTGGTGCGAGTCAAAGGGAATCATAGTCCCAGCTGGCACGTGAGTGATCCTGTAATTCTGGGCTTCTTTGGAAGTGTTATGGATGGTAATGATTTGAAAGGACTTGGTATAAGCGGTATCGTTGAGACGAACTTCGGCTGTGAGTTTTGGCCAGTGGCCACCCGTCACTAACCAGAAGCTCCCAACAGTAATCGCAATAATACTTACTTGGGGTCACGATTGTTTTGCCATGGGCTGCTTTGTACGCATCCAACAATCCAGCCCCAGCCTGAGCCAGAGCCTGAAGCGGGTCCGGGATGCCGAACGGCCCGTATTTCCTCGAGTTTGAACTCGGGACAGCCTTTCCGGTGTTCTCCAGCAAACTTCGCATCCTGAGCGCGGTAGTCTTGCCCTTCCCATGCTTCTGCAAAAGCAACGCAGAGACTCCAGCGACGAAGGGAGTTGCCATAGACGTTCCTGACATAATTGCATAGTAGCCTTGATCTCGAGTCTGTGGAGAATTGCTTGCGTCATTAATTGATGTCAAGGTGGGGGAAGCTGTGTTCTCACCATAGTAGATAAAATATTGCCTATAATAGATCACGTTGAGTAGTTTATCTAGATAAAACGCTCTCGTGACTTACCTCCGGGAGCAGCAACGCTTGGTTTGGATTCTAGATCCCAAGTTGGACCGTACGACGAGAAGGACGACTGTAGGTAGATGCTGTCTCAGCATCGGGATCCATGCACGATCTGTGACGAAAAAGCATATTGCGTACAACCAAACCTCCAAAAGGACTAGGGATCACACTTGGTGGTTCAAACTGAGGGAAAGTTAACTGAAGATTAGCCCCGCGGCCGTACTGATTGACAAGCTATTTTTGGTGAAGAATCGATAAGAAAAAGGTCTGATATCATGCGAGAATGATTATTAAAGACTCACGTATTCTCCATCCGCTTTGGAAATCATGGCAGATATGAGTCCAGGCGTCTCGAGGTAGATGGGCTCGTCGACGTTGTTGTAAAACAACGCATACTGGGCACCTCGATCCTTCACATGGGTGACCTTGTCACGGAAACTACATCCTCCTGCTCGGATAATGACAACATACTTACTGAGATCCGGGGTTGAGCTCGGTAATGGTGAACAAGCGTCATTTGTAACCTTGGTGTCCTGAGATGTAGCGTAAATGGGAAGGCTTCCCCGAACGAACAAAGGTTCGAATGAGTAGTAAGGAATAGCCGAGTGCCCGTTGTTTAATTGAACTTTTTGAACGATGAGCTGGGTGTTCTCGACCGACGCAACGCTGATGACATTGCGACCCGTGGAGGGAGATGTGCCGTAGAATGCACCATATTGCCCGTCATTACCTGGTTTAGTTACAAACGACTTATTAGACCAAGCATTACAAAGAACGGAACAGATGATGCTTACCCCCAGCTGCCGTGACGACGACACCGGCCGCAGCAATCCGTGAAACAACATCATTAAGGAACCCCTCCGTCCACGCCCCAGCTCCTCCGAGGGACAGGGATATGATATCATGTTTGTCGCGATGTGCCTTGAGCAAGGCTGCGATGATTATATCGTCGGTAGTGGCACCTGCACAACCAAAGATCCTACTGTGGAGCCGGTAAGCATGAGTTAAGCATGAGCTTGCCAACGCATGGGATGCATTAGACGTACTACATGCCGAGAGTAGCGCGCGGAGCAACGCCAGTAAAGTTATATGGATTGGAATTCGCACCTATAATGCCGGCCACTAGGGGAAGGATGCCAGAGGTTGGGAAAAGAGGAAGTCGCGGGATGTGCCGCCAAGGCTCGCTCACCGTGCGTGCCGTGACCAGCACAGTCCATGGGATCGTCGTCCGGCTTAGCCGTGTTACTTCCGGTGTAATAATCCCCGACAAAGTCAGTTCCATGTGAAACTTTGAATCCAGGTCCGAAATCACCGCCAAGAGCGGGGTGGATGTAGTCAACCCCTGTGTCGATGATAGCAATTCTGATGCCCTCGCCAAAGTAGCCTTCGGCATGGAGCTTGTCGACACCGGTCATGACATGGGGAGCAAAGGTATCGAGTGGGCGTGGGCTCTTGGCATTGAGCGTTCGCAAGGCGACAGACGCAGGAGCAGGGCGCCTGTAAACGGGTCTGATGCTGACGACGTGAGGAGTGTCGGCAAGAGCGGCCAGGTCTTTTTTGCTTGCAACATTAACAGCTGCGCCGATAAATATACCAGGAGTATCGTATTGGCGACGTAATGACCATTTCGCGCCACATTTGTCGAGCGAGGAATAAAGGGCATCGTGCGCCTGTGGTACAAAAATAGCGCCAATCAGTGGCCGCCTTGGCACAACCAAACACGAGCGCTCCTCACGTTTTTACCCCATCTACGACCGAGTTCGTCGACAGGCTCGTTCAGCTCTACGATATACACACCTGGAACGATGTTCGGGTCATTCTTCGCTTGAGACCTTAGCGAATGGATATCAACCGTGGAAGAAACAAGAGATAGAGAGGTTACAGTCGCTAGGGCGGCCAGCAAACACTTCATGTTTTCGAGCGAGCTAAACCTGCCACTGATCAATGAGCTGGAAGGGGAAGTCAAGGAAGAGAGTGACTTGGAGGGAGCAGCTTTCCAGGGGCCAAGCCTTTAAATGTCAAGGTCCTTGGCAGGGTTCACCAAGGTCGTGACAGCCTCCTTCCTTGGCGGGCTTGGAACAGGGCGATGAGCACTGCCTTTGGAAATCTGGGAAGTAGGAACAAGATCGAGAGTTAATCAAAGAAATAGAGCTGCAGAATCTTAGGATGGCGACAAATGCGCTAGGTTGCCCTCCAAGTTTATGCGGTTCGAACGATGGGTAACTATCACCAAACCTTCTCTTGTGGATTGGCCAAGGCGATTCAGTACACTTGAAGCCTTTCGAGGTCAACAAGAGTGAGAAACAGGATCCAAATCCTGTGTAAACTCACAGGATATGCAATCATGTTGGTGTGCAAAACGACAATAGTAGGAGAACCGTCGTCGAAAGTCCTGGATATTCACGACAGCCAAGATTTACGTAAAACTTCCAGCACTCTAATCAAAAGACTGAGCCCATATTCAACCCTGTCCGAGGCAAACCTGTCGTAATGAGATGAACCACACTCAGATCCCGGCGATCGATGCAGGGATGACGAAATGGCGTGCTGCACGCACATGCCACATCCTTTCATTCCGGGTTTCAACACAACTAAAAGCATGAGTTGAGTGGATTTAAGCCCAAGGCACAAAGCGCAGAGGGACCGGCGCTTGTAGAGTCGACCTAATTAGGAATTGACATGTCAGATGCGTATGGCTTGTGTCCGGTTGGACGGGAGTTGTTTGCTTGTATCCGAGTTGGTCTACGAAATTTCGGAAAACGTATGCAGTTCCCTCGGTGGAAATCAAGCTGATTAGCCTATTTAGCAGAAATTGCTTGCGTCGTGTAATGTCTTTGGGAGCGTCCTGAACATGACCTGTTCCTTCTCACACATGGCGACCGTATTCTGGGTCGGTGCACTACCGTTCTCCTCATGTGTGTAGGGGCAGACGAGAATGGAATCTGTTGACGGCAATTGTTTATCTTGCCACAAAATGTCCTTTCCTGATTTCCTACAAACACCCATTTACTCAACATGAGGAGTCTCTCGCTACTTCTATCATGCAACATGTTGAAGGAGACGTACAAGTGGGCCAGCCCTCAAGGGGAGCGGGTTTAGAGACCATTGACGCTGTTTGGGGCAACTCGACGAACAGGAACCATAAATAGAGGAATACATAGAGAAAGCAGTATGCGAATATTGAAGCATCTTATTGAACTTTCATGTTAGCGAAATTGCCTCAGCTTTTGTGTGGTCGTGCACTGCAAGCTGTCTTAATCTTGTGGCGCGTGGCCGTGCGAGATCAAATATTTCTTGCGCGATTCACCACCCAGTTCTCCTAAATACTCCATCAGCATCCCTCTCCCTGCAGCTCATTACAAATCCCATTCAAGAACGGTGACTCTTATCGACACGTAGCATTTTCTCGCGTAAAACACCCTATGCCAAAAGACGACAATCACGATGCCGGGCCTTCCGCGTGGCCTGAGTCACCGTCCGATTGGGACCACGATACTTCCTCCAGCGGATTCCAGCAGAGCGCTAGGCTGGTAAGTCCTTCCCGAGCCTCGAGGAAAATTCTAACGACTCATTAAAACGACTTGCTCATAGAGGGAGAAACTCAAGAAGCTTGCGAATCAGCGACTTGACCTCTCCTCTATCGAGTTCGTCGACGGGGCCCCCGAGGTCCGAGGAGGTTATGCCACAGTTTCACGAGCCCATTTGGTCTCTTCCTCCAGTGGTCAAGGCGAAAGAACCCAATCGAATCCGACCAAAAAAGCCGGTCTCGACTTCCCTGGTCCTGCTGAAGAAGCGTCCCGGCAGCGGAAGGTCGGTGCTACTCTGCCTTTCGGGCCATTGGCAGTAACGATGATCGGTTCATCAATTCAACCATATTCCCAGAACCCGTTATGTCAGGGTGATGGGTCTTACCAGCAGGAATAAAAGTGTCGCGAAGCGCCCATCGGCTTTT